>NW_012193213.1:508521-546400 GCF_000504015.1 Erythranthe guttata
TATATATATATATATATATATATATATATATATATATATATATATATTAATATTCCTTTATATTTTAGGGGTTTTTATTTATAAGTCTCTGACCAATCATCTCAGTGACATGGAGTTATATTCAAATATTTGGCCTTTAAATCACTTTTGACGGACATTACCACGTCTTGATTGAACAAGCTTTAGGGCTGGAGTTATATTTATGATTTAGCCTCTAAATCAGCTTTCTTGTTCAACAAGTTTAGAGTCGGAGTTATATTAACGATTTAGCCTCTAAATCAACTTTCATGTCTCGCCGAGGTTAGACTCGTAGTTATACAAACGATTTTAGCCTCTAAATCGGCTTTCTTGTCTCAACGAGCTTAGGTGGGAGCTATATTTTATTTATTTGACGGGAATTCCAAAGTCTTGATCAAGAGTTTTTCAGCTCGGAGTTATATTTATGACCAATATACGGTCTTTGTTAAACTCTACGGGTACTATGCCCGGAGCTAATACGATAGCCTCTAAATCGAATTTAAACGAAGATTATTATTTCTCTAACTTATCGACCTTCAACTGGGATTATTATATCTTTTATTCGAGGAGCATCATGCTCGGAGTTAATATATTGACCTCTAAGTCGGCCCACAAATGTGTGAAAATTGGCAAGGCTTATAGCACTGCTTGGGATCCACAAGTTTGCAAATATAAATTTCAGCAATAATTCAACAAATACATGAGCTATGTATGTATGTACACGAATCCATCATATCCTTTGAGAAATGATAGCGTATAAAATACGGAAGTATTCACTCACCATTCTCGTTTGTATTTTCGACAATATTATTGATGATCTGAATTTTCGTAAAATAAAATAGAAAGAAAAATAGGAAAATAGCAAATCCCTATCAAGCAAATCTCGCGCTGATAACATGTTATAGAATAATCCACTAGCTCTACTATTATATATATATATATATATATATATATATATATATATATATATATATATATATTGAAATAAGCAAAAAGAAAATAATATTGCTTATGAAAGTTACGAAAGAAAATGAAACAAATGAAAATTTGGTGATAAAATTGATGTCTTTTCTCGTTGTCTGGGATCACATATTTATACAAAGTGTGTATAAAAGCATCTCCGATTGGTTATTATTTCCCCATTTTTTTTATCTAATTTAAGTGTTTTTAGCCTCCACCCAAAATTCTTATATCACCATTAGATCTAAAATTATGGAGATTTGGCTTTAGCCTCCCACCGTGGTCAACCCACATAGCACGAGATACCCAAATTCGATTTTTCCACCCACTCACCATTTTCCTATTTTTTTTTTCACAAAATCCTATTTTCCTACCTAATATAGAGGTAAAAATAGGATTTGGTTTACTTAACATCATTTTAGAGCATCTCCAACCGGTTTCACCATTTTAATTAGCATAGAGATGATAATTTTAACTAATTGCATCTGATTACCGACTTATTAGCATATTTATTGTAAATACATTAGTGTTCATTACTAAATTAGTTTCTAAAATGTAAGTACATTTTTTATTATTAATAAAAATATTAATTCTAATAATATACATATGCTATTTTTTAATTAATTTGTATTTTTTTGTTTTTCAATGTTGATCAATTCATTTCTTTACTTAATTAATACTCTAATTACTATTAATAAAATATAATCATCAACAATAGAATGATTAACGAAACATTTTAATTGATGAAATACAGGACGAGCCATTTAAATTAATATAGAAATGCTTATATTTTTTTATTATGCTCAATATCCCACAAATCATGACTATGAAAGTTCGAAGTTCGTCCTCTATCCCGCCTGTTGAGCTTTTGAGATATTTTAATAATACGCCATATGCTAGTTTTCTTGGTCGACATCGAAATCTGATACATCAAGGAAAGCACAATGAATTAAGAAAGAGCTGGTAGCACACTTGTAAGATAAACGTGCTCAAATCGATGATGTTGAAGACTATGATTGTCATGATGATGATAATAATGGTGAGGTCTTTGAGATGCTACACCTGCTGAAATACACCAGGTGGTTATTAATCATTGATGTGGTGAAATAACTTCCCACTAAGCACACATACACATGGGTGTCTGTGTGTGTGATTGTGTGCAGATCACTGATTAATAATCACCCGGTGTATTCACCAGGTGAAGCACCAAACAAACCATAATGGTGAATGCGATATTTTTTTTATGATTTTAAATTAATTTATGTTGTATTATTTTTATTTATGCAATAATTTATGAGATTATTGTTTATGTATGATTTTATTACATGTAAAATAATTTGAGTTCATGTGTAGAAAGACGTTTTGAAGAGAAAACTGTTATGCCCTTTCTCATTAAGTCACAACCCGTATATATGCACGAGCAAGAAAGAAACCCTAAACACCTACTACTCCTACCATAGCTGGAAGATTCCTATATAAATTAACTACCTAATATACGTATAATATAATCTTACGTATCTACACAATATCATATCTAAACTATATCTCAATACTCCCCCTCAAGTTGGTGTTAGAGTAGGTGACCGACAAGCCAACTTGTGGCTGTGGTCTTTATCTTATTTCCTGTAATAAAACAATCGTTTTTCGTTCGTAATAATAAAATACTTCATTTGGCATTCTATATCTGTTATCCCATGCAAGCAGCATAGATATAGTCCTAACGAGTTACTCTATTACTGTGAGTTGATCTAGTAGAATCGTGAGATAACTCAGCAATGTAATGTAACTATTAAACCTTGTTCCTAGTCGATGGGTTACGCCAATAATGAGGATAACGGCCTTTCCCTTTTGAGACTAGCACTTAGTGTATGTGTACTGCGTCTCATCAGTCCTCGGTGTTGTGACATCGGCATACTTGAGTGGGTGCTTGTTAGAGTAGGTGACCAACAAGCCAACTTGTGGCTGTGGTCTTTCGTATTTATTATGGTAATAAACGAACCTTTATTCGTATCAATGATAAAACACATTGGCATTCTATATCTTTGTCCCTTTGTCACAAGCATAGATATAGTCCTTACAGTTATTACAAGTACTAGTAATTGATCGTTAGGATCGTGAGATATTTACTTAAGTATTATAACTGTTAAACGTGTTCCTAGTCGAAGGGTTACGCCACTAATGAGGATATCGGCCTTTCCCATTTAACACTAGCACTTAGTGTATGTGTACTGCATCTCATCAGTAAACGGTATTGTGATATCGGCATGCATAAGTGGGTGCTCGTAAGTTGACGAGTTCACTGAACTCCCTCACCCTAGAAATCTCTAAGTGGTTCCCAATAATCGAGTAGAGATATCTATGGTATAGTTGTACACCATTAGTCCTTATGACCTAGACATCACCGTGACTTCACTAGAGGACCAGCTGTATCGTGACCTGTCCCTGAGTTCCACCGAGGACCATCCCAAGGGCCAGTGTTCGTGCAGTCCGAAATCTAGTGGGTGGTCTGTGCATTGTAGTCGGGGATTCGATCGCTAGAATAGTCTTGGATGTCCTGTGTGTTCTGAAAGTTTGTAATCATTTTAAGTCTCTGGCCAGAGTTGACTAAGTGATGATTAGAGAATTCGATTCTCTAAGTCATGCACGTGACGATTACAACACTTGGAACGATCGCACCGTCATTGAACATATAAAGAGGTCTCGATGAACCAATGCCTCTAGTTCAATCGGGACATATGAATCGAAGGGACCGTACTGTACGTTAACTATATCTGAAGGTTCTTGCAGGCACTTCATTTGTATCTAGGGAATCATGACGCGTAGTTGCTAGACGCCAATCTTGATTCGTTGGGTGATTAAGGTGAAACTAGCTTCATCTTAATCGTAACTCTAAGGGACGAGTTTTGACCACAAAAGAGTTGTGGGCCCACGGCTAGCTTACACCTGAACCATCGAGGGTCACACTGCTCGTGCACATGAGATCTTTGAATAAACGGTCAGAGATAAAATAGTTTATCTTTGCATGATTGGAAGTCAATACGATTGAGTCCAACATTCGTAATTTGGAATTATGAATGAGAATAAGAAAAGGAAAAGAATAGGCGAACGTGTTAGTGAACTTTCTAAATCGGGAAGTTTCCAAATTTAGAAAGTGCACTGAACTAGGGTTTCCACTTTTGGAAAGTTGGAAAATGAGAAATGGCACTCGTAATGACGAGGAAATTATAATGATTCCGAAAATGTAATCGTTGCAATTTTTGGGTCATTGAATTAAGAGAGACGAGCAAGTAAAAGTACTAACGGACTTAAGCTGTTGGGCCCGGTCCAACTTAAGCCCGCTAGGGTTTTATGCAAGACATATAAATACTTGATTTATAGGCCTTGCACAATACAACAAAAAAACCCTAACCCTAGCCGTCCACCTCTCTCTCTCTCGGCCTCACTCTCCCGTGGCCACCACCGCCGTCCTCCCCGCCGTTTCGCCGGAATCGGCCGTTCATCGGCCGATCGTCTTGGTAGCTTATTTCCTTCTCTTTTTCTTCCGTTTTTTTAACTATTACGTGTCTAGTGCCACGTGTTTAGTAGATCGAAGTATACGAGGTGAAATCCGAGAGGAGGAAGATCGAAGATCGAGGAATCAAGGAGCAGCGCACGAGCCGAAGCCGCACGCTACCCCACGCGCCGCCCCGGAAGACCGCGCGTGAGATTCACGCGCCGCCGTTGCCGATCCGCCGCTGCTGCCGCTGCACTGCTGCTGCCCCGATTGTACGGATTGGTTTCCGTAGCAATCTCGACTTGCCAAGCGCTCCTACCTCACGCTTCAAGAGGTAAACACACGAATCCCTTGTTTCGATTCGTTTATGTTTAAACTATATTTTCATGTTTGCTTTCGTATGATTTTATGTGATTATGTGTAATCGTTTTAATCGTTGCAAGCATGTTATTTGGTTTAAACGCGAGCATGTTAATTGATTTAAATTCGGTTAAATTATTTAGCATGTATGTTGTTTTAATTTCGCTGGAAGCGCAAAGGTACGCAATTAATTGATTTTAATTTGTCGGGCATGTGCTTGTGTGCTTTAAAGTCATTTAAATCACATTAAATTTTTGTTTTCCGCTGCGTACACGTGCCCGAAACCCAACAGTGGTATCAGAGCTCGTTGCGCAATTAATTGCGTTCGTTTTAATATGCTATGATTTTATGCATGTTCGATTTATTAAAGTAGTGATTGTCGTATTATGTAATTGGGAGTTTTCGTAAGTTTAAAATATTTTTTGAAATATTGTTTAGAATTTTTCCAGCTTTAAAATTGTTTAAAATTGGAAAATCGGATCTGAAATTATTTTTAAAACGTCGGTTTTTAATTGTTCGGATCGAACCAGTCGAACCGGCCGGTTCGATGGTTGTGCACGATTTAGTTGACCGAATCCACGTGGATTCGGGTCGGTCAGACCGGTTCTCGGTCCGACTGACCCGGCCCACTGATTTGGGTCAGTTGGACTGGGCAGAACCGGACCGCTTCGGTCCGAACCGGTCAGACCGGTTGGGCCGAACCGGTTCACTGAAAAAAAAAAAAAAAAAAAAAAAATATTTCAGATTTCTAAAATTAAACTTAAAACAAATTGATTTTAATTTTTGGAAAATTATTTTCAATTAATCCCAATTAGATAATTGGATCGACAATCATCTATTTTAGTAAATATGTGTTAGATTAATTAATTAATTTAAATTGTTAAATTTATTTCAATTAATAGAACACATATATAATATTGATTATAAATTCAACTTAATTAGTAGTACCTCAACATTATTTGAATGATTTATGCTAGTTGAGGTTCTATAATTATTTTGAAAAAAAATCGATAATTAATTAATGTAATTAATTATGTAGTTAGGTCGTATGTTCCTCTTAGGACAATATGCGCTTCCATATACCTTTAGAGAACATAGATGTAGGAATCACATAGACCAATCCAAAACTTCTGATGAGATAAAACATTTTAATAAAATTCCCTCATTCTTAATCTAATTAAGAATTATTTCAAGCTATAAAGAAATACCCAATCTGTTGAGTTATTTCTTTCCTTCTGCCAACGGTTGGATTATGTGTAGCCCTTCACTGTAGTGCAGTAAGCCGTGTTAGCGGGGAGTGCTATGGTGGAGTAAGCTGTAATTCAATTGACATAGCGATGAAGGTAGCCATAGAAAAGGGTTATGTTGGATTAACGTGGTCGGCTAGATTAACTAGGGACTGCATTAGTTTGGCATAATCAAGTTCTATGAGCATCTTTGATTGGTAGGTTAGACTTGACACACGACGATTTTGATATTCGCGAGATTAACTTAGGTCATTATCAAGTGTGAGGAAAATTAATTTAGGGTCATATTGTGGATATGATTGATTGTGATCTACCTTTGGGCAAATATAATCGGGCTAGATTAACTACGGGTTATATTTGTCTATTGGACCTAAAGCCCATTAAGAAAAATCAGTTTTCTCGTTTGTCTACTAGAGGGAAGTGGAACTCGATAAAATTAGTGGGAGAACAATTAAATAACATAAGTCCAAACATTTAATTGTAACAATCATTTAACGCGAATCTCTAATAATCCTCTTCTCTATATGTCTCAGATAATCATGTCTAAGAATCCCATAATGTCAATCCTCGACAATAAACTCAATGGCCCTAATTACCTAGATTGGTTGCGTAGTCTTAAGCTTGTGCTAACTGTTGAGGGGCGTCTCTATGTTTTGAACGAGAGACTTCCCGCCACTATACCTGCTACAGCGACTGATGCTGAAAAGGAAACTTATGAAGTTTGGAAGAAAGATGACACCCATGCTAGGTGCTATATGATAGCCGCCATGGAGCCCGCGCTTGCGAGGAAATATGAGTCTCACTTGCATGCTTTCGATATAAAGGCTCATCTCGATAGCATGTATAGTGAGAATATTAGGGCATCGAGGTACGCTGCTACAAAGGAGTTGATCACAGCGAGACTGCGCGAAGGGACTTCGGTCCACGAGCACTGTCTCAAAATGATCACTCTCCTTGAAAAGCTAGTGAATCTTGATGTCACCCTCCCGGCCGAGCTCTCGTTGGATTTGATCCTGTTGTCTCTTCCTAGTTCCTATGAATCGTTCATAGTGAACTTCAACATGAACAAACTAGATCCTCCCTTGGATGAGTTAATGAACATGTTAGTCAGCTTCGAGTCCACCATTAAGAAAGAGAAGTCTGTTCTCATTGCTGCTGCTTCTGGAAAGAAGAGTTCTTTCCAAAAGAAGAGAAAGGAAAGAGTTCCCTTCCCAAACAGCAAGTTCGAAGTGGGTGAAGGTAGTGGGGGCCCCAAAGCAAAGGTTAGCAAACAAGTTGATGATGCTTGCCATCACTGTGGAAAGAAAGGACATTGGCGCCGCAACTGCAAGGCTTACCTGAAGCAGAAAGGTTCTGAAAAGGGTACGTATTTCATTGACGTAAATTTGTCTGTCAACTCTTCTTCTTGGGTATTGGATACGGGCTGTGGCTCACATTTGTGCAATGATTTGCAGCTAATGACAAGAAGTCGAAGACTTAGAGCGGGTGAGACCTTCCTAAGGATGGGGAATGGAGCAAGAGTTGCTGCTGAAGCCATTGGCACAATTTACTTAAATGTTTTGGATTCTAGTTTTCCTATTGTTTTGAACGATTGTTTATTTGTTCCGTCGCTCATTAGAAACCTTATTTCTATTCCTGTATTAGATATTGAAGGTTTTACTTTTGTTTTTGGAAATTCGATTTGCATTATACAAAAGAATGAGAGTTTGATTTGCAAAGGACGACTATTAAACAACTTGTATGAACTAAATCCAAGTGAAATACCTATTAATGTTATATCAGCAAAACGTAAGGAGATAGATCAAAACCCCGCACAACTTTGGCACGCTAGATTAGGTCATGTCTCTTTAAGAAGGATGAACGATTTTGTTAGTGAAGGATTGTTCTCTTTGGAGGACGTGAAATCACTACAAACTTGTGAATCTTGCCTTAAAGGGAAAATGACCAAGTCACCCTACAAAGGGAAAATGGAACGAGCCGAGGGTCTTTTGGATTTGATCCATACAGACGTATGTGGTCCACTAAGTGTTAGTGCGAAGGGTGGATATAACTACTTCGCTACCTTTACCGACGATTATTCTAGGTATGGGTATGTGTACTTGATGAAGTACAAGTCTGAAACATTTGAAAAGTTCAAAGATTTTAGACACGAAGTAGAAAAGCAACTCGGACGAAGTATTAAGAAGCTGCGATCCGATCGTGGTGGAGAATACTTGAGCATCGAGTTCATTGACTATCTAAAAGAAAATGGGATACAATCCCAATGGACTCCACCGGGAACTCCTCAACTTAATGGAGTATCCGAACGTCGGAATCGAACTTTATTAGATATGGTTCGATCCATGATGGGGTTCACAAACTTACCGGCATACTTGTGGGGTCATGCACTCCGTACTGCCGCGTATTTGCTGAATAGAGTTAACACCAAAGCAGTTAAATCCACACCTTATGAACTTTGGCATTCCCGGAAACCCAATTACAAACATATTAGGATATGGGGTTGTCCCGCTTATGTGAAGCGGTTAGTGGGAGATAAGTTGGATAGTAAATCCGACTTGTGCTATTTTGTGGGGTATCCCGAAGACTCAATGGGAGACGAGTTTTATTATGTCAAAGAAGCAAAGACGTTTGTTTCAAGAAATGCCACCTTTTTGGAAAGGGAGTTTCTATCCGATAGAAAGGGCAGCATGATAGAACTTGAAGTAGTTCAAGAACCACAAAGTGAAGTTCAAACGCAAGATCAAGCAATCGAACCAATACAACAAACCACTAATATACCTCCTGAACCTACGGTACGTAGATCCGAAAGAGTTCGGAAAATGCCGGATAGGTTATTCCTCCTCGAAAATGATGAAGATCATGTTGATCTTGGACGAGATCCAAGAACATACAATGAGGCCGTATCGGATGCGGACATGGGACATTGGCTAACTGCCATGAAATCCGAAATGGACTCCATGTACTCCAACAAGGTGTGGACCTTGGTAGATCCACCTAAGGGAATTGTTCCTATAGGCTGCAAGTGGATCTATAAGAAGAAAATTGGAGTGGATGGAAAGGTATCGACCTATAAAGCTAGATTGGTAGCGAAAGGTTACACTCAAAGGCAAGACGTTGACTATGAGGAAACTTTTTCGCCAGTCGCGATGCTGAAGTCCATTAGGATTTTGCTAGCCATAGCTGCGTGGTACGACTACGAGATATGGCAAATGGATGTGAAGACCGCCTTCCTTAATGGAGATATCGAGGAAGAAATTTACATGGCGCAGCCGGAAGGCTTCATATCTTCTGGAAGTGAGCAAAAGGTTTGCAAACTCCAGCGATCCATTTATGGATTGAAACAAGCATCCCGTAGTTGGAACATTAGGTTCGACTCAACTATCAAAGAGTTTGATTTTGAGAAGAATCCGGAGGAACCTTGTGTATACAAGAAGGTTAGTGGGAGGGCAGTAATATTTTTAGTGCTTTACGTTGATGACATTCTACTCATTGGGAATGACGTAGGAATGTTACAACAAACGAAAGCATGGTTGTCCACACGTTTCTCAATGAAGGATTTGGGAGAAGCATCTTATGTATTGGGAATACGCATCTATAGAGATAGAGCGAGAAAGATGCTTGGTTTATCCCAAAGCCTGTACATAGACACCGTTATGAAACGGTTTAGCATGGAAGAATCCAAGAAGGGATTCTTGCCAATGTCCCATGGGGTTCGTCTCTCGAAATCTATGTGTCCGCAAACACCTAGTGAAATCGAGGAGATGAAGAGGACGCCCTATGCTTCTGCCATAGGAAGCATAATGTATGGCATGCTATGTACGAGACCCGATATTGCGTATGCTGTGAGTGTCACAAGCAGATATCAGTCTAACCCCGGCCCGGCTCACTGGAAAGCTGTGAAAGATATCCTCAAGTACTTGCGAAGGACTAAGGATATATTTTTGGTCTATGGGGGTGCCGAGTTGAAATTAGAGGGTTTCACTGACTCTAGTTTTCAATCGGACGTGGACGACTCAAAGTCGAATTCTGGATTTATATTCACGCTTAATGGTGGTGCCGTGTGTTGGAAGAGTTCCAAGCAAAGCACGACGGCCGATTCCACTACCGAAGCGGAATACATTGCAGCGTCTGAAGCTGCAAAAGAAGGGACTTGGATAAGGAAATTCATCCAAGAGTTGGGTGTCATTCCTGATGCTCGTGATCCAGTACCATTGTACTGTGATAACACCGGAGCCGTGGCGCAAGCTAAGGAGCCACGATCTCATCAGAAGTCGAAGCATATTCTGAGGAAGTATCACGTGATCCGAGAGATCATTGATAGAGGTGAAGTTAAGGTAGAACGAGTCACCTCGGAAGAGAACGTTGCAGACCCCTTCACGAAGCCTTTACCAAGATCGGTCCATGAGAAACATCGAGAGTCGATGGGATTGCGGTTTATGGGTAGTTGGCTTTAGGTCAAGTGGGAGATTGTTAGAGTAGGTGACCAACAAGCCAACCTGTGGCTGTGGTCTTTCGTATTTATTATTGTAATAAACAAACCTTTATTCGTATTAATGATAAAACACATTGGCATTCTATATCTTTGTCCCTTTGTCACAAGCATAGATATAGTCCTTACAGTTATTACAAGTACTAGTAATTGATCGTTAGGATCGTGAGATATTTACTTAAGTATTATAACTGTTAAACATGTTCCTAGTCGAAGGGTTACGCCACTAATGAGGATATCGGCCTTTCCCATTAAGACTAGCACTTAGTGTATGTGTATTGCATCTCATCAGTAAACGGTATTGTGATATCGGCATGCATAAGTGGGTGCTCGTAAGTTGACGAGTTCACTGAACTCCCTCACCCTAGAAATCTCTAAGTGGTTCCCAATAATCGAGTAGAGATATCTATGGTATAGTTGTACACCATTAGTCCTTATGACCTAGACATCACCGTGACTTCACTAGAGGACCAGCTGTATCGTGACCTGTCCCTGAGTTCCACCGAGGACCATCCCAAGGGCCAGTGTTCGTGTAGTCCGAAATCTAGTGGGAGGTCTGTGCATTGTAGTCGGGGATTCGATCGCTAGAATAGTCTTGGATGTCCTGTGTGTTCTGAAAGTTTGTAATCATTCTAAGTCTCTGGCCAGAGCTGACTAAGTGATGATTAGAGAATTCGATTCTCTAAGTCATGCACGTAAGGATTACAACACTTAGAACGATCGCACCGTCATTGAACATATAAAGAGGTCTCGATGAACCAATGCCTCTAGTTCGATCGGGACATATGAATCGAAGGGACCGTACTGTACGTTAACTATATCTGAAGGTTCTTGCAGGCACTTCATTTGTATCTAGGGAATCATGACGCGTAGTTGCTAGACGCCAATCTTGATTCGTTGGGTGATTAAGGTGAAACGAGCTTCATCTTAATCGTAACTCTAAGGGACGAGTTTTGACCACAAAGAGTTGTGGGCCCACGGCTAGCTTACACCTGAACCATCGAGGGTCACACTGCTCGTGCACATGAGATCTTTGAATAAACGGTCAGAGATAAAATAGTTTATCTTTGCATAATTGGAAGTCAATACGATTGAGTCCAACATTCGTAATTTGGAATTACGAATGAGAATAAGAAAAGGAAAAGAATAGGCGAACGTGTTAGTGAACTTTCTAAATCGGGAAGTTTCCATATTTAGAAAGTGCACTGAACTAGGGTTTCCACTTTTAGAAAGTTGGAAAATGAGAATTGACACTCGTAATGACGAGGACTTTATAATGATTCCGAAAATGTAATCGTTGCAATTTTTCGGTCATTGGATTGAGAGAAACGAGCAAGTAAAAGTACTAGCGAACTTAAGCTGTTGGGCCCGGTCCAACTTAAGCCCGCTAGGGTTTTATGCAAGACACTATAAATACAAGATTTATAGGTCTTGCACAAAGAAGACAACACAAAACCCTAACCCTAGCCACCTCTCTCTCTCTCGCCCTCTCCCCGCGGCCGTCACCGGCGCCGTCGCCGGAACTTCACCGGAATCGGCCATTCGTTGGCCGATTGTTTCGGTATTGTTTTTCCTTCTCTTTTTCTTCCGTTTTTCTAACTATTACGTGTCTAGTGCCACGTGTTTAGTAGATCGAAGTATACGAGGTGAAATCCGAGAGGAGGAAGACCAAAGATCGAAGAATCGAGGAGCAGCGCACGAGCCGAAGCCGCACGCTGCCCCACGCGCCGCCCCGGAAGAGCGCGCGTGAAATTCACGCGCCGCCGTGAGCCGTCTCACCGCCGCTGCCGCTGCACCGCTGCTGCCCCGATTGTACGGATTGGTTTCCGTAGCAATCTCGACTTGCCAAGCGCTCCTACCTCACGCTTCAAGAGGTAAACACACGAATCCCTTGTTTCGATTCGTTTATGTTTAAACTATATTTTCATGTTTGCTTTCATATGATTTTATGTGATTATGTGTAATCGTTTTAATCGTTGCAAGCATGTTATTTGGTTTAAACGCGAGCATGTTAATTGATTTAAATTCGGTTAAATTATTTAGCATGTATGTTGTTTTAATTTCGCTGGAAGCGCAAAGGTACGCAATTAATTGATTTTAATTTGTCGGGCATGTGCTTGTGTGCTTTAAAGTCGTTTAAATCACATTAAATTTTTGTTTTCCGCTGCGTACACGTGCCCGAAACCCAACAGGTGAAACCTAATTGGAGAGGAGCTGCTGCCCCGACGAATCCACGCACCGCCGCACCCGCCGTTACGCCGCTCACGCGCCGCCGCTGCTGCTGCCACGCGCCGCCGCTCGTCGCTTGCTGGATCAGCTTGTTCCAGCCGTGAGTTGCAGCCCCGAGGATTGGTAATTTGCAGCTTGTACGTGATTGGTTCTAGGTTTCGATTCGTCGAAATCTCACGCTACAAGAGGTAAATAAATCGAAACTTTCGTAAATTAATTCGAGCATGTTTGTATGAATTATGATTTATGATTATGAGTAATATATGATTACGTGTTTCGATTTTATTGAATGATGAACAAGCATGTTTCGTAATTTTCGGTTTTACGTGTTTTTCAATTAAATCGATAATTACCATATGTATGGCGGAAGCGTTAAGGTACGTTGACTATGTGATTAGTTTTTGCATGTAATCGAAACTAGTTCGATCTAAAAATTTTAAATTCCACTGCGTATACATGCACGATCCCCAACAGTTGGCGCATAAAGATTGTGAATGCCCGACTTGCGAAGAAATTGATCAAATTGAGGTTTACCAAGTCCTTTGGTCAGAATATCGGCCAGTTGTTCATGCGTGCGCCCATGTGACGTAGAAATATTTCCATTCCGTACCTCGTTGCGAACAGAATGACAATCGATCTTAATATGCTTCCTTTCGTGGAAAACCGGATTAGCGGAGATATGCAACGCGACTTGAGTATCACAATACAAATTTATTGGATTGGCATGCGAAATGCCAAGAAACTTCAAAATTTCCTTCAACCATTTCAATTCGCAGCAGGTTGTGGCCATTGAACGATACTCGGCTTCAGCCGATGATCGGAAGACAATATGTTGCTTCTTCGTCTTCCAGACGACTGGTGAACCACCAAACGTCACAAAGAAACCCGTCAATGAGCGACGCGTCAATGGAAAACTACCCTAGTCCGAATCACAGTACCCATAAAAATGCAAATCGCTATCAGAACGCAGCAACACACCTTGTCCAGGACGCCCCTTCAAATAGCGTACGACACGCAAGGTAACCTCCCAATAATCGCTCTCTCGGATTCTGCATAAATTGGGACAAAGTATGCATACAATAACTAAGTTCTGTCCTGGTTATCTTCAAATAAATCAACCTAACGATTAATCGCCTATACTTCTTTGGAGCAGTCATAAGAGGTTGTTCCGATAAGGCGAGATGCTGATTTTGCTTGATCGGAATAGAAGGTGGTTTGTCCCCTAACAACTCGGTTTTAGCGAATGTCCAGCACATACTTGCGTTGACACAAAAAAATTGCCTCTAAGCTACGGCTTACTTCAATCCCGAGGAAATATTTAAGTACACCTAGATCTTTCATATGAAAACAACTTCCAATGTACTTCTTGAGATGAGTGCCATAGAATTATTCCCAGCAATGACTAGATCATCAACGTATACCAGCACACTCAAGCGAATAGAATTGTTATTATATGTTAAAAGCGAGTAATCCGAATACGATTGAATAAAACCGTATTGTTTCAAAGCTGTTGCCAATTTTGTAAACCAACACCGCGGAGCCTGTCTCAACCCATAGAGCGATTTTCTTTAGTTTGCACACCTTTGTTTGATCATAAACGAACCCTGGAGGTAATTTCATATACACCTCTTCACTTAAATCACCATGCAAAAATGCATTATGTACGTCCATTTGGTGAAGTTCCCATTTTTTCGCTGCAGCTACGGCCAAAAAAAATCCTCAAAGTTACCATTTTTGCCACTGGCGCAAATGTTTTGTTGTAGTGAATTCCTTCTCGTTGGTTGTTTCCGAGTATAACCAAACGAGACTTGTACTTCTCAATGCTCCCATCAGACTTGTACTTAATTTTGTACACCCACTTCGACCCTATAGCCTTCTTACCGTAAGGTAGAGTCTCCAACGTCCAAGTCCCATTATTTTCCAAAGCTTGTATTTCTGCCCTCATAGGTTCTCTCCATTTTTTGTCTTTCATTGCTTCAGAGAACCGAGTGGGCTCGAAGTGTGCATCAATCTTAGCCAAGAAAGCTCGATGTCTAGCAGAAAATTTATCACATGTCACATAATTAACGATGGGATAAATAGTAGTACCTAAGGGTCCTCTTGGAGAGTCGAGTGTCGTGCATACGGGGTCATAAGAGCATCGAGCACTATTTATAGCAAAATCCTTCAACAAAATAAAAGGTTTGGGATCTCTACAGCCTCTTCCCAAATGCTCAATTGCGGTCACAACCGCCACTTCTCTACCCACATTGGACTCTCCACCATCTCCTATTTCCCCGGCTCCATGGGTCACTACAATATCATGAACTTCAGCCGTGTTACCCCCCCTAACGTTGTGCGCATCACTTCCCAGCTCATTCAAGTCGTCGTCAACAAAGACATCATCGAACTGCCCCAACGTGTTATCAGATTCGAGTGAGACGCACGATGCAAAGGGAAACACATGTTCTGTAAACACCACATCACGAGAGATAAAAAGTTCTGCAGATTTTATGGCGTATACTCTCCATCCTTTCTTGCCGTGAGGATAACTGAAAAAATGCATTTTTTACTTCTTTCCCCACCTCGATGAACTCGACGGGTATAGCAAAGACAACCAAATGTTCGCAAGAGCTCGTATTGTGGTGGTTTTCCAAATAACAACTCATATGGAGTTTTGCCGCCAAGTAATGAGGAGGGACTTCTGTTTATTATATAACTTGCACTCATGATACACTCGCCCCAAAATCGAATAGGCAAATTTTCCTGAAAACGCAAAGCTCGAGCAACATTTAGAATATGTCTGTGTTTGCGTTCCACAAGACCATTTTGCTGGGGTGTTCCGACACATGACGTTTGGTGGATAATTCCATGTGTTTCAAAGTACGATTTCAAGCACAAGAATTCGGTTCCATTATTGCTTCGAACAGTTGAAACTTACTTCTTAAATTGACGCTCAACCATAGCACAAAAAATATTAATTGTTTGTTCCACTTCTTTCTTTTCAATTAAAAGATAAACCCACACAGCTCGCGAAAAATCATCAACAATCGTCAAAAAATATACTGCCCCACCTTTCTTACCAGCGAGTCGCTCCATGCCACCTTTATTTGCATTAATCATCTCAAGTAAAGTTGCCCATTGATCTCCACTAGGTCTGGTGAATGCATGAGGATCTGACTCAGAATGAGTACCATGCCTTTGTGCCTCAGTTTCAGAAGACATACGAGTAACATTCACTCTTGCACCGCCTCCTCTGCCGCGCCCAAATTGTCCTGCTCCCCTTCCTCGAATTGCCTCTCTGTCACTCGTTCGAGCCCTATCTCCCCACCACTCCGGATATCCAACGATTTTGTAGCATGTCTTGGCATCGTGCCCATGTTTTCCACAATGTCCACATAACCCTTGTTTGTCTTTTCCGCGAATAACCATTATTTTTGTGTTTGACCCTAGTTGAGCAGCGAAACCCACTACATCTCTACGTTCGTCGCCACTACGGGCAATACTCCGATGTCGTTCTTCTTGAATGATCATGGTGTATGCTCTATTAATTGGAAATGGTTCCATGCTCAAAATATTAGTGAGAACCGTTCCGTACACCACATCGTCAAGGCCCATAAAAAATTGATGCATCTTCTCCTCATCTCACTTCTTCTCAAGTATTTCAGAGATATCGCATTTACAACCGCTACACTTACACAAAGATATCGGTTCGTAATTCACCAATTCGCCCCACATCATCTTCAGCCGTCCGTAGTATGCCACCACCGCTTGCCCTTGTTGTTTACATGCAGCAAGATCAACCTTAAATTGATGAACTCGAGGTCCATTCCCGATTGAAAAACGTTGGTGGAGATCATCCCACAGGTTTTTCACGTTTTCCATGTAAGTGATGGTAGTCCTCAACGATGGTTCGATTGAATTAAAGATCCAAGCAACCAACATCGAGTTCACCATCCACCAATCTTCCATCTCCGACGAATCGTCTCCTGGTTTCTTCAACGTCCCATCGATAAATCTGAGCTTTTTCTTTGCTCGAAGAGAGTTGCGTATCGACCTCGCCCATTCCTCATATTCTCCCCTTTCAATTGAACCGGCGAGATTAACAATCCAGAATTATCGGAAGGGTGAAGGTAGTACGGCGAAACAACCGTTTGTCCCTTGTCGGATCCCTCTCCAGCCGTTGTGGTCTTCTTGTCGCCGCATGTCATCTCACCATCGTCCAGCGTTTGTTTTTTTTTTTATTCTACGTTTGGCTCTGATGCCATGTAAAAAGACGTTTGGAAGAGAAAACTGTTCTGCCATTTCTCATTAAGTCACAACCCATATATATACATGAGCAAGAAAGAAACCGTAAACACCTACTACTCCTAGCATAGCCGTAAGATTCCTATATAAATTAACTACCTAATATACGTATAATATAATCTTATGTATTTACACAATATCATATCTAAACTATATCTCAATATCATGTATTTCACGTTTAGATATATTTTTAAAATTAATAACATAATCTTTAAATTATATAGTTAAAAAAAATTATTACTTAAAATTGGATCTATATATTTTGGAAATAAAATATATTAAAATTACGAAAATATTAGATTTGCAGTTTTGGAGCATATATTGTGAAAAATCATGGGAGACCAACCCAAATCCCATTTCGTATAAGTGGTGAAATGGTGAAATATTATTATTTCATTTTTTGGTGAAACCATTGGAGGCCAGAAACTCCATTTTTCCAACAAAGATGGTGAAAGGGTAAAATGGTGTGCTACTGGTGGGAGATGAACCCATTATATTACCACAAAAATGAGATTTGATTAAAAAATGGGGAAACCGGTTGGAGATGCTCTAAGCATAGTCATCATTTCATACGATAATAGAAACTGGCTTAGGCATCGACACATACCATTACATAGTTTATAAGTAATATTTTATAACACATACATCTAATTATCTAATAAAATATCATTAAGAATAATTTATGAAAACCTCCCTGAACTTAGACTAAATTACAAAAATACTCTCACGTATCCATAATTACCAAAATCCACGTTTGTTTCCTTCTTACACTGACCCCCTTATGATGTCACTTTTCACAAAATCTTTTTTATTTCAAAGAATATTTCTCGAAAAATGTCGATTCAACCTCTAAGAACAGTCTCTTAAATGCAGGTGGCCTTGGTATACCTTCCGCAACAACCTCATTATATGCAACATCACATTTTAATGTCACTACATTTTTATGGATTGCTAGCATGAACGATCTTATTTGTGCGTTTGGTTTTCTGGTTTTGGAATTCCTCTCCGTTTTTTAGTTCATTGGTTTTCTTTGTTTTACTTACTAAGCTTAGTTATTCTTTTCTTTTGGGTATTCCTGGTGTGTGTAGTGTATCTTTTCTTATACTATTGATAATGATTATTTGGTCGTTTTTTTTTTTTTTTTTTTTTTTTTTTTTTTATCTTGATAATTTTTTTTTGGTGTGTCTTATGTACTGTACCGCTGAAGATATACAAAAATTTACAATTAATCTTCTTAATAAAAGTAAGGTGAATTGTAGCCAGCTGAAATAGCTTTCTAATGCCGCATGAACCAGTTGATTTGGAGTCCGGATGACAAAGTTATGCTCGACTTCGTGGACACTACCAAAGATGTTGAGGGATTCTCTTTCCTAATTTAATTTTATTTTCCTAACTGCAACTCTTTTCTTACTGTTTGATCATTTTTGCTTCCTGGACACCAAATTTTCGATTTGTACCTATAAGATACCAAATTCACCAATTAAAACAGACAAAATACCCCCATTTAATATTACTGAAACTTACACTGTTATATTATTATGAAAAATTAATTAATTTATTTTACATATGCAAATCCCCTTAATATCTCCCCATATCACGCCATTTCAGTTTATATATTTCCTTATTTATTTTTTATTTTTTTAATGGTTATCTTTTATTTTTTGAATTTTTTTATATTCGAATTTTTATTTTAAATTGTTTTTTTCTTATTTATATTTTTCATGTTCTTTATTTTGATTTTTAAAAAATGGTTTTATTTATTTATTATTAATGATTTTTTTCTTAATTACGATTTTTTTTAAATGGTTTTTTTCCCAGTTTTTTTAATAAAAAAATGTTTTGATCAAATTGAAATCCGCTACATATTATCGAAATCTGCTACGTATCATTGAAATCTACTAAATATTTATCAAAATCAGCTACATATCATTGAAATTCACTACATATTTATCGAAATCCACTATAAATTTATCGAAATCCACTATAAAATTGTTGCAATCCACTCTGAAATTAATTCGAAATCCACTATAAATTTATCGAAGTCCACTCTGAAATTAACTTGAAATCCACTATAAATATATCGAAATCCACTCTGAAATTAACGTAGTCCAAAAATAAAATTAACGTAATCCACTACACTATATCATTAACATAACCCACTACGAAAAAGGTAATCTGCTACGCAATTGTCATAAACCACTATAAAATAAACGAAAATCCACTATTAAAAATACAATCCACTACTAAATAAACGTAATTCACTATAAAGTGTTTGGCCAGGAAAAATAAAGCGACTGCAAAATTTAACAAAAACAGTACAAATATTGATTTCCATCGAAAACCACTGTGTATTCTAACAAAGAAACATTAATAAAATAAAATACTGATAGAATAACATTGACAGTGAATGCCACTGTTTATTGTGTAAAGCAGTTGCCCAAAAAAATAAATTCAAACAACAGCATAGCCAAGTAAAATCACAACAATTGGGCATATTAAATGTTGTAACCGATTCACACATAGAGAAAGATAAATGATTATTATAAGTTAATGAAAACGCTATTGAGATCCGTAACTTCCTTGGTGGGAAGAAGGTGATGAAGCAAACATCTTAAAGAACTCACTTTCCGGCCACTTGCCGGAATCCACCATTTTTCTATATCTCAAATCCCCGAAAAACGAAACCTCCATTTTCAGATGCACCAAATTCAAATACTTTAATTTTAAAAAAACCCCAAATAAAGAATTAGTCTCTCTTGAGAAAACGAACCCCATTCACCGAACCCATCTACTTAAACTCCTCAAAGAAGAAAATCCGTCGCTGATTTCACTCTCTAGGCAAACAGTGTCAAACTTGAAGACCGGCCTCTCCCGCCTTGGGGCGTACCCATGCATATGGCTGGGGTGGCCCCCGCCTCCCCAAGAATTCTTTTTAAGCAGTTTTTTTTTTTTTTTTTGTTATTGATGTATTAGTTAATGCACTTTCTGTTGGGGATCGGGCACGTGTACACAGCGGAAAATAATTTTTTTTATTTTATTTATATAAACAAACACGTGCACAATAATTAAAATTAATTGCGTACCATTTGGCTTCCAATCACCGACAAACATGCTCGTATATATAATTAATTAAAATGACATTAATTAAATCATCAAAGCATGCTCGCAAAATTTAATCAAATAATTAACATGCTCAACGAACGATTCACACAAACACATAATCGAACATACAGATTCAAGTGATACAATAATCAATTAACATACATTAATCTCAATTAATATATATATATATATATATATATATATACTATACCCTTGAAGCGTGAATCGAACGAAGACACGAGAAAATGGCTAGCTGCTCTTCCCACTCCAACTGATCCAACTTCTTTCCTGATCCAAAATTACAGGCCTCCTCCGATTTCAATATATCCATGGTTATTGACTGGATGCACAATTCCTTTAAGCAGATTGTAGAACTATAAGCTGTGAAGCTCCTCTCAAATTTTCACGTTCATCTGATCCCCGGTTGATTTATGGCGAATTTCTCGCTCGACTGCGCAGAAAATCCGAGAGCAGTTTTTCATAATTGCCTTCTCGCATCACCGGCTTGTGGCGGCGCGTGGGGGTGCGTGTGGACGACCATGGTGGCGGTGTTGGCGGTATAGTGATCTTCCTCCTCTTAACTTCAGCTCGTATATTAAATCCACTATCCACGCAGCACTGGATACGTGATAGGCTAAGTACAACGAATAAGAACGAAGGGAAAAAGAAGATGCCGATGCGGCGGCGCGGCGGCTGGTGGCGGAGGTAGGGCTTTGGCTGCAAGGTGGACGGCCCATGGAGGGTGATAGAATAGGGTTTCATTCTTACGTTTCGTTTTATTTTTTGTGTGTGTCTTTCACAAGACATATAAATCCTATTTATACGCTCCTTGTGAAAACTCTAACTGGCCTTAAGTTGGGCTAGGCCCAACATCTTAAATCCACTCTCTTTCTCGGCTCGTTTCTAATAAACGAATGCTCGCAAAAATACAACAATTATATTTTGACGACGAGCACAAATTCTCGTCGATACGACTATCAATTAGCAATTTACCAATTTCCGAAATTGGAAACCTTATTTAGGACTTGCCAAATTGGGAAACTTCCCAAAATAGAAAGTTCACTACATTTCCGTTGGATTCTTTTCCTCTACTTATTCTCATCTGTAATTAACAATTACGAATGTTGGACTCAATCACATTGACTAATTACACTAAGATTAACAAATTAATCTTAGCTCGTTGCATTAAGGATCTCAAGTATACGAGCAATGTGACCCTCGATGGTTCAGGTGTAAGCTAGCTGTGTGCCCACAACCCATTGTGGTTTAAACTCGTCCCTAGAGTTATAATTAAGTTGAAGCTAGTTTCAACTTAACTACCCAACGAATCAAGATTGTCGTCTAGCAACTACGCGTCATGATTCCTTATATACAAATGAAGTGCCTGCAAGAACCGTGTGATATAGTTAACGTACAGTACGATCCCTTCAATACATATATCTCGATTGAACTAGAGGCATTGGTTCATCGAGACCTCTTTATGAGTTCAATAACTGTGTGGGCGTTCTTTATTATATAATCCGTTCGTGTTTGACTTAGAGAAACAAATTTCTCTAATCACGACACTTTCAGCTGTGGCCACAGGCTTCATGGATTATAAATCGCAAGAACACACAGGATATCCATGACTACTCAAGCGATCGAATCTCCTACTACAATGCACAGACCTCCCACTAGATTTCTAACTGCACGAACACTGGCCCTTGGGGCGGTCCTCGGTGGAACTTAGGGACATGTCACGATACAGCTGGTCCTCTAGTGAAGTCACGGTGATGTCTGGGTCTTAAGGATTAATGGTGTACAACTATGTCATAGAAACCTCTACCCGATCATTGGGAACCACTTAGAGATCTCTAGATTGAGGGAGTTCAGTGAACTCATCAACTTATGAGCACCCACTTATGTATGCCGATGTCACAACACCGTTGACTGATGAGACGCAGTACACATACAGTAAGTGCTAGTCTCGAATGGGAAAGGCCGATATCCTCATTAGTGGCGTAACCCGTTGACTAGGAACGATGTTTAACAGTTACTATACTTAAATAAATAATCTCACGGTTCTACTAGATCTATTTACAATAATTAAGTAACTGCAAGGACTACATCTATGCTTATGCAAGGGACAAAGATATAGAATGCCAAAGGGGGTATTTATCATTAATACGAAATAGATCATTTACGAGTAGCGTGAGAAAACAAAACAGTTAGTTGGCTCTTCGGTCACCTACTCTAACAATCTCCCACTTGACCTAAAGCCAACTACTCATTACCTAAGTCCCATCGATTCTCGATGTTTCTCACAGACCGGTATGGGTAAAGGTTAAGTTCAGGGATCTAATACGTTGTCTACCGAGGCAACTCTCTCGAACTAAAGTTCACATCTATTAATTATCTAACCATTGAGATGATTATGATTCAGTATATTCTTGGATTTCTGATGAGACTAATTGAAATCACACATTCAATATTTCAATGTAATTTTGAATCCAACTGCTAGTTTGCGTCATCTAATGCCGCAATATATTAAGCTTCGGAGGTGGAATCGGTCGTCATGTTTCACTTGGAACACATACGACACCCCGTTAACAAGCATGAATACAAATCCCGATGTCCTTTTTGAGTCGTCCACTTCCGATTGAAACACTAGAGTCGTCGAACGACTTTGTTTTCAATTTGGAATCCCCTTAGACTATATATGAACAATTTCTTAGTACTTCACAAGTATTTAAGGATTTGTTTCATAGCTATCCAACTAACTTGGTTGGGGTTAGATTGATATCTACAGTGACGCTTCACTGCATACATTATATCATGTCTATAACATGAATTGGCATAACTAAGCGACCTCTTCTATTTATCTATATAAATACGTATCCTCTAATATGTAGGAAGCTTATCCCAAATTCATGTATTGAGATGTGGACAATTGTGCTTTAGTTGACTGTAGCATCCCTACGACATTCCCAATGAGTAGGATGCTATCAACACAAAGTACTGGGGAACGAAATGGCACTCCCACTAACCTTCTTATAAACCCAAGGCTCATTCGAATTCGATACTAAATCAATTCCTTGATTTTTGTGTCAAATTGAACATTCTAATTTATGGGATGCTAGTTTCAATCCATAAATGGATCGTTGGAATTCCGTAAACCTTTTGCCAATTTCCAGAAGATATCAAGCCTTTTGGCTGCACCACTCTGATTTCCTCAATCTCTATATTGAGAAGGTGATCATCATATCCATTTTCCATATCTCGTAGTCGTACTACGCAGAAATGGCCAGCAAATTAAATCCTAATGGAATTACAACATAGTGTTTCGTGAAAATTTATCTCACATACAACAACTTGCTTAGAGTATCACTCATTTTCACGTGTCTAGCTTGATAGGTACCTTTCCATCTATTCCAACTTAAAGATTATAGATCCACTTGCATCCAATGGGAAAGATTCCCTTGGGTGGATGTATCAAGGTCCATACCTTGTTGGAGTATATGGAATCCATTTCGGATTTCATGGCGTTAAGACAATATCCCTTAATGCACCAAATACAGCCTTATTGAAGGTTCTTGGATCACATCCCTTGTCAAATTCATTTTTACTACCTTCAATGATGGTTAGCCTATTGAGTTCTCTACGGATCCTTTCGAATCTCCACATAGATGGTTGAGAAGGTACATTAATGGGTGATTTGATTTTGATTGGCTCTTATTCTATTTATGGTGTTGGAACTTCAATTCGTGGTTCTCGAATTTCTTCGAATTCTACCATTCACCTATTCTATTGCATAGAAATTTCTTCTTTAAGAAGATGGCATTCTGCGAGACACACACTTTTGTTTCAGGGGATAGTACAACAAGTATCTAAAAAAATTTTTAGATACCCCACGAAATGGCATAAGTTGGATCGACTATTCAACTCGTCTCCCACTAGCCACTTCATGTAAGTGGATTACCGGGAATGCCAGAGTTCATATGGTGTGGAACTAACTGCTTTGGTGTTAACCCTATTCAGCAAATACGCGGCGGTATGGAGTGCATGACCCCATAAGTACGCCAGTAACTTTGTGAATCACGTTCTCTTTGAGATAGTCGATAAACTCATCATTTAAGTATTTTCCACTACAATCAGATCTTTGTTTCTTAATACTTCGTATGAGTTGTTTTCTACTTCGTTTTCGAAATGTTTGAACATTTCATATATTTCAAACTTGTACTTCATCATCCTATCAATGTACACTGTAAATCTGAACTAGTTTGCAAGTCCTCGTGGATGTAGGGTACGTTTCTATTCGAACCACATTAAATTCTTGTGTTTTTTATTCTGCTTTTAGTAGGTTAATTGTTGTGACAACACAAGAATTATGTTACCACACCTAATGTCGTAACAAGTAATGTGTCTCAACAGAAAGTGTGGATTTTCATAGGAATTTAAAATCTACAATTGGCATCTAGACCCTCTCATTAGATATACATAGTGTGTGATTTTGAGAATTTGATTTATTTGCCATTTATCTTCCATAGGAACTATGAATGCTCATATGGAAGGCGGTTCCACGACTCGCCCACCACTACTTACTAGAACCAATTACTCTTATTGGAAGACCAAGATGAAGATGTTCATCAAGTCAATGGATAAAGATGCATGGCGCACAGTTCTGACTGGCAGGAAACGACCTATTGCCACACATGAAAAATGAATCGAGACTGAGAAGCATGAAAGAGACTAGAACAAAGTTGAGCAGATTGCGGCAAACAAGAATTCCAAAGCCTTGAATTCTATATTCAACGGAATTGACATCAATCAATTGAAGATAATCCAGCATGTGAGTGTGCCAAGGAAGAATGGAAAAACTTCAACCAGCCTATGAGGGGACTACCTCGGTCAGATCATCAAGACTTCAGATGCTTGCTACTCGCTTTGGGATCTTAGGACGGAGGGAATTGAAACCGTGAGCGATTTAGACCCGGGGGCAATTATATTCTTCATGAATGAAATGTGGAATGACCTCCAGACGGCCACAACCGAAGTATTGTCTCCAAATATTAAGAGAATTAGGAAGGAAGTTCGTTGGCAACCCCCAGAGGCAGATTTGGTGAAGCTGAATTTTGACGCCTCTGTCAATTCCCTCGATAGAGTGTGTGGTCTTGGCATGATAGCTCGTTCGTACAAAATTCATTAAACAACATCTTGACCCAATCGTGGTTGAAGCTAGAGCAGCTTTAATGGCGAATGAACTGGCTCGAGATAACAATTGGCAGAGGATTGTCCTTGAAGGGGACTCGAGTGTTGTTATCGCCGTTGTCAAAGAATCAAATTGCAACGCAGACTACGGCACGATTGTTAGCGATATTATCCGAATAGGTTCTACGCTAATGATGTTCAAAGCACAGCATATTGCTCGGGAAGGTAATAAGGCGGCGCACGAGATAGCAAGATTATCGAGAAAGGAAACTTATGACACGTTAGTATTACCAGATAGTATCTGTTCTATTATTTCTGCGAAATTGGCTTTATAAATGAAGTTTTTTCTGGACTCTAAAAAAACAAAAAAAAAAAACAAATTTCCAAAAATATCTCTTCCAAATATTATCTAGAAAATTAAATTAATTCATAAAAAAATATACAATTTATTTTACAAACTCATACTCTAAAAACACTATCGATGACTCAGGGAACTGTGACGCTTCCTGCGTGGCCTATGACTCTGTGCACTGCAAATAGCAAACTGAAAATTAGATTTTGTATTATTGAATTGCAAACAATGAAATACCTATGATTTTGTCAAATCCAAAAAGCAAACGGAAAAAAAAAAAAATCCAGAATTTGTATTATTAAATTGCAAACAAAAAATTACCTAAGACTTCGCCAAATGCAAACAGCAAACTGAAGAAAAAAATTCAGCAGAACTTGCATTATTGAATTGCAAGAAATAAACTACCTATGACTTCGCCAAATGTAAACAGCAAACTTAAAAAAAAATCATCATCATTAAAAACACCAACAAAAAAATTGTTTATGGAGCACGTTGTAAACAGTAAACACATTAAACAAAGTGTTTGTAAAATGTAACTTAATACATACCTTGCAAAGTGTAAACGAAAGGAATCGAATCTCAACACCAAACACAATTCTTCAAACAACAAACGAAGTTAAACCAACCTGCAAACAGAAAATGCTAACTACAAACGATGTGAAGGTTCCACATATGGGAGACACAATGCGAGTTTTGGCTAGAATTTTGGATTTTGGATTTTTTTTAGGAGAGGGGTGTTAGAGTAGGTGACCAACAAGCCAACTTGTGGTTGTGGTCTTTGCATTTATTCTTGTAATAAATAATCCTTTTTCGTATTAATGATAAAACGCCTTGGCATTCTATATATTTGTCCCTTGTTCAAACATAGATATAGTCCTTACAATTATTACAAGTACTTGTAATTGATCTTTTAGGATCGTGAGATATTTACTTAAGTATTATAACTGTTAAACGTGTTCCTAGTCGAAGGGTTACGCCACCAATGAGGATATCAACCTTTCCCATTAAGAGACTAGCACTTAGTGCATGTGTACTGCGTCTCATCAGTAAATGGTATTGTGATATCAGCATGCATAAGTGGGTGCTCGTAAGTTGAGGAGTTCACTGAACTCCCTCACCCTATAAATCTTAAGTGGTTCTCAATAATCGAGTAGAGATCTCTGTGGTATAGTTGTACAGCATTAGTCCTTAAGACCTAGACATCACCATGACTTCACTAGAGCACCAGCTGTATCGTGACGTGTCCCTGAGTTCCACCGAGGACCGCCACAAGGGCCATTGTTCGTGCAGTCCGAAAAATCTAGTGGGAGGTCTGTGCATTGTAGTCGGGGATTCGATCGTTAGAATAGTCTTGGATGTCCTGTGTGTTCTCATAGTGTGTAATCTTTAAGTCTCTGGCCAGAGCTGACTAAGTGATGATTAGGGAATTCGATTCTCTAAGTCATGCACGCACCGATTACAACAGTTAGAACGATCGCACATTATTGAACTACTAAGGAGGTCTCGATGAACCAATGCCTCTAGTTCGATCGGATCGATCGGAACATATGAATCGAATGGATCGTACTGTATGTTAACTATATCAAAAGGTTCTTGCAGGCATTTCATTTGTATCTGGGGAATCATGATGCGTAGTTGCTAGACGCCAATCTTGATTCGTTGGGTGATTAAGTTGAAACGAGCTTCATCTTAATATTCTGAATAACAGGTTGTTATCCCCAGTGTAAGATGCCCTCTGATTGGTCCCATTCTGTATAGCAGAGATTAATTTTTCCAACGTAGGGTCCACTCTATAAGCAGCCTTGATCTCTTCTATAAATGGACATTGGTGCAAAGTTAAAGTGAGAAATGTAGGATCTGTCTTCACTCTAGATAAACCATCATCCACTACATTTTCCTTTCCCTTTTTGTACACAATGGTAAAGTCATACCCCATCAGTTTCACTAACCATTTTTGCTGAGCTGGAGTAGATACTCTTTGATCCATAAGGTATTTCAAACTTTGATGATCCGTTCTAACCACAAAATGACTGCATATGAGGTAAGGTCTGCATATTTGGATGGCAGTTACCAATGCTAGGAGTTCCTTCTCATAAGTAGATAGCCCCCCCTTGCTGGATAGTTAAATCCGTACTCATAAATGAAATAAGTCTTCCTTGTTGCATGAGAACTGCTCCCAACCCATTGCCATAAGCATTTGTCTCCACCACAAACTCCTTGGAAAAATCTAGCAGTGCTAAAACTGGGGTATGTATCATGGCTTGCTTCAGCTCTTAGAAAGCCAATTGATCTGATTCATTCCACTTGAAATTATATTTCCTTAGAAGAGTAGTTAATGGTTGGGCTATCCTCCCATAATTCTTCACAAATCTTCTGTAATAACCTGTCAGCCCAAGGAACCCCCTTAACTCCTTCAATGTTCTTGGTACCGGCCATTCCACCATGGCTTGTGTCTTGGCTAGATCTGCTGCTACTCCATTTGGTGTAATGATGTGTCCCAGATATTCTATGGAAGTAGTGCCAAATGAACATTTTATTTTCTTAAAAAACAGTTGATTTCTTTTAATATTTCCAAGGTTTCTCTCAACTGTTTCAAATGAGAATCCCAATCTCTGTTGTAAACTAAGATGTCATCAAAGAACACTAATATGAACTTCCTCAATTGCTGTTGAAAAACAATATTCATTAAGCTCTGAAAGGTTGATGGTGCATTGGTTAATCCAAATGGCATCACTAGGAATTCAGAGTGGCCATGGTGTGTTCTAAATGCAATTTTCATCACATCTTCCTTTTGCATTCGAATTTGGTGGTAGCCAGATCTTAAGTCAAGTTTGGAGAAAACACTAGCCCCATGTAATTCATCCAAAAGTTCCTCAATTATTGGAATAGGGAATTTGTCCTTGATAGTATGCTTATTCAGCTCCCTGTAATCTACACACATCCTCTAAGTGTGATCCTTCTTCTTTACCAATACCACAAGAGAAGAAAAAAGGACTAGAACTAGGTCTAATCACTCCTGATTGTAGTAGCTCTTCTACTATTTTCTCAATCTCAGTCTTCTGAACAGTGGGATATCTGTAAGGCCTCACATTCACTGCTTCAGCTCCCCCCTTCAAATGAATTATGTGATCATGTGATCTATTTGGTGGTAATGACTTGGGCTCCATGAATAGGCTTCCATACTCAGTGAGTAACTGTTGTAGGGGTTGATCTGGATAAGCTTCCAATGACTTGAAGCTTGCTTCAATGCTGGCTGATTTCTCTTCATCCCTTCCATATTCCTCACATTCTTGCATTGTTCCAATGCATTGGTATGTAATTTGTGAAGGATTCTGCAGAATCTTGTTAAGCTTTTTGTTGGAAACCACCTTAACATTATTCTTATGAAGGCCTCTAAGTATCACCTTCTTGCCCTCATAATTAAATTCCATCCTTAGCTCTTGATAGTTGCTAATTATGTCTCCCAAGGTTGCTAGCCATTGTATTCCCAACACTAGATCACAAGTGCCCAATGGCAATGTCATCACATATGCTGTAAACTCCACACCATGCATCTTCCACACAAAAGCAGTGCATTTGTACTGACTTCTCAATCTGTTTCCTCCGCCACTATAACTGAGAAGGGTTTAGATTCCACCAATTTACATCCAAGTAATTTGGATGTTTCAATATCTATGAAATTATGAGTGGCTGCATTGTCAATCAATCCTAATACTCTTCCCTCTAGCTGAACCCTTCAGTCTCATTGTTTTGTAATCATCAGCTCCAGTTATTGGATGCACAGATACATGAGAGATAAGTTCATCTCCATCCCATTCCTGTTTATCCTTAGATGTCAAGGTGGAAGGAGATTCAAACTCACTTTCAGGGCTCATCTCCTCATCCCCAATTTCTATTACATACATCTGTATCCTTTTTGGGCAGTGATGATCTCTGGAATACTTCTCATCACACCAAAAACAAAGACCCTTAGCTGTACGTTCATCAAGATCTTGGTTGGGTATTCTTCGGTTTGGACTCATAGAAGAGTTTCTGAATGGATAGTTGTTTGGTTTAGGCAGGATAGGGGGTGAGTAATGAGAGTTATGGTAAGGTTTGGGTGGTTGGGAGTGGGGTGTGTAAGTAGGGTTTCGGTTGAGGGGTAAGGGATTGGGTCGATGGTGGGTGTAATTTGCTCTAATGGGGGGTTGGGGTGTGGGTTTTCTTGGTGAGGTTAATTCCATGGATTGTTCTTGTAATTTGGCTAGGTTCACTACTTCCATCATTGTCTTAGGTTTAAACATACGAATGGGAACTGCAATCTCTGGTTTCACTCCTCCTAAGAAACAACTAACTGCTTGTGACTCTGAAAGATTCACACTATTCATCAACACATCGAACTAGTCCAAGAACTGTTGCAATGGTCCAAGTTGCTTCAGATTCATCAGCTCAGACATGGGATCTTCGAAGAGCAAGGTTTCAAATCTGCTATTGAGTGCTTGAATGTACTCCTCCCAATGAGGAATCTCCCTGGTTAATCTGGACTTCATGTATGTTTGATGCCACTGTAACGCTCTCCCATCCAAGTGCATGGAACCCAGCTTCACCTTAGATCACATCGGTGTTTCATCCACGTCAAAGAATTGCTAACATCTGTACACCCATCCCTTCAAGTATGTACCATCGAACCGTGGGAACTCTATTGAAGAGCATTTCGTAGCCATCTGGTAGTCCTGACCTCCTTGATATTCACCTCTGTTCCGTCTTCCCTCTGGATCTGGGACTCGAGGCACATCCGCCGGTGGATCTGGAATTCGAGTGAGTTTAGTTAACATCACTGCCATTCCCGCACGCATTTCCTGCATATTTCTGCTACTCTCCTCTCTACTATTTTCACTGCTCTCTGCCAGAGAATGTATCTGGTCCCTCAGTTGATCCATCTCCTTGCGCAGCTCAGCATATCTGGTTCCTTCTGCCATAGCTACTCCTTCCTACTCCGGTTCCCGAGCCGCCGAGGATCGACGGCTCTGATAGCAACTGCAACGGTCCAAAAAACAAAATATAGAAATAGCAAGAAAATACGAAGAATGATGGAATTATATATATATATATATGAAGTAACGGATAAAAGAACCACATGGGAAGCTCTAACACAGAAAGTGCTTCGAAGGTTAAGTCCAACACACACTCAGACGCTCGGAGAAGACGAAGATAGACAACACGATATCAACTACCATTTCCATACTCAAACTTACTATATATATAACCATAATAATAGAAAGTGCTAGATAGATATAGAAAACGTGAGAATGAAACGCGACTCTTGAATATGAGCTGGAAGTTAGCTTTTCGGTTGCCACGTGTCGTTACCTCATTCGCCGCTATAGAAAGTAAATAATATAATAAACGCTACTGTTACTACTAAAAGAAACGCGTTCACGAAATGCGTTTTTGACTCAATACGACTTTTACCCTACAAAAAGTAATTATGACTCTGTAATTATCTCGAACGTAATTAAGATGCATGGGCTGAGCTATGCATGGGCTGAGCTCTTCTTCTTTCTTAATATGGATGCCATTTTTCTTGCACGTAACATCTGGAAGAAGTTTGTCTATGTTAAATTTTCAGCATTTGTGGTTGCACCTGCATCGCATATTTGATGGATTTAATGGGCATTCCCTTTATTCATTGTTTGGCGAGGTTAATAAGTTTGATATCTATGTGTTTTATTTTTTGAGCTCTGTTGTGTTCAATGCTCATTTTTCCAAAAATATTGTTGTCTCAGTATCAATGCTTAAAGCCTTAGTTTACTCATTCCATTTCCGTTATTAATACTTAAAACCTCAATTTAATTCTTTGATTTGGGTCCAAAACTCTTGTATATTTCGTTCAAAACAACTCACAAATCAGCGTCTAATCGTGGTACTTATTTTTATTCAAAAAACCAAAAATAAGAGGATGGTAAAAAAAGGTTAAATATATATAATAGATTTCGAAATTGTAAATCCATTTCCTTAATTTTTTAGCAGATTGGTTCTTGGATCCCCTTTCAGTGCATCAAATCTGTAGACAAAAACAGAGTAGAGATCCCAAAACTCATGTTTTGCTGCCAATATATGTAAGAATTTTTTTTTTTTATAAATATTATTGGCCGTTTTTACAAGTTCCAACTAATGATGATTATGTGGAAAATTATATTAATTTTCTTATTATTGTAGGTTGTAATTATGCATGCCTGAAATGTAGAGTTTTTATTTTGATTTTATGTTTGAAGTATGTGTGTTTCGTCAATAATGAAGATTTTCTATTTCTCAATTTTGGTTGATCTTTTAGCGTAACATAGGAATACAAAATATGTCAATCGTCAACAACCTTCTACTCTAGATGGTGTTGCAACTCTTGTGATGTTCGCATGTGTACAATTACTTTTTTTTTCTCCCATTATTTTTCTGTTCTTGGTTGTATAATTACTTTTTCAGATTTTCTGTTGAACATGGAAATTTACTTCTATGGTACAAGTTGGATTTGTAATATGATTGATGTGAGCAGGACAAGCGCAACTATTTACTTTTCATTACGAATTGCTTCATTTTGTTGAGAGCTACTATCAAGATTTTGCAGTGAAGATTTCGAGAGGGAGAGAGAGAGAGAGAACCGCCTGCCCATGAAAATTATTTTTTGGGAGTGAGTATAGGGAGTGTCAATAATTATATTGCAATTGTGAAAATGAATTTTAATAGATTTGAGTGTTATCCATGACTGGTTGAAGAACAAACTTTGTTGAAGAACAAAAGTGAACAAAAGTTGTTGTCTTCTAAAAAGTAGATCGACAACATATTGAAAAAACAAAAGAAAAGTAAAAAGAAAAAACACCGAAAAAAGTAATCTCATTTTAGGAGTTCGTAACTTAATTCAACTCGAATTTTTGTAATTCTTGAGTCCATGGTAGGCGCGAACTCTAAATATGCAGATTCTTGATTAATTTCCTAATTTACTATAATAAGAATTATAAATATATGGTCATGTTACTATATGGAAAAAATGTATGTGTTTGAGGTTATATCACCTTTGTGGTGAGACAAATTAACTAATATAAAGTATTATTGTCGTAATTCAATTATTAAGTAGTGATTTAGGATAACATTGTTTTTTATTTTGTTTATCTTCAACTTTTGACGGTGTTTTTAGAATCTGTTGTAAGTGGCAATACAAGAATTCGGTCTCAAGAATTTGTGTATTAATTGTGTTCCTTTTGGACAAATTAAACTTATCAACTATCTCGAGATTTAGCTTTAAATGTTATGGATAAAATAATATTAAAAATATTCTGAAGTTCATCAGTTGATTGTGTAGAACTTCTAACCACATGTATAGCACCAATTGTCTAATAATTAGATAACATTATATAACTCATTTTCAATCATATTAGCATTAAATTTGCAGTTTTTTTTTCTTCTCTTTCGGATGCAGGATGGGGGACTTCCGGTATTCTGGTTTAGGATGGGATTTTGCTTAATTTATAGTCACTGTAACTATTTCTTTTGTTCATCTGCTACTTATTCAAGAATTTTATGAATCCAAATTATATTAATAATCAAAATTCTCGCCATCGTGTTTACTTCATAAACATTTTGGTGTTTCATAAACATGTGTATTGGTAGTTTTTTAGCTGTTGTCATTGTAGCTCTTATTTTCTTAAAAAAAAACCATCCATCTCATGGTAGTTTGTCATTCTAACCGGTTCATATGTCAATATTGAAATTTTGGGTCAAAATGCTAGATAAATTGAATTTTATTTTTTGCATTATTTTTTCTTCAAATCCCGTGCATCTCATGGGTTAAACTACTAGTTATTAATAAAAGTAAGGTTGCTCCTGGTAAGCTCTAGGAAATTTCCCGCTCATTTGATAGTTACAATTGCTATTTACTTAATTAATTAAATTTATTGATTTATTTCATTTATAATCAAATTTAATAAATCAATCAAGTATCCTCATTTTTTGGCCCCACATCCATGTATCTTTCCCCACTAAAACTATCGTTTTACTTAATATTAATTTTATGGGAAAATTATTTAGTTATTTAGAAAAAAACATTTGGTTCTTATCTTATATTGTTAAATTGCTCCTGGTAAACCATGAGATTTAATGACATCCTTGATTTACAGTTTACCGAGGCCTATTATGGGTGATAAAGAAGAAGATTCGTCAGACTTCTACCTTAACTGAAATAAGATAAATATACAGTCATATTACATCAAAACATAAATTTAAATTGATAAATATGGCAAAAGCAGTTTATGGATAAGGGATTATGATCAATACATATAGCAAACATCAAAATGAACTGAAAACTCAATAGTCGTTTAAGCTGAAAGGAAATAGTCTGGTACCCGTTTGGCAGGTACCCGACTATTTTGGGTCAAGTTCGGGTAATATTTTTTATACCAAAAACCCGAAACCGGATCTTGACCCGAATGCCCAACCCTAGTCGTTTTTTTTTCATTTTCATTTTTGGCCTTTTGGGATACCCGAAACTGATAGAGGTGTTTCGGGTAAATTCACAAGAAACCCTCATATTTTATTTTCTTTTTATAACTTTTCATTCTATTATAATATGGTAAAATTCATTAAAAAAAATGGAATTAGTGATACCATAATTTTCACACTACAAACAAATGTCATTAAAAATGTTTGGGAAGTTGTAACATGTTTGATGTTTCACTGTTTCACAAGAGTTTTGCCCTAATACGACAATAACATTAGTCGTTCTCTTATAAAAAACAAAGAATAAAGACTTGACACTCTCACTCCAAATCCACCATACCCCGCCGTCTTCCTGGACTTCCCGCCGCACTTCGTCGAGTAAATATTTTTTTTAGATTACAAATTTATAATTTCATTTATCGGAAAATTAATTTAATTACATAGAGTTTATATTCTTTTTATTATTATATTGTTTAGCAAACAAATCTTAGAATTGATATTTGAAGTACACAAATATTTACTTGTTTGTTTCATTTAGTTGGTTCATGCATACATGAGTTAGTTGATGTCGACATTATAATTTATAGTTTTATATGTATTTATGCATGCATATACAATCAAACATAAAGAAAAGTAAAGACGATTAAAACTTATATTGTTCGTTTCATCTTATTGTATAAGAAACTATGGTTGTAAACAATTCATTGTGTCTTCGGGAACACACGCTTTTTCAACTCCTTCGATCAGACAAAATAAAGACCTAGCATGAAAATATGTTACTGAAGGTACAAATGAGAAAGGAAAAAAAATGGTTTTGTGGATTTTGTCAAAAACAGTTATAGGTGGAGGTATTAATAGGATGAAGCAACACATTGTTGGAACTAAATGATTTTTTGATTTACTGTCCAAACGGCATTTCATTATCAAATCTGTAGATACTTCTGATATTTGCACAAATATTGATACATTGTGTAATTTGTTTGCTGGTATTATGGAGTGGGTTGGTCCTCATAATGTTGTTCATAAGGTACAGGCTAATGGGGCCAATTATAAAGATGTGGGTTCTAGACTCATGGAGAAATATTCATTCATTTTTTCGTCACCTTGTGCAGCCCATTGTGTTAATTTTATATTTAGAAATATTGGAGATGTTCCTACGGTCGAAGGTTTAGCCGTTCTTGCATCAAAGTTAAATTTTTTTTTTTATAATCATAAGGTCGCCTTGAATTGGTTAAGAAAGCGAGAGGGACGGCGATAAATTATCAATCGCGATTCGCAACTACCTTTATTGCATTACAGAGTTTGTATGATCATAAAAATGATTTGCAAGCACTGGTTGTTAGTGCTGAGTACAAGCAATATTTTAATATGCAATGAGATAGAGAAGTAAAACAAATTGTGTTGGATGAGAATTTCTGGAATAATTGTTTGGTGATTGTGAGAGTTATGACGCCATTGATACGACTTTTGCGTCCTTGTGTGAAAAATTGTCTATGGGTTACATTTATGTGGGCATTTTAGAGCACATACGTGGATTATGAATATATTTAAAAACAATAAAAGTTTGTACAGGCCTTAGGCTGATATTATAGACAATAGATGGGATCGTATCCTGCGTAAAGATCTTCATGCAATAACATATTATTTGAATCTTGCTTTTGAGTATGACAAATCTGCTTTTTGCATTGGAATTGAGATTATGGGAGGAGTGTTTAATGTGATAGGTTAAATGGAGGGATTTATAAAAATAGTTATTTTAGATGAGTTAAGAATTTTCCGTGAAGCGAGAGATGTTTTACTCGTCTGACAACATTAGCATGTAGTAAAGTCACCCGACCAGGTAAAGATCGATTCATGTTATTGTTATTTATTTTATTTATGTTGTTACTTGTTTATACTTTTACATACAACATATTTTAAATATATATAAATAATGAAATACAATAAATTTTGTAATTATATGTCTTTCATATTTAAAAAAAACAGATGAATAGTGGAGATTGTTCGGTTTTGACGAACCAAACTTGCAAAAAGTGGCTATAAAATTATTAGTCAAATTGCTTCTTCTATTGGATGTGAGTGCAATAGGAACATTTTTTAACGCCACACCAACAAAAGAAATAGATTGGATCATGACAGACTAAACGATCTTGTTTATGTTTATTATAATTTACGATTGAAAAACCGATGAGTTACTTTAAGTTAATTTTATAATTTGTAAGAAATAGTTATCTTGTATATTAATTTATTTTGTTCATGTTAACGTTATAAATTTTTATAATTATTTAGGTTGGCTATCTCCAAGAGATCATATGCTCCAATTGATTACGTGTCGGTTGAAAAAACTTAATTTTTGGTCGTGGAAAAGGAAGAAGAAGGAGAAATTGACTACGATGAATTTGAAAATATGGTGCAAGAAGAATATCCAAAAGATGCTGGAGAGTCAAGGGCATAAGGTTTATTTTTATGCACTTTGATTCATGAGATTTTGAGTAGTTTAAAATTATTCTTCATTGATTATTTCTTTTTTTAGACTGTGAAGAGCATGAGTTCGATGTGATTACATCTCATGGAGGAGATGATGGTGAAAATGAAGATGAAATTGGAGATGAGTATGATGAAGAGTGATGAAGATGATAGTCTTTTATATGCATTTACTTTAAACATTGAATTGGATGTGAGGCCTATTTTAAATGTTTGCTTTGAATGTAAGACTTTAAATTAAAAGTGTACCTTTTTTTATGTATAAGATGACTATGATTTATGATGCTTGCTATTTTATGGTTTGTTTGGATTGTTAATTGTAGCTTTATGCTTAACTCACACGAATAGTTAATACTGGTGATGAATCGGCTATTTTTTTTTTCTTCTCTTTTTTGCAATAAAAAAAGCATATAAATAATGAAACAATAAAAATGAAAAAGAAAAAAAATCCAGTTGAATCCCGATTGAACCAGTCCAACTATGACCCGGCTTGGCCAGGTCAATGTCCGGTTCGATTTTCAGAATATTGATTTTTATTGTCACTAGTAGAAGCGTCAATCCATTTTTATTGTTACTGTATTACCATTAGTGAGGGAGAATTAAAATTTTGGTCCCTCATGTTTGGCCCAATTCCATAATTGGTCCCCGTCGTTCCAAAGTGCACAAATTTCACATCAAATGTTAATTTTTAAATAGTTTTGGTCCACTCCGTCACATTACCGTTAGCATGTAACGGAAAACACTTTTTTGGGGTTGAAATTGAAATTAAAAATTGTTTTGGGATTACGTGGCGATGACGAGTAGAAGTTGGTGGTGGAGGGTGTCTACAGCGAGAATAGCGGAGGAGGTGGGTTGTGAAAGGAGAGGGGTGGGGGCGGCAGAGGCGGCAGCAAGAGGTGGTGGTGGGGGTTTGGTGGTGGTGGCGATTTCAGTAGTGAAGAAGAACAAAATTGGGGAAGACATGTTCTTTCTCCTGGTCAGAGGAGGCGGCATAACGAGATGATTGTTGGTGGCGATTTCAATGGGAAAAAAGAAGAAATTTGGGGATGACACTATTTGTTTTTGGTTTTTCCTTTTCTTTTTTTTTTCTTTTTCTTTTTCCAATAAAAAAACATGTTATTTTCCTTTATTTAAGAAAATTTAAAAACTGCAATTTGATCCAAAGTCTGATTCCCATCGGATGCGGCTTTCCCTGTGAGAGCCAC
>NW_012193213.1:546500-618239 GCF_000504015.1 Erythranthe guttata
CTCTTCCACAGTAAAAGGACAATTCCTATTTAAAAATAATTATGAAAGGACTAATTTGATTCTCAATGCGACAAGAACGAAGAAAGAGAACTATAAAGGGAGGGACAAATTTTTATACCACTGAACCAATAAGTTATGATTTTTTGACTGAACCGGTCAGAAGTGAATGGTTCCATTAAGAGGTCACTATCAAAGACACTGAAAATATAATGTCTTACCGAATAAGATGTTAATAGTCATTAAGTGGTCATTAAGAGGTCATTAAGTACAATCAAACAGGACCTAAATTGATGTGGTGGATTCCCCAATTGGTTAGTTGTCATTTTTAATTTAGTATATATATTTAAGTTCTTTTCTATTTAACATTTGTACACTCATTTAAACATTTACCACATGTATATATATATTATTTCCAAATTTACTATTCTATAAATTCGAAAAAAAAATATCGAGTTTATTTTTTCAAGATTTCAAATATATTTATTGAAAAATGTTCAGGATTCTCAATTGTTTTTTACGAATATTCACTCATTTTCAGAAAAAATTAATTTTTTAATATTTAAATATTAAAATAACGGAATACAGTTGTTATTTTTTTTTAATTTTCAATATTTTGGAATATTTGAATATCCATTCAATAAAAAAAAATTACTAACAAAAATATTTTATTTTTACATTGTACTGTTTAATAAATATACAATATTTTTTGTTAATATAATTTATAAATTGATAAATTATACTAGATTAATTTATAAATTGATTATTTATATAATAAAATGAAATTAAATTAAATAAATTTATAAAATTAAATATAAGAAATTTTATATTTTATTAATATATATATATATATATATATATATATATATATATATATATGTTAATCAATCATTTTTATTTTTTATCTTTATAGAATTAAATTTCATTTATTTTAATTAAGTTCATACATGGTAAACATGTCAATTTATAATATTGAAAAAAGGTTGACCATATTTATATATACATAGCAATATATACAACCGGAAATATATATTCTACACTATTTTGTTATAGTGAAATAATCATAATTATATTTAGACAGTGGATATTTACAATCTCAAAATTTCTAAGGACAAGATCTTACTTGATGCAAGATCGGGATATAAATTAATTTACTAAGAACAAGGCTGAAAATTACAAATATAACCCCAATATTAGTTTTGATATTAGTAATTCAAGTTAGGCCTAATTGTTATTGCAAGACCAAAAAAAATGTGAAAAACGAGAGGGAACTCATGTCACTAACAAAACTCAACATCTTCTTCTTCACACTCATTCTACACGTTTTCTCAAAAAAGAAAAAAAAACTCTTTCATATTCTCCAAAAATCCTCATCAAACCAAACCCTCAAATCTTACTAAAACTTGCAAAGGAGGACATTATGGACACATGCACAACATCAATATGGACGATTATAAGGTCGAAGAACACAATGGGATACGAAATATTGTAATCGTTTTTTTCGTTTTTCAAAAATAATTCCCCGTACACAAAAATTCGACGTTTACAGGTTGATATGTAGCAATAAAAAAGACATTACAATGTCGTTTTAATTGCTAGAAATTGACACACTGATATCGAATTTTGATCAAAATATCGACACACAAATGTCGAAAAAAATGAAAATAATCGACAACAACTTATTGTCGAAATTTAGTGAAAATTTTGACACCAATGTGTCAAAAGTTTACAAAAAAATCGACAAGTACAGGTCGATATGTTTAAAACCACAACTCCTTCAACAGTGGTATAAGTTAACCCTAAAATCATCGACTATGTACAAAATGGATTTGTGGCGGTTGTTGACTGCAACGGCGACGACGTCGGTGGTCGACTTCATCAGTGATTGCGACGGCGAATCTGCAAGTGGTTCTCTTCTCCCCTCTCTCCCATTTTTCAATTGTGTTGGTTTTTTTTTTTTTTTTTTTTTAATTTGGTCATGCAAGAGTAGTTGGTATAATTAGGTTTTTATTTTGTGTGTATTTTACTAAGGTCATTATAGTCTTTTTACTCTTAATTTGGTATAAAATTTAATTTGGTCTTATGCTAAGTAAATTTTGTGATTGCATATAGTCGTCGCCTTATATTTATACATGGTTATTAAATATTTTTTATCCCATGTTTTAATTTGACAATCCGAAATATATTATTCTAATGTCTTTTTTTATAAAAAAAAAAAAATTAGAACAATCAATTTTGTATGATATATATTTTGGAATGTACTTTTGTTTCATAACTTATCAATAAAACCTTAAATAATATAATTAAACTTAGAGGGTGTTTGGCTAAGCTTATTTTAGATAGCTGATAAACTTTTACGTCTGATAAGATGTTTTTAGAGCTGATAAGTTGTTACATTTTATTTTTAGGATTAATTTTTATAATGTTTGGATAATGATCTTATTTCTTATTTTTACTCATTGTAAGATCTTAAATAAAAAGGTGGGGCAGATGTATTTAAAAAGATCTAATTTGGTCTCCAACAGCTTATTTAAAAAAAAATTAAGATCTCTTTTTAAAAATTTACTAAACACTTTGAAAGAGCTTATAAGCTCTAAAACATCTTATAAGCTCTTTTTAACATCTTATAAGCTTAGCCAAACACCCTCTTAAATTCAATTAATGTGAACTATTATTTAGGTAGTGATTTAGCAATTCAATATATGCACACTACGAAATGTACTATTAATTAAAAAGACATCCTTTTATAATTTACCAATATATTTAATGAAAGTCAAATCCATAAAATATCAAATCAATTTTAAATGAACATGGTGATTTATAGCATTATTTTCGGTCAACTCACTACCTTAATTTCATAATTTTGTATCTCAACAATTAATAAAAAAACAGGGATTTCTTAATAGTAGCTTATTAACTTATTTAGAGTGTGATGCTTAAGTATAAATACCCTCAATCCCTAACCATTCATCTCATTCTTCCTTCACACATTTTGTTATACTCACACCAATATCACGGTGCCCATCCTAATTTTCTTTTATCGTCATTCTATTTCAGAACTGTGTAATATTTTTTTTTTTGACGTGTTTGTTCGAACCATATTATTTGTTTTGTATGGTTTATTATTAATCATCCATTGAAATACATATGTATATATAACTATCTAACTTATATTTTTTTTCTAGTAGATCCATATGGATAGCATCATATCATGTAAAGAGATGATCCACATTTATTCTATTGATGGATTTTACATAATTTAACTTATGTTTTTTCGTCTTTTGATTATACTTGCAATGAATGTAATCTTGATTTTGATGAAGATGTCAAGGTTAATTATGTTGATTATGTCTTAGACAAAACGTAATTTGTGTATTTCATTAATTGTAATAGAGATTCATATATGTTTATTGAATATATTTGAATACATTTTATTTATTTTTTATTTTATTATTCAATTTTATGGTTCCGCAATCGCATTTTATTTTGACATCAATATCATTTTTTTTCCCCGGACTAGAGAGCTATTTATTTGCTATTACTATTATGTGGTCTTTCTTTTCATCAATCTTCACAATATAATGTAATAATTCTATATTAGGATTAACATAGCATACTAGGATTAACATTAATATTAGCATATTATGATTGATATTAGCCTTAGCGTATTAAGATTATCGTTAACATTAGCATTAAGATTATGATTAGTATTGACATTGACAGTCGCATTAGATTATGTGGTCTTTCTTTTCATCAATCTTCACTATATAATGCAATAATTCTATATTAGAATTAACATTAGCATACTAGGATTAACATTAATATTAGCATATTATGATTGATATTAGCATTAGCGTATTAAGATTATCATTAACATTAGCATTAGGATTATGATTAGCATCGACATTGACAATGGCATTGGCACCACTAACATTAGCATATTAGGACTAACTTTAGCATTTGTATTACTAATAGTAATAGTATTATTATCATATTAGTATTAAGATTTTTCTTGGTAATGGTAATGGTAATGGTAATAATATGGTAATGGATGGTATTGATATTGGTATTGATATTGATATTTTTCATGGTACTGACAATGGCAACAAAATTGTTAATTGTATTAGTATTGATATTGGTATTGGTATCGGTATTGGTAATGGTATTGATATTAGTATTTATGTTGGTAATGGTATTAATAATGGTCATGGTAATGGCAATGGAATGAGACTGGTAATGTATGGATGTTGATTTTGTATTGGTATTGATATTAGTATGGTTTTGATATTGATATTGATATTCTTAATCGTATTCATATTCGTATTCGTATTTATATTAGTATTAGTATTAATATTAGTATCATTAATAGTATTTGAATTGAAATTTGGATTAATATTAATATTATGATTAATATTAAGTTTAGTATTATAATTAATATTAGCATTACGATAACTATTATAATTAGAATTAGGATTATAATTAATTAGTATTAGTATTAGTAGGAGGATTATAATTAGGATTAATTAGGATTAATACTAATAAAATAATATTATAATATTTTTCTATTACTTTGTATTGCATATCAACCGTTCGTCTTACTATTTCTAGAATGTTTTTATTATCGATATATATATATATATATATATATATATATATATATATATATATATATATATATATATATATATATATATATATATATATATATATATATATATATATATATATATATATATATATATATATATATATATATATATATGCAATAGTATATTATATTGGCTGAATACATAATATCTTACAATGATATCCAAAATACTGTATATCTTGATCACTAATTTTGTAAATGTAGACATATTTTGCTGCCATATGTGAATGTCATCAAATCCGAATATAAATTATTTTTCAGTTAACATATTAATACAAGTTCTACAAAATTATCCAATCCACAATTTACTCATAATTTTTCCGTTATTGTTTCCTTTTTTAAAGGTTAATAGTGTAACATGCAATATATTCTAATCAATTCTTATGTTTCATACGATCTACATCCTTCAATGAACATAGTTCTTTTATTTTAATTTTAAATCAAATGACTAGAATTTATTCAACTTATACAATGGTTGATTATTTCATAATTATAACTAATAGTGATATAATTTGGTATAGGTTCGTAATTTATAAAATCTTTACTTATTAACGAAATCCTATTTAATTATAAATATGTGGATTAACCCATTCATCGCAATGCATGACAATATATATTACATTTCATTATCGTAGATGTAACACACAAAAAAATAATGAGTGTAAAAGTCTACCACACGGTGTATTAATCTTTGATTTGACCTTACTCGGTTATATGAAAATCCTTATTTTCAATTTTTTGTGATGATCGAATCTTTCGTGTGTTGATTCTTCGAAATCCTGACTATATTATATTAGTAATAGATAACACAAATAGCTAAAAATGTTGCTACATGAGGTATTAATATTAGTATTACTATTACTTAGTATTAGGATTAATAGTATGATTAATATTAAGATCAGTATTAGCATTAGGATTATGCTTTAAATTATGGTCACGATTAGGATTATGAATAGAACTAGTATTAATATTAGCATGATAATTAGCATTACTATTATGATTAGTAATATGATTTAGTATAAGTATTAGAATTACTATTAGCATTAGTATTGAAATTAGAATTAGGGTTAGGATTATGATTATGATTGAGATTATGATATGATGGAGATTATGATGAGAATTTTGATTATTATAAGTATTAAGTATTAGTATTCAATCGTTATTAGTGTTAGTATTGGTATATTAGTACTAGTATTAGTATTAGGATTATGATAAGGATTATAATTAGTGTTAACAATTAGCATTATGATTAGTATTACGATTATGATTAGGATTAAAATTAGTGTTAGTATTAGTATTAGTATTAGTATTAGTATTAGTATTAGTATTAGTATTAGTATTAGTATTAGTATTATGATTAGGCTTATGATTAGGATTAAGATTGAGATTAATATTAGCATTATAATTAGGCTTATGATTAGGATTTTGATTAGAAATATAATTATCATTAGGATTAGAATTATGATTAGGATTAGATTAGTAGAGCATCAGCATCAGCATTAACATAATAAGATTAACATTAGGATCATGATTAGAATTAGGATTATGATTAACATTAACATAGTAGCATTAGCATTAACATGTTAGGGTTCGTACTAGGATTACGATTAGTATTAGTCTTATGATTAGGATTAGTATTAAGATTCAAATTAGGATTATAATTAGTATTAGTATTAATATAGTATTAGTATTAGTATTTGTATTATGAGTGTGATGAGGATTATGAGTATGATTAAGATTAGCGTTAGGATTATGATTATAATTACCACATTACCAGTTAAATTTCAAAGACGACAAGATCCGGTGATTATTTCATTTGCCAACAAAAGTCAAGGTCAAACTTTCTCACACGTTGGATTTTACCTTGCAAGGCCCGTTTTCAGTCACAGTCAATTGTACGTAGCATTGTCTCGAGTGAAGAGCAGATCAGGAATAAAAATTTTCATCAAGGGCAAATCCGGTGAGTTGTCTAGACTCTAGTGTTAGTAGCAATGTCGTGTACAAAGAAGTATTCCAAAGAATATTATGGTACACATTGACAACCAACATTTATCGATAATTGATACGCGTTTTCCTCACGTATAAATTACCGCAAGTGTACAGTATCGCATTTTGTAGAACAGTGGTTCTAGATATCGATCCACAAGGACCTATAGATTCACATGCTAGTAATGTAATTATATTATCGTTATATTATCTAGCCGATCGTAAATGCTTGGAATGGTGGTAAACCCTAGATTAACTGCAAACAAGGTTGTGAACATCCAAATATATAAAATATATGCAAATAGAATAACGACAACTCTTAATGGGAGTGTTTCGATTTAAAAGGGACTTCTAGGCAAAAATCCACCAATGTATAATCAACAACGATCTACAAATCCGTTATCTAAGGTCAAATTCCTATTCGTTAACCCAGACGCTAAAATAATCTAACCCCCGTCTCAAGTGTAGTTAGAGTCTACCCACGGGTCCGACGTCTCCGTTCAGAACCTAATATTAAGAGAGCATTAAGGTCAAGTCCTTAAGGGCTACCAGAGGTGCATCACGTCTCCATTTTCACAACCCGAGCTATGTTTTCCTAACTTCAAACAAGAAATCCTCTCTCGAGTTCATTCCTATTTAATATCAATCCAAGACATAATCAATCAATCAGAAGCATTTAATACAGGAAAACATAAACGAAATAAAAACACGACAAATAGATAACAAAAATGAAGATCGAAATCAATGTATACAAGATTTCATTACCCTAGAAGAAAATATTCTTAGTTCATAACAAACATAGTGTCAAAAGAATGTACACAAGAAATGAACAACAAAACGTAAAGAAATTGTGTACGAAAAACCCAAGTCGAAACCCCCGTTAAAGATTCCCCCGAAGAACTGTCGAAAACCGTAAAAAGTCGAAGAAGAAAAAAGAATGAAAAGGCCATCCTATTTATAGTTAATGCAAAGCTTACTCAAGAAACTTTGCATTAAAAATATCTTCTCTCAAAAATCGTGCCTAGATTGCGATACACAGTTCCTGGTATCACGATCAAACGGCCTCTGGGCTGCCCACTGCCTTGCTAGATCGCGATCTAGAGTTGTGTATCGCGATCTGGGTCTGAAGCAAAACTGCACTGTAAGACCTCCCAGATCGCGATACAGAGTTCTGGATCGCGATCTAGATCTTGAGCGAAAAGCCAACTGTGAGAACCCCCAGATCGCGATACACGATTGCTGGATCGCGATCTGGTTCTTGAGGAAAAAGGCTACTGTGACGACCCCCAGATCGCGATACGGGATTGCTGGATCGGGATCTGGGTCTTGATTATGAAGCCTTCTGTGACAACCCTAGATCGCGATACGCATTCCCTGTATCGCAATCTGGGTCTTCTTGGCCACTAAATTTGGCTTGAAAAATCGGTTTCGGTTTCAAATAGCTTCGACTCAGCAAAAATAGCTAACAAAACCTAAAAATAGAAATAAAACAAGAAACGCATAATATGCACAAATAAAGCCGAAACTCGGACGAACGAAGACCAAAACTCGAAAATCGTGCAAAACGAGCACTTATCACACCCTCAAACTTAGATCTTTACTCGTCTCGAGTAAATCAAAACAAAACTACAACAAAAACGAACAAAAACAACAAACTAAATTTAGGCGACTAACGTAGGGAATCACGATTGCATTTAGCGTATACAACAAGCCTTTGAACCCCTGGGTACCCCCAAAGGACGAGTTGTGTCTCTTGAGGGTTTTTCAGAAAACATACCCACAATGTTGCCGGATTGGTCAAAGCATTTCAATTAATTCCAAAGATAAAACGAGCTAGATAACCTAAAATCTTAGAATAGCATACGGCTTAAGATATTCGACTTCCCTACCGACGCAATCAGTTGTTTCTACACCAAAATAGTAGATAAACTCAAGAATCCGTAATCAAACACAAAGCACAATCCTCGAGGGTTTTGAGTAGAAATGTGGACGAAAAGTAAGTTTTTATTATGTAATTCAAAAACTCGAATTGGGCATAAGTAGTTCTATTTATTCAATAGAAAAATGACAACAACATTTTTTTTCTGGTGATTTTTATCACAACTTTTTCTTTCATTTTATTTTTAAATGGGATATAATCGTGACTCGTGCAACGCTCGATACACTTTGTTATCTCTCTGATCCATGTATCGAACTTTAGTTCAGGAAACCCCCAAGCTTATCGCTCGAGAGACTAGGCGAGGAAGTGTACCCTACGGATTAAGCTCAAGTCAGAGAGGCCGGGAAATCAAAGCGTGAATCACGACAATACCATTTTTTTTAAACACAACACAATAACATAAAAAAAACGTAAAGACCATTTATTGAACTTTTAGCCAACAACTCGAATCGTGAAAACATAGTTCAATTCTAACTCACCCCCCAAATCTCAGACTATTATACTCCTCAGAAAAGTGTGATCATGCTTAATCGGAAAGGATTCGAAAGGCTCTCAAAACAAGTTGCAGAAACGCAGTCGGAAGGTTCATCTATTAATTGCCGGTTATGCACAACTTGAATTTTAAAAAATCAACTAGCCAGTCTACTAATTTATTAACTGCTTTGCTTCAATAGAATCTGTAAATGCAACTACACTCGATCCTATATGAAATGCATGTGACAAACATAACATCAATACGAAAATCGAACTACATAAATGAAAATAAGTTATATGATATGCATGCAAAAGACCAAATCAAAATAAGATAAATAAAATAAAATAAAAATAAAGTCTAGCAAAGATAAATGGTAAACGAAATACCAATCCAAAGACCATCCAAAACAAACAAAAAATACTAAACAAAAGAACAAGTTCAACAAACACCACCCTCAAACTTAAACTCTAGCATAGTCCCTATGCTCGAAAGCAGAAAAAAAAAAAAAAAGGGAAAGAAAACACAACGTCCCCTAGTCTTCATGGTATTCCTCGATAGGTCGTCCCTCGATGGTTCCTCCCTCCTCCTCCTGATGGCCACGCTCGTGCTCCTCCCAGGCCTGCTTCAGCAGTGTGGTGGCTGCTGCTTGTGCTGCTTCTAAGGCAGCTGCGTTGGAGAATGATGCCCCGTCACGAGGCCGTTGTGGGAACGGCCGTGGCTCGACAATGTCGTCGGTCCTGCACGGGAGCTCTGCTGCCATAGCCTTCATCATCTTCTTGAACCAGCCCACGTTCTCTTCCATAACGTCCATCCACTCACCCATATACTCGGGAAGTGACGGAGCTGCCGCTGTCAGCTGTCGTTTCCCGCCTTGTGGTGCGGGTCGGGCTGGTCGGGCCCCTGCGGGTCCTGGTGTATCTAGCTCAGGGCCATCGCCCTTGCCCTGTGAACCGCTAGCTGGCTGGAGCTTGTCGAACGGCAATATCGGCTACAGCCCTTTACTGACCTTGTCGTCAGCAAACATTGCGACATTAGCTGCTTTGCACAGGGCAATGATGAGAGACGGGAACATCAGGCCCAAGGAGGTGTCGCCCATGCACCGTCGAATCTTCGAATAAATAATGGCACCCACGTTCAGAGGGGCTCCCTTCATGATGGCGTACATCAACGTGAGGCGAGTGCCATAAGTACGGGCCGTTCAAACCGTTGGCATGAGTCGGGAGCAAACAAAGTACATCCAAATATTGGCCTCCTTCGACAGCTCTGCTCGAAAGAATCATTTGTCTCCTGGTGCCCAGTAAGAACCTCCGGGGCACAGCGCATGGATGAGATGCTCGTATGTATTTTCCATCTTCAACGCTTGGAACGACTCAGTCGGTAGATTCGGGTATAGTGTGTAGACTTGGTTGATGGCGGTTGCGTTATAGCGAACTTCCACGACCTAGATAAATACCACCGAGCTTGTGTAGTGACTAAGGGTGGGCATTCGGGTCGGGTTTGTGACACCCCTTTTCTAATTACACTTACTTAGTAATTTAGAATATGCTAGCGGAAGACTTATAGAAAATAATGAGTGTGGAACGCTCGTTTTAAAAATCACCTACAAATAAAAAGTTACGCACAAATTTTTCTTTTAAAATCAGAGGAAGAGTGTCCACATATTATCATATCATATACATTTAACCAACTATCACAAAAGAGGCATGCATGACTAGTAATTTAAATTATCAAGAATAAAGAGAGAAATTTTGAACATATTGGATAGATCAACTTCGAAAATTAGTTTCTCTTAAACCCTTCGTACAAAGACTTTGAAAATTTAATCACATACTCAAATATGGGTCTAAATCACTCCTTTAAAACAGTTTTAAAATAACATTAGCCATTTGAGAGAAATAATTAAACACATGCAACTGTACAGTTTGAAAATCCAGAACAGGGGAGGGAACTTTGAAAATTCTTTATAAATTCCCTACTGTTCTAAACACTACCAAATTTTATACCAAAGTATATAAGTGAGTTAGGAACATACTCCAAGTTAAATGCATTCATTTGAGTAAGAAAACTTCATATATTGATGCATTTCCTAAAATGACTCAGCATGTGCACAGTTATGGAAATGAATTCATAATAAATTTGTGAGTTATCCAAATGATGCAAAAGACCTACCAAAATAACCCTAACAGAAAGTCCTATGACTTTGTAAACTTACATACAATTCTAAACAGAAAGTATATTTAATACGGATTATGGAACAACAGGGCAGAACACAACATATAATTAACCGATAAGTATTATATAGAAGTTTGGCAAAAAGAGGAAATCAAAATCCTAATTATTATTAAATGCAAGATTCTTACTAATAAGATCCCCCGAGGGGTCGGAAGAGTACGATAATAGATACCTAAGATGGTATCGAAAGTCTTTAAAATTAAACTATAAATAAGTGAATCCACATGACTAGATTAAGAGAACACAAGATCCACACGCCTTCCATATGAACACATCCCTCGATTCTCGAACTCGACTCCAACTTTACAACTCGTGCACAGGATTGAAAGTACCTACAAGCATTTCAACACCTATATGAGTGGACTCAATGGGAATTTTCGAAGAAATACCGAATACACATAGGCAAACAAGCATATATTTATGATATGTATATATGTATATATACCATCTCAAATCATAAATATACACAATATAAATATTTCGATTTTACCTCAATCGTATTTTTCATTAAGGCACTTTATCAATTTACCTTTACTTTCTTGGTTTACCTCTTAGACCTTCTCATTTTACCTCTTAGACCTTCCTTTCATCATTTCATAAGGAAGAAGAGTAAATCCCTCACAAGGGAGTCGTCATTATTTTACACACACATTCATTCAAGTGCTCATACAATGTGTGAGAAAATATTTTTGTTCGGATATCCTTTGGAAAATCAAGCAAAACCATAGACAATAAGCCTTCATTTATTTGGAACCCGTTTCATAAGTGGAATCAAACCACACACTCTTCATCTCATTTTTTGGGTACCGGTCCCTCATACCCCGTGCTTATTCGATCTATATTTTACAAGACTTTCCAATTTTAAAAACGTGCAAGTGAGGTTAGTACATACTTTCATTCAATTCAAGCAACTTGATTAGTTGTGTGAGAAAAATATTTTTGTTCGGATATCCTTTGGAAAAATCAAGTAAAACCATAGACAATAAATAAGCCTTCATTTATTTGGAACCCGTTTCATAAGTGGAATCAAACCACACACTCTTCATCTCTATTTTGGGGTACCGGTCCCTCATACCCCGTGCTTATTCGATCTATGTTTTACAAGATTTTCCAACTTTAAAAATGTGAAAGTGAAGTTAGTATATATTCTTCATTTCACATATTCAAAGTTAGCTTTCACATAAGCACACATATTTCCACATATTTCACAAAGGCACATAGTTTAGTCACAAAATCACAAAAGCAAGTAAGACACATAACAACTCAAGCAAAGAACATAGATCACATATTTACACATATAGCAAAACAACTCAAAGCATTAGGTTATTTGTAATTACTATCTCCAAGTTTCATTAATTAAAGTTCAAGCCCTCTTTCTCAAGACACTTGAAGTTTTCTTTCAAGTAGCACCAAATTTCCATTTATTTCATTTTCTTTCCAAAATATTCGAACCATCAGAAATTCAATCACACAAAAATCCATTTTTATTAATCTTGTTCTCGGTTTTTATCTTCGTATATTATCTTATTACTCATTGATCATAAACCATGGATTGCATGCTTCCTCGACCCGAAGGGAGTACACTTGCAACCACGCAGGTCGATATATATATATATATATATATATATATATATATATATATATATACAAATAGAAACATATACTTATATATAGCACATATAGATTATAAATAAACCATGGATCAAGTACTTTCTTCACGCAGGTTTACGAAAACCATGGATCGAAGTTTCCTTAAGATCACGCAGGTCTAGTATATATAAAAATAAAATTACAATATTATTCTTAGTTCTTCAAGATTATATCATTTAAAGCATAGATTCTTACATGCATGGATGATCAAAGCATAAATTAAACACAAAGTTTTATTTTCTTCCTTCTTTAGTTTTCGGTCATCACAAGAACATAAACAAGAAATAAAGAGAAAAAAAAATACTATTGGTGTTGAAGCACTTGTAGCAAGAATTCGAGAATTCTCGCCTTAATCTCCTTAGAAATTTGGAAGGGTGTTATTTCCTTTCTACAAGGAGGAGAAGAAGAAATTTTAGAGAGAGAGGAAGAAGAAGCTGAGCTTCTTGAAATTTTCGAAAATGAAGAAGAAAGAAGATGAAGAACACTTACTCCTTTGGCCAAGAATTTTACTCTTGAAAGAGAGATTTTGGTCCTACACTTCTAATTTCAAAAATGGAGCAGAAGAGAAAGAGATTTTGATCTTTGATCTTTAGGATGTGTGTAGAGAAGATGAGAAAATAGATGAAGGCTTGGGTACTATTTATAGAGTGGTGGGGGACTTGCAACCTTAATTAAAAATTGGAGAGTGACCTTTTTGCAATTTAGGAAAACTTAGGAATTATCTAGAGGGACTTCTTTGCAATTTCATTTAACTCTCCTAAAAGAAATTCAAAAAGGAAAGTCTTAATGTACATGGGCTCACCTAGAGAAGGGTTGTACTCAAGGAAAATTTTGGTCTTGTGTTGTACCATGGTCAAAATTGAGGGATGAATAGGATGAATTTTCTATTTTTATTTAAGAAAATATGTGATTTAAAATTTTCCTAACAAATAAGTTCTAGCAAACAAAGGAGTATAGTTAATCTCTAGATTAATAATTAACCAAGATGATCAATTTAAATTCGTCCAAAATTATTTCGGACTAATGCATTCTATATGAAATTTCACCGGTTATCACATAAATAAAATCTTAAACTAATAAACGCACATAAGAGATAAAATCACGTTAATTAAATATATGCTAATTAATGAAAAATTAACTTATCGGAGACGCGGGGTGTTACAGGGTTATCGGGTACCCGGTGCTCACAAATCGGGTCGGGTCCGGGTATTAGGAATTCTACCCGAGTACCCGATCGGGTACCCGACTAAAAAACAAATTCTCATAAATTGAGCCCACTGAGTAACTTACGGTTGCACCTAAGCCCAGTCCAAGCCCAGTTTTATTTTTGTATAAAATCTTATATTTATAATTTTATAAGAAAAAAGGTACAAATAGAAAAAAACACGTAAAACACATAAAAAATAGGGCACGCCAGTGCGCCACTGAAGAAAAGAATACCTTAGTTCTTCTACTGTCCTCTCCCATCTTCCCCTTCTCCGGTGCGCTGAAGGCCGAACGGCGTTCCTCACTTCTCTGAATTGGTAAGTTCTTCACTCTTTGATTTTCCCCAATTTGGGTCTTTATTCTTTTTTTCCGAATTAGTTTTTCACCATTCTAGGGCAAGAAAAAACAATATCCAATCTATTTTCTATATCAGATGAATGCCCATAACCTTGCTAATCAGATTAAAGTAAACTAATCAGATGAATCTCCGAATAAGTTCTTCTCCATTCGAGTAGTTGTTTTCAACCTGTTTCTCTATTTAGATCTTTGTGTTTAATTGGTAGTGAGTAAATTGAGTTTAATTCATTAATTATGTCAAACTATTTGTGGTTTTGATTGGTTAATTAATTACGTAATTAATTAATTATGTAAAATTGGTCACTGTTTTTTTTTTTTTTTTTTTTGATTAATTAAATTTGTGTAACATATTTGGTAAATTTTTCTTTATCAATCTGTGTATGTAATAATACGTTTTACTATATTGCCTGTATTTATAACCAAGTAAAGCAACATCGAATATGTTTTTAATATTGGGTAAATTACACTCACACCCCTGAGGTATGCTTAAATAACTTTAAGGTCCATGTGGTATCGGTAATTACACTCACCCCCTTGAAACGTAGTTATAAACTCTAATGGGATAATGCATTAGATACGTTATTACGATAGAGTTCTAACGGACTATTGGTTTCAGGAAGTGGTGGAGACAACAAAGAGTTATGGGTGATTTAAGAAATATGGGGAAGCCATGTCACCCCATAACTCCCCATAACTCTATGTTATCTCCACCACTAGCTAAAAGTAATAGTGCATTAGAACCCTATCGGAATAATGTATCCAATGCATTATCCCATTAGAGTTTCTAAGTACGTTTCAGGGGGGTGAGTGTAATTATTGATACATAGGGACCTTAAAATTATTTAATCATACCTCAGGGGTGTGGGTGTAATTTACCCTTTAATATTTTATCTTGCAGTGTATATGTCGAGTGAAGGTCTACAACATGCAAAAGGAGAAGATGAAAGGGAGACTACGCAATCGAAATTTAATCCATTAGATATTCATAATGAGGTCGAAGATTTAGATGACAAAAATGCTTCTGGTCGAGCTAAGAAGAAATTTAAAAGACAAGTCCCTATTAGATCACAAGTTTGGAATAATTACATTAAGTTTATGTGTGATGCTGAGAAAGTGCAAAAAGCCTGATGCAAGTATTGTAGTAGACTAATAAGAGCGGATCCAAACAAACATGGGACTAAGCCTCTTCTAAATCACATTTCAATTTGCAAGAAGAAACTAGGTATTGTTGGAAGTAGCCAAACACGAATTTCAATTCAACAAAGTTTAGGAGAGACTAAAACTTCTTTTGTTTCTTGGAAGTTTGATAAAAAAAAAAAAAAAAAAAAAAAAAAAAACGTTGTTTTTTTTTTGTTTGTTGTTGATGAGGTTTCATTTAAAACAATTGAGAACCCTGTAAGTTTCATATGTCGGTTATATGTCCCATGTTACTGGTTCCATCACGAAGGACTATAACTAGGGACATACATGTCGTGTACATAGAAGAATTAAGCAAGTTAAAGACTTTATTAAAATTCACTCTCAAAGAATACCCCTCATTACAGACACGTGAACATGTATTAAACATGTGAACTATATGTGTCTCACTGTCCACTTCATTGATGATGAATGGAACTTGCAAAAGAAAATTTTAAATATTTGTCCTATTGTTAGACATAAGAGTGAGGATATGGGTAAAGGAGTAGGAAAATGTTTGTTTGAATGGAGATTTGATAGAAATTTTACAATCACAGTTGACAATACTTCTTCTAATAATGGTGCAATGACATACTTGACCAAAATATTTGATCATTGGGGTACAAATCTATTAGGTGGCAAGTATATGCACGTAAGATGCGTTGCACATATTGTGAAGCTTATTGTGCTGGATGGTTTGAAAAACCAAGGAGAGCATTTGGCGATTTCTTGCATTAGAGGAGCCGTGAGGTATATTCAGAACTCTCCAGATAGGCTCCAAAAATTTAAGGAATGTGTTTCGAGAAAATTAGATTCAAAGAAGTTGTTGTGTTTGAATGTACCTACTAGGTGGAATTCCACTTACTTAATGTTGGAGGCTGCAATAACTCTCGAATCAGCTTTTGATGCTTATGATGATATCGATTTTGGTTATAACACTGAGTTATCAAAGTGTGATGGGGTCCCGTTGAGCTATGATTGGGAAAGAGCTACGTTATTGTTGAAATTCTTGAGACACTTTTATGATCTTACCGTGCGCATTTCTGGATCATTATATGTTACGTCTAACAACATCTTTAGTGAAATTTACGAAGTGGACTTGCTTCTTAAAGAATGGTCAGAGAGTGATGATTTTGAATTCAATGCAATGGGAAAGACAATGAAGGAAAAATTTGTCAGATATTGGGGAGCAATTAAAAAAATGAACAAGGTTATGTTTTATGCAATAATTCTTGATCCACGCCACAAAAATGGATTCCTTAACTTCTCGATTGAGTCAGTGTACGAACATGGGATTGGGAATGAAAAAAATTGGCATTAAAAGACCAAGTGAAGCGCGGTTTTGAAGAATTATTTGCCAACTATAAATCTGACTATGCTACAACTACTCAAGCATGTGGAATGCCTTCAACCGGTTCTCTACTTCTTTGAGTTCAGTTGCATCCAAATCATTAATAGAAAAATTCAATAAACGCTTTGGTGGGAAGAAATCTGAAAGTTCAAAGTCGGAGTTGGATAAGTACATAAGAAAGGGACTGAAGGATGATCATGAGGAATTTGATATCCTTGCATGGTGGAAAGTAAATTCTCACAGGTTTCATATACTCTCGAAGATAGCACGCGACATATTAGCCGTTCCAATGACCACAGTTGCTTCCGAGTCCGCTTTCAGCGCCGGTGGACGTGTGCTTAATACATTCAGGAGCTTTTTGTCTTTTAGAATGATCCAAAGTCTTATTTGTGGTCAAGATTAGCTTCGCCCCCATTCAAAGCCAATAAATTTGAAGGAGGACTTGGATGAAATTGAATTGTTTGACCAAGGTAATTTTTATTATTTTGATTCTTTAATTTTTGCTTTTTATTTTTTTATTATTTTTTTTCCGTTACAAGTTATATAACTCGATGTTTTTTTTCTCTATTTTTTGTCTTTGTGTTGAACTAGCACAATTGGAGGTAGGATCATCAAGAACTGTGGATTGATTTGGTGATTTGGCAACTTATTGAAGGATTGTTTATTTTTTGTTTGCTTTCTTTTGTTGATTTTGTGACTGTTGAATTTGAATATTTGAATTGATTTTGGTGATTTGGTGACTTATTGAAGGATGGAATATTTTTTGTTTATTTTCTTTAGATAATTTTGGACTGTTGAATATTTGAAGTTGACTGGAATTTGGAAGTTTGAATTGATTTTATTTTAACTTCTATTATGTATTTTTTATTTGTTGTGGTCCTGTGGAATGTGAATTATGAAGAGTGATCTCATATGTAGATTTGGATGTATTAAATAATTATTTTAAAAATAAATCTGAACAACAAAACCCGAACCCGACCCAAAATAACCGGGTACCCGGTTGCCGGGAACCCGGTTATTTCGGGTCGGGTTCGGGTAATATTTTTTTTTGCAAAAAACCCTAATAACCCGACCCGAATAGCCTGAAGAACCCGACCCGACCCGAATGTCTACCCCTAGTAGTGACCGGCGTTGGCATAGAAGAGTCGGACCAGATTCTCGTTGTAGCTTCCCGGTTTGTCAACCAAGATTCTCCAATGCCCATCCTGGATGTTTATGACAACAGAGGCACATCCAATCGTGTGCACATCTAATTCTTGCTATGGGACGATCGGTCGAGTTAGGCGGTCGATATATTCACCCTTGGCTTCGACATTCATGTAAATGTCTTCATCGTACTCCTCAAAGGTAACTCGATTCATGATCGTGCGTTGATTAGCATGGGTGTCTGTATGGAGTGGCACGTTACCGGTTCGTGAAATGGCTTGCTCTTCCGACAATTCCGAATGTGGAGGCGAGTTTGAAGTGCCTTCTTGACCCCTTTTGCCTTGAGTTTTGCCCTTCTTCTTCTCTGGGGCTTTTCCTTTTCCCTTGGCTTGGGCTTTCTTGGAGGTCTCACTCGTTCTTTGGAGCTTGTTTCCTGGTAATGTCATTATGTGAATTAGGGAGGCAAATTTGGCTTGAACATTGGTTTGGACAATTCGTCGAACACTTGGCGAGCGAAAGTTCTTTAATCCTTGAATGTGTGATTCTTTCAAAATATAACCCTCCTACATCAATCAACACAACAACATCAATCAATAGCCATCAACTAACAAAAACAAGTATCATAGAACTCAAATTAGAAGAGAGGATCCCTCAACATCTTCGGTAGTGTCCACGAAGTCGAGCATAACTTTCTCATCCGGACTCCAAATGTGTAGCACCCCCCTATTAGTCGGGCGATAAATCGAACCGGTTTGTCGGAATTCTATATACTTAGCGGAAGCAAAGGATCTCTTTGTAATTTTTAAAACTTTGGAATGGGGCGAAAATGCAATTATCAAAAATATTTTCTTTTGGGTATTGAAAACTTTGCACCTTCGAAAAAAAAACTTTTCTTAGGTTACTCTAGCCGAATAAAGTTTTCGTTTGGAAACAAGTTTCGAGGGGAAATTTTTTCGTTCGAGTGCTACAGTATCACTATCGGTTTTCGGTTCGAGAAGAAATCAGAGTTTAGAAAGGTTATTTTGGTGAATAAATCGGAATTCACTAATGGAGGCGTGAAAATAGCAAAACACGAAACTTACTATATTATAATCGGAGTTAAGTACGATTCATACCGGAAAATGAGTTCAAAAGGTACGAAAAGAAAATGTTACGGTTTAATATTACATCACCAAAAGAAAACCCCAAAATATATGGCATCGTTCATAGGTCCTCGTACAACTTCCAACAAAATCCCGGGCAAGACCTCGATCCGCTACTCGACCCATCCCGGTTGAGAACTACTACTACCTGCAATTAAAAGACATCTATATGAGCTATAAAGCTCAGTAAGAAATCCGGGTAATATCGAACTTTGAAAATACGTTATACATAACATATAATATTATATACCCATCCTTACCCACGTTCCGTACCACAACACAAGACAATCGGTCAAATCACGTAATTCACGAAAACACATCGTTCACACAAAATCACGTACTTATGCAAAATGACTTAAATGCCCTTTTTACGAAAATCATGAAAAACACACTTTTCGTTTTTGTCGGATCCGTGAAAGATTAATTTCTGTACCTGAGTAATAAACCTGTTACGAGCCCGTTTTCACTAAGTGGGGATCAAACCACTACACACATCATCCTAGTTGGATACCGGCCCACTATATCCGAGTTGTTTATTACCCGATATTGCATTAATCTTTCAATTTAAAAACCTTTTAATGCAACTTTTCGAAATCATGCTTATGACCCACACATAACATCACAAACATCAATCAAGTACCACAAAGTCACACAAATATCACAATTTACCACATAATTATAATTTGGGCAAGAATCCCCAAATTCACACATATAAACACACAACCACACACGGCACACACCACATGCACATTCAGCACACACACACACACATATTCAGCACACACACATGCAGCCAACACACTAAACATCACCATTTAATATGAAACCATGCTTGTAAAGTAAGCACCCCTTTTTTTTACCTTTCATTAAATGAACTTATCACCACATCTAGGTAATAATCCATTCCAATAAATTCTCACAGCAATAATAAACACATCCATGCAGCCATTTAAGGTACACAATCCAAATCTCATCACTCAAAGTCATTAAATCAAAGACATGAAAATAAAAGCACAAAACATAATAATTGACATGCAAGTTATCCTAATTTCGAAATAATAGCAAACTAATTCCAAAAATTCCCAAATTAAATACTAGGACTCCTAACTGACCCAAATTTCAGTTTCTGAAATTATTTTGAATTTTCACAAAGTTTCGAATTTTCTTGAAATTAAAAACTAGAAAATTCCATTTTTTTCCTTTTAAAAATCCAAAACTCTATTATAATCTTAATTACTTCGAAATCTTTGTAAGTAAAACTTTTTCCCCATTTAATACTCACTGGAAAACAGATACAAACTTTAGAAATGAGATATTTTTTTGGAAATTGCAGTTTCGACCCTAAAGTTTCAAGATTTACACATGCAACCACACTAGAAGTTCAAAATCAACTTTTTCATGAAAAACCCTTAACAAATTTGAAATTCTATTTTATTAGATGCAGAAATCGAAGTTGAAAAGTCACTTTATGCAGAAATTTCGAAAATTACATATTTTACCCCAAACTCTCTAGATCTTCACATGCAATACCACTAAAAGTTCAAAAACCACTTTTTCTTACAAAACTTTCTTAAATCCGAAATTTTTGTTCAATAAATGCTGGAAAACAGTTTTGAAAACACTTTTCGGACTGGCTTTACAAAAATTACAGATTTGGCCCAAACTTTCGAAGATCTACACATGCAACCACAAAAAGTTAAAAATCTCATTTTCTTGAAAACCCCTTTTTGAAATCTGAAATTTTTAAGGCTTTTGGCCAATAAATGCTGTATCTAACCACTATCAACATAGATGATGCATGCAAGAACAAGAAATTAACAAGAAACACTCATTTTCCATTTTTCTTCAAAAAGCCCCAAATTTTTCGAAATCATTCCCAATCTTTTAAAATTTTATGAAAATCAATTTCATACTATTGATGCCCTTTAATTGCAGCAAGAAATCGAAATTTCTTACCTTAAGAAGCCGAAAGAAAAGATGGAGGAAAATCGAAGGAAATGCTTCAAAGGTTGATGCCAAGGTCTTGCCAAACTATTTTGATGGTGAAGGAGATGGAGTGGATTTTCAAGTGAGATGTATATTTTTCTTGGTGAATGATGTTTTAGGCTACTCCAAGTCCTTGGTTAAATAGGGGAATTTTAGAGTAATTTTTCATTTTCTTTGAAAAACAAGAGATGAGGTGGAAGAAGACGAAGAATGGAGGTGGTGGTGAGGTCTCGGTGGAATGGGGGAGAGGAAGACAAGTAATGGGTGATGTGTTGCAAGAAGGAATTAGAAGAGTGTATTTTCATATCTTGAGTGTGGATTAAGGAAATGATCACAAGATGACAAGTGTTAAGTCATGCAAAAATCCTACTAATTTTATTTATTTAAATTAAATTAAATCCACTTGCATAACACACACACACATTTCAGATAACACACACACACATTTCGGATAACACACACATACATAAATAAATATATCATATATATGTAAATATACTCTAACATACAATGCAAGTATTAGTATATATGTATATATATGTATGCATGCATGTATGCACGTGTATGTATATATATATGTATATATATATATATTCCACATAATTTTCAAATAATTTATCAAATAAATAACATACACGATTATTCACATAAACCACGTAAATCACGAAATTCCATAGTATTTCAATCACATAATTCACACATATATATCCACTCACAAATTTCACAAAATAAATACCATGAAATCACCACATAATAACGCACGTAATTATTCACGTAATGCATATAATTAAATTCACGTAAGTCATATAAATATTATCACGTAATAATATTACCTAAGGGTTCTTAAGTTAGAAATATTAGTCTCGGGTTTTAGGGTTTTCGGGTTTTTGGAAAGGTGGGGTGTTACAATCTCCCCCCCTTAAAGAAATTTTGTCCCCAAAATTGTTACCTGAACAACTCGGGGTAACGTTCGCGCATTTCTTCTTCTCGTTCCCACGCGGCTTCTTCGGGCGTATGGTTTTGCCAAAGGATTTTAACAAACTTAAGGTCTCGGTTTCGAAGGGTTTTGGTTTTGAAATCAAGTATTTGGGAAGGTTTCTCTTCGTAGGATAGGTTGGGGTTTAGTTCGACCGGTTCGGTTTTCAATACATGGTCGGGGCTGCGAATATATTTTCGAAGCATCGAAACGTGAAAGACATTGTGAAAGTTGGATAAGTTGGGTGGTAAGGCTAGTCGGTAGGCGCGAGTACCAACTTTGTCGAGAATTTCGAATGGGCCAATATATCGCGGTGCTAATTTTCCCTTCTTTCCAAATCGCATAATTCCTTTGAAAGGTGCCACTTTTAAGAATACGGAGTCTCCGACTTCGAATTCGAGATCTCTCCTTCGGGTGTTGGCATAGCTTTGTTGCCGATTTTGGGCGATTTGCATTTTCTCCCGAATGTTTTTGATTATATCGACGGTTTGTTGAACTAGGTCGGGACCAAGAAATTTTCTTTCGCCAATCTCGTCCCAATGGAGCGGGGACCTACACTTGCGGCCGTAAAGAGCTTCGTAGGGTGCCATTCCAATTGACGAGTGAAAGCTATTGTTGTACGCGAATTCGATTAGTGGGAGGCGGGATTCCCAATTTCCTCCAAAGTCGAGAATACAAGCGCGGAGAAGATCTTCTAGGGTTTTGATAGTTCGTTCGGATTGACCGTCGGTTTGGGGGTGATAGGCGGTGCTGAATTTTAATTGCGTTCCAAGGGTTTCGTGTAAGCTTTTCCAGAATCTTGACGTAAATCGAGGGTCTCGGTCGGAAATAATTGAGACGGGAACACCGTGGAGTCGGACTATCTCGCGGACGTATAGTTCGGTTAGTTTTTCTAAACTAAACGTCATTCGGATCGGAAGAAAGTGAGCTGTTTTGGTCAGTCGGTCAACGATCACCCAAATAGCGTCGGATCCTCTTTGGGTCTTCGGAAATCCTTGCACGAAGTCCATTGTGATAGCTTCCCATTTCCATTCCGGAATTAGGTTCGATTGAAGTAGACCTCCGGGCCTTTGATGTTCTGCTTTGACTTGTTGGCACACCAGGCATTCCGCTACGAATCGGGCCACGTCTTTCTTCATTCCAGGCCACCAGTAGAGCCTTTTAAGGTCTTGGTACATTTTGGTTTCTCCGGGATGGCAAGTGTACGTGGTTTGGTGAGCTTCGGTTAAGATGAGTTGGCGAACATTTGGATCATCGGGGACGTAAATGCGATTTTGGAATCGGACGAGACCATCTTTGGTGATTTGAAAGTTGGGATTGGATTCGAGGTTGTGGCGAATTTTGAGAATTTGCGGATCGTTTTGTTGGGCTGATCTGATCGATTCTCCCAAGTTAGGTTGGACTATGAGGGCGTTGATCGATTTGCGGCTAAGTGCGTCGGCGACCACATTTGCTTTGCCGGGGTGGTAGAGTATCTCGCAGTCGTAATCTTTGACTAGTTCGAGCCATCTTCGTTGCCTCATGTTCAAGTCCTTTTGGGTGAAGAAGTATTTCAGACTCTTGTGATCGGTGTAGATGGTACACTTTTCACCATAAAGATAGTGTCGCCAAATCTTGAGTGCGAAAACGACGGCGGCTAATTCGAGATCGTGCGTTGGATAATTGCGTTCATACTCTTTGAGTTGACGTGAGGCGTAGGCAATGACTTTCCCATTTTGCATGAGTACGGCGCGTAATCCTAATTTCGAGGCGTCGCTGTAGACTATGAATTCTCCGACTTTCTCTGGTAGTGCGAGAATTGGTGCTGATGTGAGTCGAGCCTTTAACTCGGTAAAACTGGCGTCGCATTCGGGCGTACATTGGTACTTGACGTCCTTTCGAGTTAATCGGGTGAGTGGAGAGGCAAGCTTTGAGAAATCCTTTACGAATTTGCGGTAGTAGCCGGCTAGTCCAAGGAAGCTTCGGATTTCCTTCGCGTTCTTCGGAATTGACCAATTTGACACGGCTTCTATTTTGCTGGGATCGACGGAGATTCCTTGTTCTGAAACAATGTGACCAAGGAAAGCCACACTCGATAACCAGAATTCGCATTTGCTGAACTTGGCGTATAGTTGATGTGATCGAAGGGTTTGGAGTACGGTACGAAGGTGCGACATATGATCTTCTTGGGTTTTGGAGTAGATGAGAATGTCGTCGATGAAGACAATCACGAACTGGTCCAAGTATTGATGAAAGACTCGGTTCATAACGTCCATGAAAGCTGCGGGGGCGTTGGTTAAACCGAAGGGCATGACCACGAATTCACAGTGGCCGTATCGGGTTCTGAAAGCCGTTTTGGGGATATCGGATTCTTTGATTTTGAGTTGGTGGTAACCGGATCGGAGATCGATTTTTGAGAAGACCGATGAGCCTTGGAGTTGGTCGAAGAGATCATCAATTCGAGGAAGAGGGTATTTATTCTTGATTGTGACTTTGTTGAGTTCACGGTAATCGATGCAAAGGCGGAGGGATCCGTCTTTCTTTTTGACAAAGAGAACCGGAGCGCCCCACGGAGAATGGCTGGGTCGAACATAGCCTTTGTCGAGCAATTCTTGGACTTGGTCTTTCAGCTCGTTCAATTCCATCGGGGCCATACGGTACGGTGCTTTGGAAATTGGCGCAGCTCCGGGAATGAGATTAATTTCGAACTCGATTTCTCGATCGGGCGGGAGTCCGGGAATATCGTCGGGAAATACGTCGGGAAATTCTTGGACAGCTCGAATGTCGGAAATTTGAGCTTTGGGGTCGGACTCGGATTTTAGAATGTCCACTAAGTAGCCGGAATGACCCTTGTGAATGAGTTTGACTGCTTTGATCGCGGATATGATTGGAATCGAGCTCTTGGGCTGACTTCGGAATTTTAGGGTTTTGCCGTTCGGAAGAGGAAAGATAACCGTTTTGGAGGCTCAATCGATTTGGGCTTTGAATTTGGTTAACCAATCCATGCCTAGTATAACTTTGAAATTTTGGATCGGTAGGAGGATTAGGTCGAAATTCATGGTTTGAGTATGAACTCGGATTGGACAATTGATTATGACTAGGTTAGAGCACATTTCTTCGCCAGAGGGAATGAGGATTCGGTATTCGTAATTCAGTCGATTTGGTTCGAGATTTAAGTGCGCAATTATGTCGTTCGATATAAAGGAATGAGTAGAGCCGGAATCAATAAGAGCATAAATGGGTTCTTCGAGGATAAATATGGTACCTGCTATCATAGACGGGTCTTGCTCAATCTGTTCTTGAGTCATGGCGAACACTCGGCCGGGGACGTTCGGTGGAGGTTTCGGGCAGTCTTTCACCATGTGTCCGGGCTGATGGCATCGAAAGCAACTTCTCGTTCCTTGTATGCATTCTCCGGAGTGACTCTTTCCACACTTTGGGCAGGTTGGCCTTGGCGGCGGTGGCGGTGGTCCGGTTGGTTGGCGGAGGGGCTGCATTCCTTTCCCTCGGAAGGGGCGGTCGCCAAAGTTGTTCTTTTTCCACGGGCGTTGAGTAACTCCTTGTGGTCGGCGGCTGTTTTGAATGTCTCGTTCGTCTTGGGCAGCCATGAGTGCTTTGTCTACGAGTTGGCGGAAAGTTGAGGCGTCGGACATACGAATGTCTCTACGGATTTCTGGTTGGAGGCCACGAATGAAATGGTTCTTCTTTTCTTCGGCGTCTCGGGCGATGAATGGGGCGTAGAGGCAGCCACGTTCGAAACGGCGAATGTATTCGATCATCGGTAAGTCGCCTTGTCGGAGTTCGAGAAATTCTTTGAGTTTGTGGGCTCGCACGTCTTTCGAGAAATATTTTTCGAAGAATTGAACTTTGAATTCAGTCCATGGCAAAGTTTCGAGGTTCGTTCCTTCTTTGATTCCTTCCCACCAGTGACGAGCTTCATTTCGGAGTAGAAATATGGCACAGTGCACGCGATCGCAGTCGGTCATTTGCATGTAGTCGTATATGACTTCGAGAGATTTGATCCACTCTTCGGCTATGGTGGGGTCGGTTCCACCGTGGAATTCGGATGGGTTCATTCGGAGGAATCGTTCGTATATAGCTTGATGCGCATTAATTTGGGGCGCGGTTTGGTTACGTTGGAGGAGTTGTTCGATTTGACGTTGGTGGTTTTGGGCTTGTTCACGGATTAGGTTCGAAAGATCGTTAATGGTTTGATTGGGGTCTTGTGGTTCATTGGTGGGAGTGTTCGAGTTTCCTCGGGTTATACGTCTCGCCATTATTTCTATATTAATTATCATTAGTAAGTAAAGTAATTAAAACACATAAAGAAAATAATGCACATACTTTACCGGATGGTCCGAGCTTCGCGTCTCGAGTAGTCTCTAAACCCGTGAAGTTCGTACGAGTATCTATGAACCATGCTCTGATACCACTGTCTGTAGCACCCCCCTATTAGTCGGGCGATAAATCGAACCGGTTTGTCGGAATTCTATATACTTAGCGGAAGCAAAGGATCTCTTTGTAATTTTTAAAACTTTGGAATGGGGCGAAAATGCAATTATCAAAAATATTTTCTTTTGGGTATTGAAAACTTTGCACCTTCGAAAAAAAAACTTTTCTTAGGTTACTCTAGCCGAATAAAGTTTTCGTTTGGAAACAAGTTTCGAGGGGAAATTTTTTCGTTCGAGTGCTACAGTATCACTATCGGTTTTCGGTTCGAGAAGAAATCAGAGTTTAGAAAGGTTATTTTGGTGAATAAATCGGAATTCACTAATGGAGGCGTGAAAATAGCAAAACACGAAACTTACTATATTATAATCGGAGTTAAGTACGATTCATACCGGAAAATGAGTTCAAAAGGTACGAAAAGAAAATGTTACGGTTTAATATTACATCACCAAAAGAAAACCCCAAAATATATGGCATCGTTCATAGGTCCTCGTACAACTTCCAACAAAATCCCGGGCAAGACCTCGATCCGCTACTCGACCCATCCCGGTTGAGAACTACTACTACCTGCAATTAAAAGACATCTATATGAGCTATAAAGCTCAGTAAGAAATCCGGGTAATATCGAACTTTGAAAATACGTTATACATAACATATAATATTATATACCCATTCTTACCCACGTTCCGTACCACAACACAAGACAATCGGTCAAATCACGTAATTCACGAAAACACATCATTCACACAAAATCACGTACTTATGCAAAATGACTAAAATGCCCTTTTTACGAAAATCATGAAAAACACATTTTTCGTTTTTGTCGGATCCGTGAAAGATTAATTTCTGTACCTGAGTAATAAACCTGTTACGAGCCCGTTTTCACTAAGTGGGGATCAAACCACTACACACATCATCCTAGTTGGATACCGGCCCACTATATCCGAGTTGTTTATTACCCGATATTCCATTAATCTTTCAATTTAAAAACCTTTTAATGCAACTTTTCGAAATCATGCTTATGACCCACACATAACATCACAAACATCAATCAAGTACCACAAAGTCACACAAATATCACAATTTACCACATAATTATAATTTGGGCAAGAATCCCCAAATTCACACATATAAACACACAACCACACACGGCACACACCACATGCACATTCAGCACACACACACACATATTCAGCACACACACATGCAGCCAACACACTAAACATCACCATTTAATATGAAACCATGCTTGTAAAGTAAGCACCCCTTTTTTTTACCTTTCATTAAATGAACTTATCACCACATCTAGGTAATAATCCATTCCAATAAATTCTCACAGCAATAATAAACACATCCATGCAGCCATTTAAGGTACACAATCCAAATCTCATCACTCAAAGTCATTAAATCAAAGACATGAAAATAAAAGCACAAAACATAATAATTGACATGCAAGTTATCCTAATTTCGAAATAATAGCAAACTAATTCCAAAAATTCCCAAATTAAATACTAGGACTCCTAACTGACCCAAATTTCAGTTTCTGAAATTATTTTGAATTTTCACAAAGTTTAGAATTTTCTTGAAATTAAAAACTAGAAAATTCCATTTTTTCCTTTTAAAAATCCAAAACTCTATTATAATCTTAATTACTTCGAAATCTTTGTAAGTAAAACTTTTTCCCCATTTAATACTCACTGGAAAACAGATCCAAACTTTAGAAATGAGATATTTTTTTGGAAATTGCAGTTTCGACCCTAAAGTTTCAAGATTTACACATGCAACCACACTAGAAGTTCAAAATCAACTTTTTCATGAAAAACAAAATCCACGTAAACGTAAACGTTGAGTGTTATTTCTACACTCCTCTGTATCTTTTGTATCTAGTGTTCTTGCTGTTGTTTGGTCCCAAACTCTCTAGATCTTCACATGCAATACCACTAAAAGTTCAAAAACCACTTTTTCTTACAAAACTTTCTTAAATCCGAAATTTTTGTTCAATAAATGCTGGAAAACAGTTTTGAAAACACTTTTCGGACTGACTTTACAAAAATTACAGATTTGGCCCAAACTTTCGAAGATCTACACATGCAACCACAAAAAGTTAAAAATCTCATTTTCTTGAAAACCCCTTTTTGAAATCTGAAATTTTTAAGGCTTTTGGCCAATAAATGCTGTATCTAACCACTATCAACATAGATGATGCATGCAAGAACAAGAAATTAACAAGAAACACTCATTTTCCATTTTTCTTCAAAAAGCCCCAAATTTTTCAAAATCATTCCCAATCTTTTAAAATTTTATGAAAATCAATTTCATACTATTGATGCCCTTTAATTGCAGCAAGAAATCGAAATTTCTTACCTTAAGAAGCCGAAAGAAAAGATGGAGGAAAATCGAAGGAAATGCTTCAAAGGTTGATGCCAAGGTCTTGCCAAACTATTTTGATGGTGAAGGAGATGGAGTGGATTTTCAAGTGAGATGTATATTTTTCTTGGTGAATGATGTTTTAGGCTACTCCAAGTCCTTGGTTAAATAGGGGAATTTTAGAGTAATTTTTCATTTTCTTTGAAAAACAAGAGATGAGGTGGAAGAAGATGAAGAATGGAGGTGGTGGTGAGGTCTCGGTGGAATGGGGGAGAGGAAGACAAGTAATGGGTGATGTGTTGCAAGAAGGAATTAGAAGAGTGTATTTTCATATCTTGAGTGTGGATTAAGGAAATGATCACAAGATGACAAGTGTTAAGTCATGCAAAAATCCTACTAATTTTATTTATTTAAATTAAATCCACTTGCATAACACACACACACACACATTTCGGATAACACACACACACATTTCGGATAACACACACATACATAAATAAATATATCATATATATGTAAATATACTCTAACATACAATGCAAGTATTAGTATATATGTATATATATGTATGCATGCATGTATGCACGTGTATGTATATATATATGTATATATATATATATATATTCCACATAATTTTCAAATAATTTATCAAATAAATAACATACGCGATTATTCACATAAACCACGTAAATCACGAAATTCCATAGTATTTCAATCACATAATTCACACATATATATCCACTCACAAATTTCACAAAATAAATACCATGAAATCACCACATAATAACGCACGTAATTATTCACGTAATGCATATAATTAAATTCACGTAAGTCATATAAATATTATCACGTAATAATATTACCTAAGGGTTCTTAAGTTAGAAATATTAGTCTCGGGTTTTAGGGTTTTCGGGTTTTTGGAAAGGTGGGGTGTTACATAATGTCATATTTTCAAGTCCCAAAATCAAGTACACAAACATGTACAATCGTAAATAATGAAGAATCAAGGGACAAAGACAAAAAATTTGGAAGAAATTCGAAAATACATGCAAAACTCAAAAAAATGGGTCAAGAACATACCTTGGTTGAAGATTCCCCCACAATTCTCAATTAAAACAAGCAATAAGCGTTAATTATTGATGAAATTCTAAAAAGATGCGAGTTTGATGAGAAAAATTGCAAGAGAATTGAAGTTTTGAGGTTTTGGAAGAGAGGAATTCGAGTTTGTAAAAAAAAAAAAGTGAGCAAAAAAGAAAGATGGTTTTGAATTTGTAACTGTTCTCGTCCACATGTGTTGGATCGCGATCTGGATCTTGGTCTCCTCTTTACTAAGTGTAAAACCCCCAGATCGCAATACGCATGGCTTGATCGCGATCTGGGTCAGCGACTTCTAGCTACTGTAAGACGCCCCAGATCGCGATACGGTGTTCTGGATCGCGATCGGGATTCTTGGATATTTGCTTCTATAAGACCCCCCAGATCGTGATACGGAATGTTGGATCGCGATCTGGGTCCGCAACTTTTTGCTTCTGTTGTGATACAGTGTTCTAGATCGCAATCTGGGTCCTCAACTTCTGGCTACTGTAAGACGCCCCAGATCGCAAGATGGTGTATTGGATCGCGATCTGGGTCCGTGACTTTTTGCTACTGGAAGACCCTCGTGATCGCGATACGTAATGTTGGATCGCGATCTTGGTTGTCTAATCTTCCAAAACAATATGAGCAACAATGGGGTGTGTCCCATTAAACACCTGTTTTACAGTCGACGGCTCGACTTTGTTTGGATTTACTAGGACAAAATCAGTGTGACACGCTCCATTTCCTCGGGAACACCATTCGGGTAGTAATGCTTGACTCGTTGACCATTTACTTTGAATGACGAACCGTCTCGTCCTCGGATTTCAATAACTCCTTGTGGGGTTGCACTCAGTATACGAATGGCTCTGACCAACGGGACTTGAGCTGATACGAACCACGTAGAACTTGTTACGAAGCCCAATACTTTTACGCGGAAGCAAGATCGATGACATCCAAAAACAAAGGATTCAGATTGGCGGAAGTAAGGAATAATGACCCCATAGCTATAAAGAGCTAGAAACCATTATTATCAAGGTAAATTATAATATTGACCCCGTGGTTATAAAGAACCAGAAACCAATATTATGGCGCTAAGAAAATTACAAGAATCCACTTGTTAAATCCCGAAGATTGCTGTAGAACAGCGAAGGAGAATTAACTCTCAAAATACTCAAATATTCGTTAAAAAATCGTCCCTTAAAATAGGCCAAATTGGCAACCTATTTATAAGATCTAAAAAAACTCATTTTTCACAAGGAAAACGACTCCTACCTAAACTATAATAAAGAAACATCTAATTAAGCTAACTATAACCATAAAAGGACTCTAAAATACCAAAATAATATAAATCCTAAACAAAAACATAATTCAATAAAATATAAACTCCAGACATCAAGTCGACCACACGAACACTCTTCATAACTCGAGTAGACACTTGGTTGTGCACGTGTGTTGACTTCAAGCTCGATTTCTGACCTGTTCCTTTCAAATCTCTCTGGGATCAAAACATCAAAGTTTTAGATCTTTCCGTTGGCTTTCCGTAGCAATTCAAGTCACCTAAATCGGACGTGATATGAGAGAGTTATAACTCGCATGGTAAAACTGCCAGAAATAGGCGAGAATCTCGGATGCATGGAATTTGGCTAGTCCGATGAATTCCCTTTATCTTTTCTTCCAATCCCTCACCAAGAACTCTTCAAAGAACTCACTTGTACAGAATATTGTCAGTTCCAACACGAACATCTCCATTAATTTCACTCGCTTTCTCTTCTTCCAATTCTTCATCTTTGAGCTTGTGTGGATCGTATCATAGTCCCCCTCTTTAAAAGGATTCGTCCTCGAATCCGGACAAATATATAAAGGAATGTAAATGAAATAAACCTCATTATCGATCCTTCTCTTTGGGAGCAAATCGACACATCTCTGCACCGCATCGCAGAACATATCATTTATCACCCATTGAAGCGTAAATGAATGTGGGTGTTTTGTAGTTCGAAGCCCCAACGCGTCAAACCTCGACACCACCATCTCATCATAATGCACAATACGAGTGTGCACTTTGTTTAGCCCGGCATTGACTTCGATCCATGGCTGGATCATATCATGAGCTTTCCCAGAAATAGTCGTAGCCGAGAATTGAATAGTAGGACTTGGTCACCTGCCCGAAACTCTCGCTTTGAAATTCTTTTGTCATGCCACTTTTTCGTCTTTTCTGTGTAAATCTTGGCATTCTCGTAAGCATCGTTTCGGAATTCCTCCATTTCGTTGAGTTGAAGCAACTGACGATCGTCGGTAGCTGTTTGATCGAAATTGAGCTTTTTGACTGCCCAATAAGCTCGTTGCTCCAATTCCACTGGCAGGTGGCATGCTTTCCCAAACACAAGTTTGTACGGAGACATCCCAATCGGTGTCTTGAATGCAGTCCGATAGGCCCAAAGTGCATCATCGAGCTTCAACGCCTAATCTTTTCAGTTTGTGCTCACGGTCTCCTCTAGAATCGGTTTGATTTCTCGGTTCGACAACTCAACAAGGCCATTTGTTTGCAGATGATAGGCTAGCGCAATTTTGTCTCGGATCCCCAACTTATTCGTGGATTGGCGAGCAGTTTGTTTTAGAAGTGGGATCCTTCATCACCAATAATTTCCCCAGTGTCCCGAACCTTGAGAAAATGTTCTTGTGGAAGAATTTGAGGACCGTACGAGCATCGTCAGCAGTGGTTGCAATTGTTTCACCCATTTGGACACATGGTCCACGACAAGCAGAATGTACAACTTTCCATTCGAAGGATGGAATGGCCCCATGAAATCTATGCCCCAAACATTAAAAAGCTCTACCTCTTGCATATTATTTAGTGGAATTTGGCTTTTGTTGGATAGATTCCCGGTCCGTTGGCATCGATCACACCGTTTCAGGAACTCATAACTATCTCCAAATAGGATTGGCCGAAAGAAGCCTGACTGCAGAACTTTGGCGGCTGCGCGAGATTCCCCATGATGCCCGCCACAAGGTGAAGAGTGGCAATGTGTGAGGATCTCGTGTATTTCGTCTTCCGGAACACATCGCCGGATAACTCGATCTGGGCTGGTTCTGAATAGCAATGGCTCGTCCACAGAAAGAAACGATTGTCGTAAAGGAATTTTTTCTTTTGGTGATAAGATAGACCGTCAGGAATGATCCCACTGGCAAAGAAGTTGGCCACATCAGCATGCCACGGAGTATGAGTGCTAATGGCGAGCAGTTGCTCGTTTCGGAATGATTCCTGAATGTTTCCTTCGGCTAGAGCTTCGTCTAATATGAGTCTGGAAAGATGATCGGCCACCACATTCTCGCTCCCCTTTTTGTCTCTGATCTCCAAGTCGAACTCCTGGAGTAGTAGTACCCATCTGATGAGTCGGGGCTTGACGTCCTAGGCGAACAAATATCGAATAGCTGCGTGGTCTGTGTAGGTGATCACCTGCGAGCCCTAGATATACGGTCTGAACTTGTCAACGGCGTAAACTACTGTAAGCATTTCTTTTTCGGTCGTCAAATAATTCTTTTGCGCCAGGTCATGTGTACGACTGGAATAGTAGATGGCCTTGAAGATTTTGTACCTCATTTGTCCCAATACTGCACCTACAATATAGTCGCTCGAATCGCACATGATCTTGAATGGTTCTTCCCAATCGGGAATGATCATAATTGGTGACTGGGTTAGCTTCTCCTTGAGAACCGTGAAAGCCTGCAAACAAGCTGAATCGAAATAAAAGACGACTTCTTTCTCAAGCAAATGACATAATGGTTTCACTATTTTCGAAAAATCTTTAATAAATCTACGGTAAAACCCAGCATGCCCTAAAAAACTTCTAACCCCCTTACATCTTTCAGTGGAGGCAATTTCAATAGTTTTGATTTTGCCGTATCCACCTCAGACTCTTTTTCTAGACCTTGTGACCTAGAACAATACCTTCACGAACCATAAAATGACATTTTTTTCAATTTAAAACAAGGTTCGTTTATGTACATCTTTTGAAAACAAGTACTACACGATGATCGAAAGACGATCCAAACACAGAAAAATCTTCCATAAACACCTCAAGAAAGTCTTCTGTCATATCATGAAAAATAGACATCATACATCGTTGAAAGGTAGCAGGTACATTAAACAAACCAAAAGGCATCCTACGAAATGCAAAAGTGTTGTAGGGGCAAGTAAAAGTAGTTTTCTCTTGGTCTTCCGGGGCGATTGAGATTTGATTGTACCCCGAATAACCATCTAGAAAACAGTAATACTCGAATCCTCTTAACCTATCCAGCATTTTATCGATAAAGGGGAGGTGGAAATGTTTTTTTCTAGTGGCTGCATTTAATAATCGGTAATCAAAACACACACGCCACCCAGTGACAGTCCTAGACGGAAGAAGTTCATTTCTATCATTCACATTAACCGTCATCCCACCTCTCTTTGGCACAACTTGTACCAGACCGACCCACGCACTATCCGAAATTGCATATATCATACCGGCGCGTAACAGTTTTAAGATCTTTTTTTTACTACATCTTTCATTGAGGGTTTTAACTGCCTCTGAGGTTTGACTTTCGGTTTTTAGACGTCTTTAGATTTTTGTGTTGGAAAATAGACGAGTTAATTCTCTTAATATCTTCAATAGACCAACCTATAGCCGACCTATATTCTCTAAGGACCTCCAACAGTGTTTTTGTTTCGGCCTCGCTCAAACTAGAAGAAATGATCACCGGATATGTCTTGTCTTCTCCAAGAAAAGCATAACAAAGATAATCCGGTAATTGTTTCAATTCAGTACGGGGGCCGTGTTCACACTAACTGGTATCTCAGGAATGACTCCTACGTCGTTTATGCCCAAAATCTTGGCACACTCAAGAAACAACACATAATCCAGTACATCATTTTCAATTGGAGTTTCAGAGGAAGCATAATGCAAATCAATAGAGTTAACAATGCAGTGCTCAACAGAATCACATAATTCATACAAATCAGAAATAGAGGAAACACAGTCCTCGATCCGTCTATTCTACTGCAATGCTCAACAGGTTCAGAGTATTTAAATGCATTCATCAAATTAAAAACAACCTCGTCCCTATTTACCCTAATTTTCAAAGATCATAAGTCCATATCAATCATCGTCTTACCAGTGGCTAAGAATGGACAACCTAGAATGACTGGTGCTTCATCATCTTCAGGCATTTCAAGTACCGCAAAATTAACAGGCAAAATGAGTTTGTCTACTTTAACTAGCACATCTTCTACAATCCCATCGGGGTATTTCAATGAACGATCAGCTAATTGTAAAGTCATGCACGACCGGTTCAAATCTTCATAAGCCCAGTTTTATAAACACAGACATAGGCATCAAATTAATATTTGCCCCCAAATCACATAAAGCTGTATCAAAAGTAGAATTCCAATAATACAAGGAATAGTGTAACTCCCTGGATCTTTCATTTTCCGAGGTAAATTCGACTAAAGAATGGCACTGCTAGTTGCCGTGAGTTTCACTGGCGTGTCTTCTTCAATTCGTATTTTCTTGGATAGTACCTCCTTCATAAACTTGGTGTAGTTTGGCATTACCTCAAAGGCTTCTGCTAAAGGGATGTTGTTTCGAATTTGTTTGATATTTTCGATGAAATTAGTAAATTGATCCTTGAGCTTCTTCTTTTTCAATCTTTCTCGATACAGAATAGGAGTTATCAGAAGAGGAGCATTATCAGGGAAATAAATGTTATTGGGCTTACTAGCCTCTTTTGTACTACTCCCTGAAATGTTGATTTCCAGCTCGACCGGAGTCGGTTGTACAGCTGGCTTTGGTGACTCGTCTGTCGGATAAGGAGGATCGGTCATTTGCATACCACTTCGGGTGGTTATGGCTTGACAACTTTCTTTCGGATTGCCTTCGGTATTGCTTGGAAATCCACCATTTGCCATCGTGGACAGAGATTGGGCAATTTGCCCTATTTGCTTTTCCATGTTTTTCATCGTTGAGTTCAGGCCCTCCATCTCCTGTTCTTTTAGGAGAAGACGCTCGTCGTAAGTCGGCCCTCGTTGCTCTCTTTGATGTTTAAAATCAGAAGGTGGTTGGAGAGCATTCTTTGGATTGGCGTAGAAGAAGTTCTCTTGATTCCGAATTCCTGGGTAGTAGTGAGTAGGGTTTTGATTATGATTATTGTTTCCCCGGAAATTGTTGAACTTGTTCATCTAGTGTGCCTGCTCCCAATCGTTATTTGTGGCTTGTGAAGTACTCGTTGCTGCTACTTGTTCGGTTTGTGGCCCTCGAACTGACAATTGGGCGACCTGGTTTGATATGGTCACTAACTGTGCTGATAACGACGCTAATGGATTGAGTTGGTGGACTTCGGCCACCTTTTGTGTACCACTTCATTCGGACGGCCAATGGTAAGCATTTTTACACATTCGCTCGACAATGTCTCGAGCATCCGTGGGAGTCTTGTTTTGCAACAATCCACCTGAAGCAACATCGACTAGAGATCGGGCGGGTTGATCGAGCCCATTGTAGAACAACTCCATTTGATCCCACGAGTTGAATCCGTGTTGTGGGCATTGTCGTAATAAGTCGTTGAACCTCTCCCATGACTCGTGCATCGGCTCTTGGCTCATTTGTCTGAAGTTGCCAACATCTCTTCGTAGTTGTGTCGTCTTTGAGAGTGGAAAGAATCGCGCCAGAAAGGCTTGTGATAATTCTTCCCAACAAGTAAGTGATCCAGGATTAAGACTCAGAAGCCAACTCTTCGCTTTGTCTCTGACAGAAAATGAAAATAGCTTCAACCGAGTAGCATCATCGGAAACACCATTAACGTTGATTGTGTCACAAATCTCCAAGAAATTTGCAAGATGGAGATTCGGATCCGCAGGTGGCTGCTCCGGAGAATTGGTTCGCCATGACCATGTTGATGAGCCCCATCTTTAGCTCGAAGTTGTTTGCGGCTATCGTCGGTTTCCTGATTCCCGAATAGTTCTCATTCACAACTGCAGTTTGGTATTCTCGCATTGTTCGCTCAGGTGGTAGGTTCGGTCTTTGTTGATCGTGCTCTCGTCCGGGCACTCGACCGTACTCAAAGTCCTGGTGCTCAGGATTTCCTTGATTGTCGGCCATTGGTTCACTTTTTTGGCTGCGCGTGGCTCTTCGTCTTCGAAAATGTCCTTTCAATCTCGGGATTGTAAGGTATGATTTCTAAATTTTGACGCCTGGGCATAAACAAAGTGATCGGTTAAAATCAAATGAAAAATCGAAAATAAAGCAGATAAATGGCTAATGTAATAATCAGATAATTGGTAACACTATCAACAAAGATAGAATCAAATTGGTCCCCGGCAACGGCGCCAAAAGCTTGATATGCGTTTTCCTCACGTATAAATTACTGCAAGTCTACAATATCGTATATTGTAGAACAGTGGTTCCAGATATCGATCCACAGGGACCTACAGATTCACATGCTGAGTAATTTAATTATATTATCGTTATATTATCTAGCCGATCGTAAATGGTTGGAATGGTGGTAAACCCTAGATTAACGACAAACAAGGTTGTGAACATGCAAATATATAAAATATACCTAAATAGAATAGCGACAACTCTTAATGGGAGGGTTTCGATTTAAAACGGACTTCTAGGACAAAATCCACCAATGTATAATCAACAACGATCTAAAAATCCGTTATCTAAGGTCAAGTTCCTATTCGTTAACCCAGACGCTAAAATGCTGAACCCCCCATCTCCAGTGTAGTGAGAGTCTACCCACAGGTCCCACGTCTCCGTTCAGAACCTGATATTAAGAGAGAATTAAGGTCAAGTCCTTAAGGGCTACCCAAGGTGCATCACATCTCCGTTTCCACAACCCGAGCTATATTTTCCTAACTTCAAACAAGAAATCCTCTCTCAAGTTCATTCATATTTAATATCAATCCAAGAGATGATCAATCAATCAGAAACATTTAATACACGAAAACATAAACGAAATCAAAACACGACAAATAGATAACATAAATGAAGATCAAAATCAATATATACAAGGTTTCATTACCCTAGAAGAAAATTTCCTTAGTTCGTAACAAACATAGTGTCAAAAGAATGTACACAAGAAATGAAGAACATAACGTAAAGAAATTGCATAAGATAAACCCAAGTCGAAACCCCCGTTGAACATTCACGCGAAGAACTATCGAAAACCGTAAAAAATCAAACAAGAAAAAAGAATGAAAAGGCCTTCATATTTATAGTTAATGCAAAGCTTACTCAAGAAGCTTTGCATTAAAAATATATTCTCACAAAAATTGTGCCCATATCGCGATACACAGTTCCTGGATCGCGACCTATTGGCGTCGGGGAACTGCCCACCACCTTGCCAGATCGCGATCCGGAGTTGTGTATCGCGATCTGGGTCTAAAGCAAAATTGCACTGTGAGACCTCCTAGATCGTGATACGGAGTTATGGATCGCGATCTGGATATTGAGCGAAAAGCCTACTGTGACAACCCCAGATCGCGATACGCATTCTCTGTATCACGATCTGGGTCTTCTTGGCCACTAAATTTGGCTTGAAAATCGGTTTCGCTTTCAAATGGCTTCGACTCGGCAAAAATAGCTAACAAAACCTAAAAATAAAAATAAAAAAAGAAACGCATAATATGTAAAAATAATGCCAAATCTCGGACGAATGAAGACCAAAACTCGAAGATTCGATAAGTAAAAATCGTGCGAAACGAACACTTATCACTGATATGTTCAAATTTCTTTATTATTTCAACGTGTGCACTCTATGTATGTTCAATTTTATTCGCACCATGTAATATATTTCCACACGAATAATCGAGTGTTTTTTTATATGTTCACACATATATATATATATATATATATATATATATATATATATATATATATATATATATATATATATATATATATATATATATATATATATAATGTTACTTATCTTATTTTATATAAATTTAATTATTATCATGTATCTAAAAATAATTAAATTTATTAAATGAAGATTATTTATAATAAAAATAAATTTCATTTATTCATAATAGAGAATTCAATTATTATTGAATAGAACATAAATATGAGATTATCGTACAAAAGAATTGCTATAATATTTTTTCCTCAAAATTAAACTTTAGAATAATTAGTAACATAGTTATAGCATATGATATTAAAATATTTACTTTTATTTGATCAATTTAATAAATATATATATTTTGTTTAATTTAAATTAATTATTACATATTTTTCTAATTTTTTTCTTCAAAAAAAATTAAATTCTTATCAAAATATGCAATATATTGATTATGTAATGAGGCTTATATTAATAAACCTTTATCTACATTAATATATCCGGAAAAAGAATCGGGGCACTGCCCCCGAACCCCTGTAGTACTTAATCACACTTTATTATTTCGCCCCAGGCCTCAAAATATGTCTACCGGCCCTGAATACAACCTTCAATCCCTTAACAAATATATTATTGAAACGGGAAAAAATGAAGCTTTACTTGTGATATATGTTACAATTACAAGTCCCTATAGGCTATAACAACACTTCAATTAAAAAAGTAAAATAGAATAGAATTGCCAATGTATGATCTTGTTTTAAAACCAAAAATCAAAACATTGAATGAATGAAAGAAGAAAAATGTTACTATTCATCATAATTAAATAAATAAAAAACCCATAAAGAAACAAAAACAGTGAATGAGATTTTGCATGCGAAGAATCTCTCAAATATGTCCTTTGTATCCATACAAAACTATTTGTATCCATGAACAACTATAGAGCATGTTCTCTTCAACCAACGTAGCCCTTTCTTGAAACTATTCTTGACTTTACCTTCGACCGAATAATATTTGTATTTGGCGATCCTCTTCCTTCTTTTCAACTCTCCATCACTGTACCACGGCCGCTCAACCGGCCGTGCTTTTGGATTGAAATCTTTGTACGTAGAAATTTGAGGATTGATCACTCCATTCCCCGCCGTTCCGCCGCCTCTATTGTTCCGGCCAAGTCCTTCCATTCTCTCTCTTCCACTTTCTCTCTCTCTATTATATACAACTGCTTGTAGAGAGAAGAGAAAGAGGGAATTTTGAGGCTTTGGCTGTGGAATTTTTAAGACGAATATATGTAATTGTCTTTGTTTTGATTATGGGAACTGCATCAAATTGTTTCCTTTGTTGACTTGACCAAGGTATAATAACACCTTTAGTTCCAAAATCCAAATTGGATGATTAGGAGTGAAAAAAGTAAGAGAGGAATATGGAGGGCCACCAACTTGTTTAGCTTTGCAAATAATGTGTGTCTTAAAATTGTGGACTTTCATATAGTTCCATGAAAATTTAAAGAATACTACAAGTTTAAAATGAATTTTTGGAACGTAAATTTTATCCACTTATGCACATCCATCTATTTTGTATCTTTCTGTACTAAAAACATAATCTTTCGAGTGGAAGTACTTATTTTCACGTGATTTGACAAAAAATCTTTTCATTAATTGTGTGTCACTAATTTTACATAGTAACAATAATAAAAAAAAAAAAAGGGAAAATTTGCTAGACACCCCTTATTTTGTACTTATATAGTTAGAGATCCTAGTTGTTAGATGAATATAGGCATAGGTCATTTGACTCAATAAATTAAAATAATTAGTATATATACATAAATACCCTCAATTAATAAGAAAACAAATCTTATATATCCTCTCTCTCCAATCTCACGTTAATCTCCCCTATATTTAATTCCTCATCTATCTCTTCTTCTGCACCCATCTCCATTCTCACGCCTCTCTCTCTGTGTCTCGTCCTTCTCTTTTTTTTTCTTTTTCTTTTTCTTTTTTAATGAAGAAATATTCTAGAGAAGGAAAAAACAAGGATCTTTTTAGATTATGAGATGATTTCTTGGTGAAATAATTAAAGAGGACAACAAACATCCCCTAAAAAAAATCAGAAATCCAAAATCATAGCGAAAATTCACATTGTTTCTCCCGTACGTAGAACCTTCCCATCGTCTTTGTTGTTAGCAATTTCCGTTTCCGGGTTGGTTTAACTTCGTTTGTTGTTTGAAGAATTGCGTTTGATGTTGACATTCGATTCCTCTGGCTTACAATTTGCAAGGTATGTCTTAAGTTACATTTTACAAACATTTTGTTTAATGTTTTTGTTGTTTGCAAATTGTTCCATAAACAATTTTTTGGTTGATGTTTTTAATGATGCTGATTTTTTTTTATTTTTTTTCAGTTTGTTGTTTGCATTTGGCCAAGTCATATAGGTAATTTATTGCTTGCAATTCAATAATGCAAGTTTTGCTGAATGTTTTTCTTCAGTTTGTTGTTTGCATTTGACGAAGACATAGGTAATTTTTTGTTTGTAATTCAGTAATACAAATTATGGATTTTGTTTTTTCAGTTTGCTGTTTGCATTTGGCAAAATCACAGGTACTTTGTTGTTTGCAATTCAATAATATAAAATCTAATTTTCAGTTTGCTATTTGCAGTTCGTGGAGTCATAGGCGTCGCAGTTCCCGGATCATAGGCGGTGGTGGGGCTGCGGTGGCGTTTTTAAAGTATGAGTTTGTAAAATAAATTGTATATTTTTATTATGAATTAATTTATTTGTTTTAGTTAATATTTGAAAGAGATATGTTTGGAAATTTGTTTTGATAAAGAGATTTTTTGGGATTTCATTTGATTTAATTAAGGGTATTTCTGCCATAATAAATATTATTAATTTATTAAAACATTAAATTTTAACTTGGATTTACACACATAAATTATAATATAGAGGGACCTATAGCAAATTGCCCCTAAAAAAATTATTACTTCTATGTAGTGACAATATAAAAGATTAAGTGACAACAAAAAGAGATATTAGTGACAACATACAAAATTATGTCATTTTATATATGCAATTTGTGATAACTTTTGATTTTGACACAGTTAGGGCTGGCAATCGAGCCATGTGAGCCGAGCTTGGGTCTGCTCAAGCTCACATATCATCAGGCCTCGTTACTATTGGCTCAAGCTCACTTACCATCAGACCTTATTAATACAGGCTCAAGCTCGGCTCATATATTTTTTCGAGTTTCATCGGGTCTCATTATGAGTAATTTTTTAATGAAAAACAAGTGATAAACAAGATTTACCTCCATTGAAGTTAATTCAAAGAAACCCTAAACGATCTTTGAAAGTTATTGGAAAAACTTAGAAATAATAGAGAAATAAGTAAAAAAATATTAGTATCTCTTATTATTGGAAACATTTTATATTCTTAGATATCGGTGATAAAATTCAGCAATTCGGTTTGTGAGAATATGTTGCATTTGATTCATGTTTAACCTATTTATTAAAATAATAAATACATTATATATTTTATTATTAACTTAATCGATCGAATCTTATTCGGGTTAAGCAATAGTAACCTTAAACTCGGCTCAAACTCGGCTCATAAATAAATCGGGTATAGAAAATGATTCAAACTTGGTCTGACTTATTAAAAAGTAGGCTCGTCTAAAATATAATCGGGCCGATCCATCGGGCTTTGATTAAGCCTGGCTCAATTGCCGATCCTAAACAGAGTTAGGGTGTCAACAAATGTGTTGGGTGCTAAATACCTAACACGCAAGTGCACGTATCGCAAACAAGTAGTAAAAGTGGACTCGTGAGAGTCGGATGTCGATCCCACAGGGAATACTCAAATTATCTAATCCTAAGTACCAAATTCTAACAATTATGATTTTTATCCAGCCTACGCAAATTTGTCAAATTTAATCAACTAAATAATTAAACTAATTATGAAAGCAATTAAACACGAGAAAATATCAATAAAAACGGACCTATGATTTTATCTTCCCCCTATGCAAGAATTGCTCACCCAAAACCCCTCAATTATGAAATATATGATTCATGATTATTAACCCGAGACACTAATTTACTCATAACCCGCTGTCGCGGGTATTATGAGTCTATTATTCATAAACGGTTCACTATATGTCTATGCAAACAAATTATGAATAAAGCATTAACTAACAAGTCTCGCAAATGGCTACCTAAGGTGATATATGTATGTCTACGACACCACATGCAATTGACACACTCCTCCGGTGAAAACTACTCGAAGGTTCTTATACTTACCGTCTAATTATCAAAATAGCCCTGTCGAGTCAATCCCAATAATCACAGATAAAGCACATAAATTGATCAAGTTCATGCACTAACAATCATAACAAGTATAAGAAATAATCATAAAATCATAATTGCATAATCTCAAGAAAACGGGTTCACCATCCCCACATAGGGTTCCAACAAAATCCTAGATTAAAAACTTAGCTACTCATGTTCTCTACGAAAAACATAATAAAAATATAAAAGAACATAGATTAAGAAAAGATAGATAAAAGAAGAATGGTGATGAAGATTTGCCAATTCTCCGTCTTCGATTCTTCGTTCTCTCGCTCCTCTCGCTCAAAGGTTGTGTCAAAAGTTCCTCTAATTCGTGCTTGGTTTGGGCTTAAATAGATGTCCCAACTTGGTAGAAAAATTTAGGTTTCCTTGTGTGATTAAAAGTCCAAAATTGTCTCCAGCGTGTTTTGGCACGGCCGCGCGAGAATCAGTGCAATTCTCACACGGCCGCGCGAGAATCGCCGAAACCTTCTGCCCAACTTCTGCAGTTGGCACGGCCGTGCCAACAATAGGCTAAATTTGGCACGGCCGCGCGGGCCAATTTTCAGCATATTTTGTTTTCTTCCGTTTTTGCCCGTTTTTGACCTTTTTTGGCTCGTTTCGTCCTTGGAACTTCCAACTTGTCAAGTTGTACCTAAAATACAATAAACCAGTCATTAAGCATCATTAAATCAATAAAAGTATACAAAAAATTCTCGTAAGAAAGTATACATTGAGTGTAAAATATACACTCAACACACCCCCAAACTTGAACTTTTGCTTGTCCTCAAGCAAAAACTAGCAACCTTCAAAGCAACACTTTTAACAAATGCCTCTCATCACATAGATTAATGGTTAACTTCACGCTTTCAGAACTTGCAATTATCATGATAATTCTTAAACATTTACAAGCTCGTAATTCAAAGATACGTAGTCACTCACCATTGCCAAAAACCACAAACCATGCTATCGCTTCAAGTATCCCATATTTGTGAATTAAAAGTGGAGAAAATTTATACATACATAATAATATTCAACTCCAAAGACTCACCAAATTTCTTTACTCGGCTAGTATCAAATAATTGAGCTATTGGGATCATTGGGACTTTTTGGCTTTCAAATGTTGGGCTTTTGGTACAAGGTAGAAAATATGGGTAAAAGTGGCTACTCTTCTCCTTTCATCTCACAATTAGTCACTAAGAGTTGCACTTGACAGAATTTTAACTCTCGTTCTTGACTAGAGGTGTTTTTCGCTAAGATCTAGCTTTTGGAATTATTACTTCACCTCGAAGGACTTATTACCTAACTCGATTCGTTTAAGAGTTCAAAAGTCTCCACTTTTGCTCTTAACATGATGGTTCGAGTTTTTACTTTAAAATCTTTCTCAAGTCCTTTCTTCCTCTTCTATCTTTCTTCTTCTTCTTCTTTCTTTTTTCTTTATTATTTTTTTTTCTTTTCCAATTTTTTTTTTTTTATGAAGAAGAAAAACGTAACAATTTTTTTTCAACCAAGCTCCAAGGGAAAAATTTATCAAGAGATCACCATCTAATCTACCCACTTTATTTCGGCTAAAAGAAAGAACACCGTTTCTTCAAGGCTCAATCAAGGTTCGAATGATAAAAAATTAAAGGTAGGCTTGAAAGGCTCAAACGGTTCAAAGATGGCCCAAATCACTTCCCAAATTGCTCAACAATTTAATATTTCACTTTGTAAATTCCTAAGGCAAGTTCTAAAACCGAATAGCATATGATATAGCATAAATTAATTCCACGTTTTAAAACACAAAACTTTCAACCAAAGCAAGGCATAATTCGTGATTCCTAACAATGACTCCTTCCTACGACACTTTGAATCAAAAGCTCACCAAAATTCAATCACAATCAAGATAAAGCAAGCAATTTCATCATTAAACGTCAACCATCTTTCATCATTGAAGCATTTATCTCAACACCATTTTTTTTTATTTTTTTTTTCGAAAGCAATAAATAAACCAAAACAATTAAACATAAAAAATTCTAAGGCATGCAAACTAAAAAATTAAAACACATCAAAACAAGTAATTTTCCACCCCCAAACTTAAAATTTACATTGCCCTCAATGTAATTAGCACGAAGTTCGATAGAAAACACCTGACTAGTCGACATGGCCATCTCCGGGCTGTTGAAAATTTCGTCTTTTATTGTGCTTCTATCCATCTGGCACGGTCGTGTCAGTTTTTTAACTGTTTTACGCACGGCCGTGCGAATTGCTAAAATTGGGTAGTAGCTGTCTGTTTCTCGCATGGCCGCATGAGATTATAGTGTTTTTCTCGCGCGTCCATGCGCAAAGTGAAAATTGGGCAGTAGCTTTTTCCGATTTCCACACGGCCATATGAGATTTTGGCCTTGTTTTGGGACGGCCGTATGAGCTCCAGAGCTGCAATTTCTTGACCTGAAAAGTAAAAATATGCTTAAATTGTTAGCTTGCATGCTTATAAAATAAATAAATAAAATAAAATAAAATAAAAAGAAAACGAAAATCTCGTGTTGCCTCCCAAGAAGCGCTAAGTTTATAGTCTTCAGCCAGACTTTGTTCATGCTCTTCAATTCCTTAGCTTTTGGACCCATCTCCTTACTTCCTTTTGGAGAAAGTCTTGAATAAATGGGTTGATCCGATTCTTCTTTCGACTGGTTCGCTTAGGAATGCCCTTGAATTTATTCTTCTTGATGTCATGAGGCTTGCCAACCTCGTATTTAAAACCCCAACTCTTTTGACTATCTCTCGGAAGATTTGAAATTGAGTTCACAAAATAAACTTGCTCCTTCCGACTCCCGTTTCCGCCATCATCTCCTGCACTCAAAGATGCTTTCCCATGGTCCAAGATCAAAACGTCAAAATTTTCATGATTTGTAAAATCCATAAGATCAATAGCAAAACAATCATTATTATCACATGGTTTTTTATTAGCACTAAAACCGTTAAATTTGATCGTTTGATCATGCACCGTCATTGTAAGATCACCACTAGCACAATCAATTAGAGTTTTCGACGTGGCTAAAAACGGCCTTCCTAAAATAAGAGGTATCTCCCTATCTTCATTTATATCAAGTATAAGGAAATCCACAGGGAAACTAAATTTGCTCACTTTTACTAACACATTCTCTAAAATACCTTTTGGGTAAACTAAAGACCTATCGGCTAATTGAAGAGTTATAGCCGTCGGTTCAATCTCACCTAACCCAAGATTTTTAAAAGTGGAATAAGGCATAAGATTAATGTTAGCGCCTAAATCAATGAGCGATCTAAAATTTTTACCTCCTATAGTACAAGGAATAGTGAACTTACCTGGATCGCCGAGTTTTTGTGGAAGGGGCCGTGTAAGAATTGCACTACATTGCTCCGTGAGTTGGATCATCTCGTTCCCTTGCAATTTCTTCCTCTTTGTCACGAGATCCTTGAGGAATTTCACCCACTTTGGCATCTTTTGAAGGGCTTCGATAAACGGGATATTTATGTGAATTTCCTTCAACTTGTCCAAAAATCCTTGGTATTCGGCATCGAGCTTCTTCTTTAGAAGCTTTTGAGGATATGAAATTGGAGGGGCTCATGATTTCACTGTGGATGATAGTGGTTCTTCGTGAGTTGCTTCTTTTTTCCCAATCACTCTCGGCTTCTCGATTACCGTGTTTTGCTTCTCTTTTCGTGGGGCTTCCTCCAATTGTCTCCCATTCCTTAAACTTACAGCATTGCACTGCTCGATGTTGCTCTTCCGAGGATCTTTCGTATTCGACGGAAGTGCTCCCGATGGCCTCGCGTTTAGCTGGGTTGCAAGTTGACCCATCTGTGTTTCCAAATTGCGGATGGAAGCTTGAATGGATGTCATGAATTGAGCTAAGATGTTCGCAAGATCTCCACCTTGAGGTGGCGCTTGAGGTGGATTTTGGAAACCGGGAGCTGGCCGTGAATAACTAGGAGGTTGACCTTGAGGTGGAGCTTGCCTTTGTCCTTGCTTATTTCCTCCCCGTCCAAAGTTGGGGTGATCTTTCCATCCCGGATTATAGGTGTTGGAGTACGGGTTCCTCTGTTGTCGGTTGGTGTCATTCACGTAATTTAGAGACTCCGTTTCTTCTAAGCACTGGTCGGGACCTTGTACTGCATGGACTTGCTGAGTTTGCAAAGCTGCTACTTGCTTTGATAGCTTTTCTAACTGGGCAGTGATTGCGGTGACCCCGTCTAACTCCAAAATTCCTCCCGTCTTTATGGCTCCGCTATTTGACCGGTCCGATGTCCGCATGTATTTATTCGTAGCGATTCGCTCCAAAAGTTCGTATGCTTCGTCATAGGTCAAACTCATGAACATTCCTCCAGCTGCAGAGTCGAGCACAGTCCTCGAGTTATCTTGCAATCCATCATAAAATATTTGAAGTTGCCGCCACTCTTGAAGTCCGTGATTAGGGCATCTCCGAATTAATTGTTTGAACCGCTCCCACGTCTCGAATAGCGCTTCACCGGCTTCCTGTATGAAATTATGTATTTCTCTCTGGATTCTTTCAGTTTTTGTTGGGGAGTTATATGTGTTCATGAAGAGTTGTGCTAGCTGGGGCCAAGACAAGATGGAATGTGGTGCACGAGTTTGTAACCATTCTCGGGCTGCACCTTGTAACGAGTGCTTGAATAGGCGGAGTTGCAGTGCTTCAGGTGATACTCCGTTCATCTTGTGCGAATCACAGGTTTCGAGAAAGTTGACCAAGTGGAGATGCGGATCTTCGTGAGCTAATCCGCTAAACAACCCATTGTTTTGGAGCATAGTAACGAGTCCCGCTCGAATTTCGAAATTGTTGGCTTCAATGGGGGGCTGCTGGATGCTTGATTGAAACCCATTGAGTGTCGGAACGGTGTACTCATGCAATGCTCGTTGACGAGGTGGTGGATTAATTAGCTGAAGTTGCTCTTGCTCGTTGACGATATTTCCTGCCGCATTCGGTAGGCGCCCTTGGTCAACTCCCCTACGATTAATCTCTTCTTCCATCGTTGCGGGAGCGTTTCGAGCTAACCGTTGATTTCTCCTGGCTTGCCTAAACGTTCGCTCAATTTCGGGATCAAGAGGTAGCAAGTTCCTGTCGTGTCCTCTTCGCATAAAAAGTACCTAAAACAAAAATAAGAAAAAAATAAGATAAGCAAATAAAATAATTAACTAAAATAAATAAAATGGCTGAAGTAAGAAAAATTCCTCAAATTTAATATTAGGATAAATAAATAATTTAGCCGTATTCCCCGGCAACGGCGCCAAAAACTTTTTGGGTGCTAAATACCTAACACGCAAGTGCACGTATCGCAAACAAGTAGTAAAAGTGGACTCGTGAGAGTCGGATGTCGATCCCATAGGGAATACTCAAATTATCTAATTCTAAATACCAAATTCTAACAATTATGATTTTTATCCAGCCTACGCAAATTTGTCAAATTTAATCAACTAATTATGAAAGCAATTAAACACGAGAAAATATCAATAAAAACGGACCTAGGATTTTATCTTCCCCCTATGCAAGAATTGCTCACCCAAAACCCCTCAATTATGAAATATATGATTCATGATTATTAACCCGAGACACTAATTTACTCATAACCCGCTGTCGCGTGTATTATGAGTCTATTATTCATAAACGGTTCACTATATGTCTATGCAAACAAATTATGAATAAAACATTAACTAACAAGTCTCGCAAATGGCTACCTAAGGTGATATATGTATGTCTACAACACCACATACAATTGACACACTCCTCCGGTGAAAACTACTCGAAGGTTCTTATACTTACCGTCTAATTATCAAAATAGCTCTGTCGATTCAATCCCAATAATCACAGATAAAGCACATAAATTGATCAAGTTCATGCACTAACAATCATAACAAGTATAAGAAATAATCATAAAATCATAATTGCATAATCTCAAGAAAACGGGTTCACCATCCCCACATAGGGTTCCAACAAAATCCTAGATTAAAAACTTAGCTACTCATGTTCTCTACGAAAAACATAATAAAAATATAAAAAGACATAGATTAAGAAAAGATAGATAAAAGAAGAATTGTGATGAAGATTTGTCAATTCTCCGTCTTCGATTCTTCGTTCTCTCGCTCCTCTCGCTCCAAGGTTGTGTCAAAAGTTCCTCTAATTCGTGCTTGGTTTGGGCTTAAATCGATGTCCCAACTTTGTAGAAAAATTTAGGTTTCCTTGTGTGATTAAAAGTCCAAAATTGTCTCCAGCGTGTTTTGGCACGGCTGCGTGAGAATTAGTGCAATTCTCACACGACCGCGCGAGAATCGCCGAAACCTTCTGCCCAACTTCTGCAGTTGGCACGGCCGTGCCAAAAATAGGCTAAATTTGGCAAGGCCGCGCGGGCCAATTTTCAGCATATTTTGTTTTCTTCCGTTTTTGCCCGTTTTTGACCTTTTTTGGCTCGTTTCGTCCTTGGAACTTCCAAATCGTCAAGTTGTACCTAAAATACAATAAACCACTCATTAAGCATCATTAAATCAATAAAAGTATACAAAAAATTCTCGTAAGTAAGTATAAATTGAGTGTAAAATATACACTCAACAAAATGCCATTTCTCTTGTAGTGCTATACTACGTATAAAAGTAGGAATCTTATGTGTGGTTTATTCCTTTTTTTTATGAATAAGAATGTCCGCACAAATATTTCAAAAATTATAGAATTTAAAAAACAAGTATCTAATATTTGTTGGGTTTGTCTAGGGTCCGAGAGGGTTGTACTTCTCGGATCGTAAAATATTTAATCTGGTGCGTATACAATAATGAAAATTGAATCTCAACCATCAATTTTACGTACAACCTATGTACGACCTAGTACGATACTAAAGATTTGAAAATTAATGTACGAACCCAGTAAAAACACACTGTACCCCATCGTACACACATCGTACTTTATATAAATTACTTAATTAGCCTTCTATATTCAAATGAATTAATTAAAATCCTCATTAAAAATATTTTAATAATCATAATTAATTAATCAAAACTTCAAATGTTCTTCCCAAAATTAAAATGTCTGTTGATCGAGATTAAGCGAAACCGAAGGTTTCTTCGTTGTTTCATCGTCTCGCCGGCCCTCTCAATCTTTTTTCTCGATGGCCAAGAGAACCAAGAAAGTTGGAATCGCCGGGAATATGGTGTAATTTAGGGTCGTGTTCTCGCAATTTTGTATATTCAAGCTGAGATTTAGGGATTCCCCTCCCACTATCCATGGGGAAGTCGGGTCTTCTTCACTTGCAACTCCTAGTTTGAATGATTCCAAAGAAAACGTCGAAGGAACCCTACAATGGCGGGCGGATTCAGGTATACTTCCTACGTTATATGAACTTAAAAATAATGAATCATCTCGTAGGACTTTGGGTTGTTCTGATACTGGTTGAATTTTGAAAAGTGTATGGAGGGAGGTGAAATATCGGTAGTCAAAGTGTTCGAATATATGTCTCAAAGAAAATGAGGTCCCTAAGGGGGAAGTACAACCAAAACTCATTGCCTTTTAAACCGAGCCTAGCTTTGCCCATTATAATGGTTCGGGAATTTTAATGGTAGCAACAACAACAAGGTTATTGACATGTTCGCTGCTCATTTTTTTTTCAATTTCTTGGTCGTATCGTACCAGTTGATTTATGGGATGTTTTCACATCGGTTAGTCGAGCCTACCTTGACGCTTTCTTAGGTTTGTAAATTTTTCTTATACATCTCTGCATAAATTCCTAGCGGCGCTAGAGGTGATGTGATACGTGAAAATGTATCGCCATTCTTCTAGTGACACACATGCGAGTTTCTAAATTAGCTATTGGTTTCAGTTTTTCGGCATCAGTGATCTTCTACAAGTTTTGTCCTCTTGTCCTAGAACACGGAATTTTTTAGCCGCAAATATGGGAACCACTTAAGGGTAGGAATTACTTGGTCAGACTGCATGTATGGTTACCGACTTACTGTATGCAGTTTACTCAAACTTAATCTTTTTGTACGTTACCTATGAACGGACTTATTAGTATGGCTTGAAGCTGTGTAATCATGGCTTTGGCAACGCAAGTTGAACATCTGTTTTTTTTTTCTCTAAAAGATGTTTCCCTGTCATTTTTATTTCATACATCATCATTGAATTTTGATTGAATTTGTGAATTAAAGGTTCGTATAAATGTAGGAAATGATGCTTAAGGTTGTGAAGCTGCTAATGACAAAGCTGGGCAGACTTATGAGTCGGCAAAAGACACTATCTTCGAAAACCTTGAAGCGACCAAGGATAAGTCGCTCGATATTAAAGAAAATATGACTGGCTCGAATAATAATCGGAGTCATGATGAGACGCTGTGAATTTATAATTGCATGGATGATGAGTGATATATATATTACAAATGGATGTAATCAAGATCTTAGTCCCAGTAATTGTTTTTAATATTTATACTCATCATGTAGTTGACTCTTTCTTATGATGGCTGTTATGGCTATTCCCAATAGTTTTATAGTGCTGGTTTTGAATTCATTTTTTCAGCAAAAAAGAAAAAAAACAAAAACCAGGTAAAGAGAATTTTGTGAAAAAAAAAAACAAATGACTAAAAGCTCTGACTAGTTCTCTCGTATAAAGTTTGTATCTTCATTTGAATTGAACACTTTGACTATAACTCATCGTACTTCTAAAACTTGAAAGAATAAGGAAAGTTCATCTTTAACCAAGTTTTAACACAGTATATAACAGAATGTTATCCTTCTATTATTTTGTAACAAATTGTATCCCTATCAAGAAAAGAGTCGTAAGATTATGAAAATAGAGGACATTGATTTAACTGAAATCCCCCTGAATTTTCACTCCATATTTCTCTCTGGTTTTTGCCATGATAGTATCAATACTTTAAAATGGCCTTGTTATCAGTCCCTTCAAACTTCTTATCCTCTTCAACAAGCATTTATCCATCAAAATCTTCATTATTCCTTGAATTTTCTCCACAAACTCATTCTTTAAACAACTTCAGAGCTTGACAAGTGGCATGCTGTCAGCAAACCGTTCAACTTGACAACAAAACCAACCACAAGATTACTCTTGTAAAGAAGAAGAGAAATCCCTGATTAAGTATTCTCGAACAAGTTCAGAACAAATTGCAGAACACTCGAGGCAATTATTTCCTCAACTCTATCACAGTATCCTCAATTAAATAGTTACTCAAATGATATATGTTGCAAAACCATCAAGCAAAATAGACAGTTCTAATATTTGCATTGACTCAAGAATTTGGCAGAAGTGCTAGAACTGTAGAATATAAAATGCTATCAAGTATCTAATATCATTTATGCTTAAAAAAAAGTATTAAATAACATCTCCATCACCCAACAAAAGTGGTAACAAAGAAACTTTTAATTATTGAGGAATTCTATCAAACACCTTGACTGCGGCACCTACAATTGGATTTTTGTTTTTCGTATGCATACAAGAGTAGATTGACTGACCATTCTCTTACAAGGAATGTCAAATGCCTAACAGAAAAAGCACATGCTGATTTATTGCCCCAAATAAGTTTGCAAGAAAAGGAGTTAACAATGGATGATGATTTTTCGAAACAAATGATCGATGATTAATATTGGAGGAAAATATCGAACAAAAGAATCACAGGATGATTTCTCGCACCAAAAAAGTTTGCCACGCTGGGAGTTACCAATCGATGATGAGTTTTCCAAAAAATAAAATAATCGATGATTAATATTGGAGGAAAATACCGATGATGAATCTTGGTTCTTTTTTTCTTAGAGGAACGATCTTTAATGAATAAAGGGGATTAATGGAATTAGATTTATAGTTTAAGAAGAAGAAGAATTAGTTTTGACGTAATGTTGTATCTAATTCGATATGATTTAAAATTTGTTGATTTATAATTATTATTTTTTCCATTATTTTTTTAAGTTTAATTGGAAGGGAGTTTTATGTAATTTCATTTGTAACCCATGGATCGTACATTTGTTTGCTAGGTACGTACTAATCTTATGTGTAATATTTTTATTGGCTCATAATGGTCCGAGAAGTACGACCCTCTCGGACCCTAGACAACCCCATATTTGTTGGCACCGGATTCTCAAATTCCAGTATTGTTGGCAATGAATTTGATTTGGTATAGTACTAGTACTTCATTCGTACTTTGCATGGAAGTCAGCTTAAAATGAGAAAAATTAAACTAAGTGATTATCTTTTTGTAACAAATCTAATTCAAGTAAAAGAAAATGAAAGGAAATGAAAGAACGATAAACTTTATTTTTTAACCCATAGTTGTAACATATGACATGCAATTAAATATTACAAAGAAGAAAACGCAAAGAACAAAATGCGATATGAAAATTAAATAAAATCATTTAAAACATATGGTAAAGCTATTTCATCGAATACAATTTACCACACTATGTAATGTTAGTTTTATTTTTATTTATGGCCCACTAACCTTTTGAATTTAATTTGTTAAATGCGGGTAATTGTTGGGCTAAATACCTAACACGCAGTGCACGTTTCGCAAACAAGTAGTAAAAGTGGACTCGTAAGAGTCGGATGTCGATCTCACAGGGAATACTCAAATTATCTAAACCTAAGTACTAAATTCTAACAATTATGATTTTTATCCAGCCTACGCAAGGTTGTCAAGTTTAATCAACTAAATAATTAAATTAATTATGAAAGCAAATAAACACGAGAGAATATAAATATAAACGGATCTAGGATTTTCTCTTCCCCCGATGCGATAATTTTTCACCCAATTAAGCATCTATCATGCAAGTTATGTTTCCTGATTATTAACCCGAGACACTAAATTACTCATAACCCTTTGTCGCGTGTATTATGAGTTTATTATTCATAAATGGTTCACTATATGTCTATGCAAACTAATTATGAATAAAGCATTAACAAACAAGTCTCGAAAACGGCTACCTAAGGTGATATTTGTATGTCTACGACACCGCATGCAATTAACACACTAATCCGGTGAAAGCTACTCGAAGACTCTTCTATCCCTGTTATAATTATTAAAATGATCTGTCGATTCAATTCTAACAATAACACATAGCAACATAAATTAGCTAGGTTTATGCACTAAATAAGATCATATAGAAGAAATAATCATGGAATTTAAACTTGCATAATATTAGAAAACTAGGGTTAAAATCACCACATAGGGTTCCAACAAAATCCTAGATTAAAAGGTTTAGCTACTCATGTTCTCTACGAAAATCATCATAAAAATATTAAAAGACATAGATTCAGAAAAAATAGATGAAAGAAGAATTATGATCAAGATTTGTCAGTTTTCCGTATTCGATTCTCCGTTCTCTCGCTCCTGTTCCTCTAAGATTGTGTAAAAAAGTGTTTAATTTGTGCTTGGTCTTTGTCCTTAAATAGATGTCTCAACTTGGTAGAACTTAGAAGATTTGGGTTGCCTTGTGTGATTAAAAACTCCAAAATTGCTTCCAGCGTGTTTTCACACGGCCGCGCGAGAATCGGTACAATTCTCACACGGTCGTCTCAAATCCCGAAGCTTTCTGCCCAAATTCTGCAGTTGGCTAGGCCGTGCCAGAAATAGGCTATTTTTCACACGGCCGTTCCAGGCCAATTTTCAGCCTCCGATTGTTTTCTTCCGTTTTTGCCCGTTTTTAACCTTTTTTCGCTCGTTTCATCCTTGAAACTCCTGAATCTTCAAGTTGTACCTAAAATACAACAAACCAATAATTAAGCACCACAAAATCAATAAAAGTGTAAGACCCCGCCCTTTCGGATAACTCGTTTTATATTTTTATTATTTTTCATAACTAGATTTTACGTTCAGAATTTTTATGAGCTAATAGGATAATTTATTATGAGCTAGCATAATTAAACATGCATTCTTGATGTACTTTATGTGTGACTTAAATTATGTGATTAGTTGATTTATTAGAATCGAATATTTGAAAATTTCACACGAAAAATAATTAATTGAAAAATTTCATATTTTAATTAGATTATTGCATTCTAGAATTTAAATTGGGTAGTTGGAATATATATATATATATATATATATATATATATATATATATATATATATATATATATATATATATATATATATATATATATATATTAGATAATTAAATGAGTGAATAAACTTAGAAATAAAAAATTTCCCACTCTTCTTGTAATTTTCGGCCATGTGGAGACATACATGGATTTTATTTTCCATGTGTAGAATTCTTTAATGTAGAAAGACTCATTAATTGGGAGAATTGAAGGCTTAAGTGATTTGTACTTTCTTCATTGAGAATGGTACTTCACTTTACATTTTAATTCAAGACCCACTTACTATATCTCTCTCTCTCCACCTAAGCATTTGAAACCCACTCTCTCTCTCTCTCTTCTTCCTCTCTCTAAATTCGGCCATCACCACCATCCCCTCACCAAGACTCCATTTTTACTCAAGCTCAAGCCATAGAACCATCTCCAATTCAACCCACCTAGAGAGGAAATTCCAAGAAAACCCCCAAATGCTTTCAAAACTCTATAAATAGAACCCAACACCCAAATGAATTTTCATCTCATCCACCATATCTTAAAGCTCTTAAGAAAACATCATTCTCTCTTCTTCTCCTCCATTTCGAAATTATTAGTGTACGAAGCTCAAAATCTCTCCTCATTTCCAAAAAGAAGTTTCTTCAACTAGAAATGTAAGAAAGCTCTCATTTTTCTTCTTCCTTTTCAATTTTGAAAATTCCCTAATGTTTTCTTCTGATTTTTTTAAGGTTCTTGTAGTGGGTTATTCAATCCACCAATTCATTCATATTCCCAAGAGAAACTAGGTGAGAATTTTCGAATTCTTGCTACAAGTGCTTCAACACCAATAGTATTTTTTCTTCTCTTTAATTTATTGTTAATGTTCTTGTGATGACCGAAAACTAAAGGAGGAAGAAAATAAAATTTTGCGTTTAATTTATGCTTTGATCATCCATGCATGTAAGAATCTATGCTTTAAATGATATAATCTTGAAGAACTAAGAATAATATTGTAATTTTATTTTTATATATACTAGACATGCATGATCTTAAGGACACTTTGATCCATGGTTTTCGTAAACCTGCGTGGTCGAAGAAAGTACTTGATCCATGGTTTATTTATAATATATATGTGCTATATATAAGTATATGTTTCTATGTGTATATATATCGACCTGCGTGTTTGTAAGTGTACTCCCTTCGGGTCGAGGAAGCTTGCAATCCATGGTTTATGATCTATGAGTAATAAGATAATATACGAAGATAAAAACCGAGAACAAGATTAATAAAATTGGAATTTTGTGTGATTCATGAATTGTTGATGATTCAAAATCTTTTGATGAAAATGTTTCAATTGCTAATACATGTAGTAATTACAAGAATGAGTATTAAAAACTCTTAATCTGATCTTGCATGTGAAGATCTAGAAAGAAAATGAAATAAATGGAAATTCGGTGTTACTTGAAAAAAAACTTCAAGCCTCTTGAGAAAGAGGGCTTGAACCTTAATTAATGAAACTTGGAGATAGTAATTATAAATAACCGAATGCTTTGAGCTACTTTTGTTATGTGTGTAAAATATGTGATTTATGTTATTTGCTTGAGTTGTTATGTGTCTTACATGCTTTTGTGATTTTGTGACTAAACTATGTGCCTTTGTGAAATATGTGGAAATATGTGTGCCTATGTGAAAGCTAACTTTGAATACGTGAAATGAAGGATATATACTAACCTCACGTGCACGTTTTTAAAGTTGGAAAATCTTGTAAAACATAGATCGAATCAGAACGGAGTATGAGGGACCGGTACCCCAAAAATGAGATGAAGAGTGTGTGGTTTGATTCCAGTTATGAAACGGGTTCCAAATAAATGAAGGCTTATTGTCTATGGTTTTACTTGATTTTTCAAAGGATATCCGAACGAAAATGTTTTTCTCACACGCCTAATCAAGTTGCTTGAAATGAATGAAAGTATGTACTAACCTCACATGCACGTTTTTAAAATTGGGAAATCTTGTAAAACTTAGATCGAATAAGCACGGGGTATGAGGGACCGGTACCCCAAAAATGAGATGAAGAGTGTGTGGTTTGATTCCACTTATGAAATTGGTTCCAAATAAATGAAGGATTATTGTCTAAGGTTTTTCTTGATTTTCCAAAGGATATCCGAATAAAAATGTTTTTCTCACACACCTAGTGAACTTGCTTGAAATGAATGAATGTATGTGTAAAAGAATGACTCCCTTGTAAGGGATCTCCTCTTATTCCTTATGAAATGATGAAAGGAAGGTCTAAGAGGTAAATCGAAAAGTTCTAAGAGGTAAACCGAGAAGGTAAAGGTAAATCGGTAAATTTCCTTAAAGAAATGGTGATTAAGGTATATATATACTTGTACATGTATGTATATGTATGATTATATGATTCCTTGTCTAAGTGTATTTGATATTCTATGGAATTCTCATTGAGTCTCAAAGACTCATATAGGTGTTTAATTGCTTGTAGGATTACCCGATTTCGAGCCCGAGGTTCGTGGTTGAAGTTGAGTTCGTGCATCGGGAGAAGATTTCATATGGAGGCAAGGTGGATTTTGGGTGCTCTTAATATACTAATGTGGTTTTATTTGTACATTTTGCTCTTAAAGACATTCGACACCGTTTTAGGTGTTTATTATCGTTCCCTTCCGCCTATTGGAGGAACTTACAATTGATGCATAATGTGTAATGTGACATAGGACTAAGATTACCTATTTTTATATATGTTATGATAATTCCTCAAAAACTTATGTAACTTTAGGGCAAGTTTTCCTAAAAACCTTATAAAATGCCCATCGGCTAGTTATGTGTTGTGTTCTGCCTAATAGTTTAATAATTCGTGTTAATTATCTCTTGTATACATTATTGCATGATATTTTACAGGATCATAGGTCTCTCTGTTAGGTTCATTTTGATAGGTCTTTTGCATTATTTGGATAAGCCATGAATTAATTACGGATTTTTTACCAACTCTGCTCTGAAACAGAGTCATTGTAGTATTTACAATATAATACGAAGTTTTTCTGACTAAAAAGGATTTATTCCACTTGGGATATACTCCTAACTTACTAATGTACTTTAGTATATAATTTGATGATTTTTTAAACAGTAGGGAATTTATAAAGATTTTTCAAAGGTCACTCCTCTGCTTTAGATTTTCAAACTGTACAGTTGTACCATTTTAATTATTCCTTTCAAATGGCTCACGGTATTTAAAAAATGTCTTTACTAGGTTATATAGGCCCTTATTAGAGCATGTGGTAAAAATTTCAAGTGTTTTTCATGAGCGGTTAGAGAGTTATTAATTTGTTTGATTGATAGATCGAAACTGTCCAAAATTTTCTCACTTTGCTAAAATGGGACTTAATCTCTAGTCATTCATGCATAGTTTGTGAAATTGATTAAGTGAATGTTGTTTGGTAATATGTGGACACTCTTCCTCTAATTCTAAAAGAAAAATTTTGTCGGAATTTTCTATTCCCGATTAATATATTTCAAAGTCTTCCGCTATCATATTCTAAAATACTAATTAGGTATAATCAGAGAATGGGTGTCACAAAAAGTATACAAAAAATCCTCGTAAGAAGGTATATATTGAGTGTAAAATATACACTCAACACACCCCCAAACTTGAACTTTTGCTTGTCCTCAAGCAAAAACTAGCAACTTTCAAAGCAACACTTTCAACAAATACCCCTCATCACATAGATTAATGGTCAATTTCACGCTTTCAGAATTTGCAATTATCATGACGACTCTAAAAAATTTGCAAGCTCGCAATTCAAAGATACATATTCACTTACCATTGCTAAAAATCACAAACCATGCTATTGCTTCAAGTATCCCATATTTGTAATCTAAAAATGGAGAAAATTTATACTTACATAATAATGTTCGACTCCGAAGACTTACCAAAATTCTTTACTCGGTCAGTATCAAACAATTGAGATATTGAGATCATTCGGACTTTTTGGCTTTCAAATATTGGGCTTTTGGTACAAGGTAGGAAATTTGGGTAAAAGTGGCTACCCTTCTTTTATCTTACAATTAGTAACTAAGAGTTGTACTGAAGGACTTTTTAGCTCACGTTCTTGACTCGAGGTGTTTTCGCTAAGATTTAGCTTTTGGGATTATTGCTTCACCTCTACGGACTTATTAACTAACTCGATTTGTTTAAGAGTTCAAAAGTCTCCACTTTTTCTCTTGACATGATGGTTCAAAAGTCTCCACTTTCGTCTATAAAAGAATCCACAACTCTTCTCCTCAACCAACATAAGCAATTTGAGAATTCCATCACTTACAGAATACCAGTGAGTTGTGATATTGGAGAGATAGAGAGAAGAAGGTGTGCCTACGAAAAGGTTCTCACAAGGAGATTTGGAGAGGACTTGGCTTGTAGATTGTTATCATCCTCGTTCATCATCTCTATCAGAATCCATGGCTAACGGTATGTCGATAATCCCAATTATGTGATTATGTTCTTAAGATGAATTTGATTTCAAAATTCTGTTATTAAGTTTTCCTGCATAAAGTTAAATAAAAGTTTTCGAATCAGAACGGTTAGGGCTTGTCTAATACCATTGACCTTTCTCTCTATCTGTTTTGATCACTATTCACATTGATCCTAACTGTCACAAGATGAATTAGAGAGAATGATGACATGTAGAACTGTTTTTTTTTTTTTTCTTTGGTTGGTGTTGTTTAGGTGTGTTTCTGACAATGGTTGTTTTTTTGGAAATTGCAGGTTGAAAGATGCAGGGTCCTTTGCCAATATTGCCTCATCCAGACATGAGAATGATTGTAGACAAAACTGGTTATTGCAAGCAGTCTAGGAAATGTTAAATTGAGCCTTTTATATTCCTATGATCCTTACCATGCTTACTATTGGAAGCTCGGGCCGCCACCAACTAGCTTTCAAAACTTCGGTTTTGTTGCTTTACTTTTAATTTTAGTTTCTTTTTACAGTAGAAGGCTTATAAGGTTATTTCTTTTAATTTGTAGTTTATAAAGTATCTTTTTTGTATAATATATTAATTAGGTTGTTTGTAGTAACTAGGGTTTGATGAACTTATATTAATATTTTTGCTTAATAATAAATAAAAATCTGACAGTATTCTTCTCAATGTTTCTTGTCGAATCCACAGTTTATTATGGTTGTGTAGGATTAAATACATAAATCCCACAACAATGGATTGACATAAGGACTGGCTGATGAACGATTAATTGACGAGTAATGGGACAAGTTCAACTGCATAGCCGATTAATTGACGAGTGACGAGACAAGTTCAACTGCACAGCCGAGTGGCCATGCCGCCTCAAGTAATGGTAATGAAGAATCTTTCTTGTACTCCAATTGTTTGACCACCGTGATTTCTTTCAACTGATTTACCCCAAATCCATCAACCAGCATCGTGTACTCGTATATCAGATCCGAGCACAAAAACGGCACATCTCTCTCATCAAGTAGAGGGAAAATTGATTTGATGTTGTCCACTGTGGCGCTGCATGCCTTCTTTGCTGCATTCTTGTAATATATTGGACGAATCTTGCCTGATGGTGCATCTGCTTCCACCAAGCCCGTCTGCATTTCGGATTGTTAGTATTCATGTCATCGTCAAGATTGTTATTATAATTAATTAATAGTAAAAATATTCAGACCTCAGCAGCTGTGTCATAGAAGTATGATGCCACATACAAGTTTTTCAGACCAAGTCCACCACCACCGCTCCAAACACCGTCAAAGGAGCAGTATGTGTGGTTGCACGGGGCATCAACTCTAAGTGTCTTTCTCATTAATGCTCTGCATCTCCTCATGCTTGTGCCAGACAGGGGAGCTGATACATTATAAACTACCCCCAAGTACTCGTACGTTCCTTCAACACATACACATAAACAATTCAATACCTTGCCATGGTAATTCTAATTCGACAACATTTAATATTAAATATTGAATTAAATATTTATATACCTTGATAACCATTTGTGACACATGGATTGCCAGCGTCTCCAGAAAGATTAAGACTCTGGGCTCGACCTGCTTTCTGGCCATAGTTGGAGTAACTGTGAGAATAGAGGTTATATTTAGTTCCCATTACAAGTTTGTCCATGACATAGGCATCCTCGTCTTTAGGTGCATTTGCTGCAGATTTGTCTGAGATAGCATAAGCCATTTGCACTGATCCACCTCCGAGATCAACCACACCTACAGTACTCGAGTATTTTTTACCTAATGTCCCTAATAAATAGTTCACTGTCACCTGCATTTTTTGTGTAAACTAATTTTTAGCATTCATCAACACCAATCCAAGAAATTAAAATGTGGCCGGGATCGAGATTACTTACCCACTGATAAGCACCTTCGTCAGTTCCTTGAAGAGTAGATACCCAATCTGCCTTGTAACTCAACTTGCTTTCATTCTTGAAAAGATTTCTCACCTTAGAGCCACAACCACATTATATTTAACAGTGAAATTATTAACAAATATATTTTGTATGAGGGTTAGGTGGAGATGGATCAAATCAACAACAATACAGTATTGACACTATGAATTATATTAGACTAATAGCTATTTACCGCATCTAATATGGCTTCAGTTGCACTGGCTGGTAACTGCCGCAGACCTGCTGTTGCCTGTTCATATATCGCTTCTTATTATCATTATTAATACCAAGAAGAAGAAGAAGAAGAAGAAGATGCATAATACATACATATGCATATACAGTTGAACCTCTATAAATTAATACAGTCGGGACAAGCAAAATTTTATTAATTTTAATACATAGATATGCATATACAGTTGAACCTCTATAAATTTTAGGGTAAATTCCACTTTACCCCCTCGTACTCTGCCTGAGAGTCACTTTACCCCCTCGTACTCTCAATTTTATCGATTTACCCCCTTGTACTTGCACAATTTCCCAATACAACCCTTTCCTTCAATTTTTGTCAATTTTGACTCTAACGCCATTTGGTCAACTCTGTAAATTACAAAATTGCCACTGCCTATAACGCGTCGTTTCTCCTCCGTCAACATTGTCATTTCTTCTTCTCCCACCACTTCCCCTTCCAAGATATCCCCAAATTGAACCCCTAACTTAGTAAAAATCAAGACCCAAAAATTGATCGATTCCACCCAGTGCAAAGAAAACAATATATGAATGTGTGAAACTTTCTCTTTTCTAATCTCGAGAGTCTAAATCGAAAAAATTCAATATTTACGTCAATATTTTGACTCTTGACCAAATGGCGTCAGAGTCAAAATCGAAAAAAGTTGACGAACAGGGTTGTATTGGGAAATTGTACAAGTACAAGGGGGTAAATCGACGAAATTAAGAGTACGAGGGGGTAAAGTGGTTCTTGGGCAGAGTACAGGGGGGTAAAGTGGAATTTACCCTAAATTTTAATACATAGATATGCGTATACAGTTGAACCTCTATAAATTAATACAGTCGAGACAAGTAAAATTTTATTAATTTAGCGAAATATTAAATCATCGAAATAATAATTTAATATATTCTTACTGAGTCGGGACCGGGAGAATCTATTACTAAGCAGATTATTAATTTATCGAGTTTCTACTGTATGTATACTTAATAATTACCCCCAGTATAACAGGTGTGTTAGCAAGAAACTGTTGAGGAACAACATCTTGTGCTTTCTGCAGCAGTGGCTTCAACGACTGTGCACCTCCTTCGGGATCATTCTCATACGAACTCAGACCTGGTTTTGTCTGCCACCCGCCAGATCGATCGAGATGCACAGTTGCACACATACACATTCATACGCATAAAGAAGAATCAACGAACGAAAAAAAAATGAAAATAAATATAATTAATAATGAAGGGGAGTTACCGAAAGAAAAAACTCGTAGTCATTGCCGACAGGAAGGAGATCCATGTTGCGGTCAAAGCTATAGACATGAACCCTAGTACCTGTGCTTCCAGCGTCAAAAACAACTGCATAATTATTAATATTCTCAATTTTAATAACTTCATCATCTTGCCCATAATTCATCAACAACAACAGCTGTAGCAACAGAGATGAATACGACATCATTATCACTATTATTTTTTTTTCCTATTCTGGCTTTCTTTCTTTCTTTCCAATTTGTCTATTTAAACTCACTACATAGTTTTATTACACTATACGACACTCTGAGTTGGACCACAAAATTACACGTTTTTCATGCAGGTTCTTCAACACCACACATTACACATAGTGAACCAATTATTCATATTTTGTTTATAATAATATACTCGACCACTTGCTATATCAATTTTTGGACACATACATCACATGATCGAAATTGTCTACCTACTAGATACGAATCCTGCATGCAGATTCATATCCTTTACAGACCACCATGCATTAATACATAAACATTATTAATATAAAAAGAAATTCTGATATATATACGTGGCTATACTCTTCCGGTTCCCTAGCTATCTCATTATCCATATTATCTCCTTTTCATTTTAGGGGGTTTTTTATATAAATATCTGAGCAACCATCTTTATTATTCTAGGTTCTCATCCCTTTAATATGTATTATAAATAAAAGAAAAATTAATGTGTATGACAAAATTATCCCCAACCTTGTACACCCAATTCTTAATTGTAACCCCAATTTAATCAATTTTGACCTTTTTTTAACTTTTATTTTCTGAAATTATTTTTTTGCCGCCGGTCTCCAGCGTTAACTTTTTCGATTTTTTTTTTCTTTTTATGTTTGCTTTTTCCACCGCCGGTTTTCGGCGTTGACCTCTTTTTTTAACTTTTCTTTTTTGAAAATATTTTTTTGCCGCCGGTCTCCAGCATTAATTTTTTCGATTTTTTTTGTTTTTATGTTTGCTTTTTTCACCGCCGGTTTTCGGCATTGACTTTTTTTAGTGATTTTTTTTCCTTTCCCAAAATTTTTATCCGTTTTTTTACCCGCACTGCCAAACGTTGACCATAATTGTAATGTCATTAACAGTAATTATACTGTTGTAGCAACAAATTCTTATCTGCGATTTAGACAAACAAGAAAAAATTGCACAAAAATAATTTTATTGAATTAAAATAAAATATTGCGGGTTACAAACTCTAATTTAATCCTCTGATTCTTCTCTCAAGAACAATACGTGTTTGACTTTGAATTTCGGAGTCGGGTCGTTGACTTGATCTTCTCCGGATTTGATTTGGATTTGAATAACGTCTTCCGAGGGTCTTGCGACTTGAATCTCGAATCGAACGTTGAACTTTGACGGGTTTTGACTTGAAGATATTGGAGTTCTTGATGGATTTGGCCCTTCAATCTTCCTTCGATCTTGATTTGTTGAAGAACGCCCTCGATTTGATGAAGAACGCCTTGAATTTGATGAAGAACGACTTGAATTTGATGAGGAACGACTTGAATATTGTAGAGAGAATTTTCTCCTACGTTTTTTCTTCTTTTTGAGTTGTGTCTTGAATTGTGTAGAGAGGGTCCCTATTTATAGTGGTAGAATAAGAGTCCTACTTAAACTCTACTTGATGACGTGGCGCGATTTGATTGGCTCTCTTTAAATTGATATTTATCTCTTATGACTTGGAAGAGAAGAAACAATCCTATTGGCCAATAATTTATTGATAATTATCTCCATGACTTATCTTGCAAGATAAATTATAATCTTTGAATTCAATTTAATATAATATAAATTATATTAAATTTACGTGTCTACAAATGCCCAAGTGCTTCCAACTATCAATGGAGTTTGCGCCCAAATCAATGTACCAATCAAACGCGTTGTCTTTGAGCGATCGGACGAATTGCTTGACGAGGTGATCTCCGTATGTCCCGGCATCATTGCAAGTCTCGACGAAGTGTGCCACATGTTGCTTGGGGTTGCCTTTGCCGTTAAATTGTTGAAACTTTGGAGGTATATAGGCCATTGGCATCCTTAGATCATCAATCCTTTGCGTGTATGGCTTGACATAGGTTGATGGAGACTTCGAGCTTCCTTCCAACTTGTCTTTGATGGTTCCACTGATCAGCGTCATCACTTGATCTACATGAATCATCCCTTCTGGAGAAACTTGAAGTTCTTGAGCTGGAGCCTTCTCGTTTTCAACTGGTTGTTGCTTTGTGGATGTCTCGACTTCGTCTTGAACCTCTATCTGATTCTCCACAGCTTGACTAGCATCGGCTTTGTCCATCTTGTTGATCAACTCGGCAATTTGAGAATCTCGTTGTTGAACATGCTTTGCGAGTCCCTCAATGGCCTTTGTCAAACTTGCAATTTGCTCTTCCATGGTTGTAGCGTTTGTTGTCATGACGGATGCCACCTCTGAGTAGATTGATGTTGAACGAGGCGTGGGCTGTGAAATCTCTCGTTTTGAACCTTCCATGTCTGCGCTTATATTGACAAGAGGTGGTAAGCCTTTCTGAATGGTTTCGGACGTCGAGCTAGTCTCTGAGGATGCTTGCAGCTTCTTAGCCATACTCCTTGTAACTAAGCCCACACTTGATGAATCTGAAGTAGCAGTCTTCGTAGAGCAGTCACTGCAACACTTCGACGATCTTCGAGAGAGAGAAGAGATGAGAGGTAGAGATGTCCCACCGAGCGTGCCAAAATTTGTAGCAACAAATTCTTATCTGCGATTTAGACAAACAAGAAAAAATTGCACAAAAATAATTTTGAACTTTGAATTAAAATAAAATATTGCGGGTTACAAACTCTAATTTAATCCTCTGATTCTTCTCTCAAGAACAATACGTGTTTGACTTTGAATTTCGGAGTCGGGTCGTTGACTTGATCTTCTCCGGATTTGATTTGGATTTGAATAACGTCTTCCGAGGGTCTTGCGACTTGAATCTCGAATCGAACGTTGAACTTTGACGGGTTTTGACTTGAAGATCTTGGAGTTCTTGATGGATTTGGCCCTTCAATCTTCCTTCGATCTTGATTTGTTGAAGAACGCCCTCGATTTGATGAAGAACGCCTTGAATTTGATGAAGAACTCCCTCGATTTGATGAAGAACGCCTTGAATTTGATGAAGAACGACTTGAATTTGATGAGGAACGACTTGAATATTGTAGAGAGAATTTTCTCCTACGTTTTTTCTTCTTTTTGAGTTGTGTCTTGAATTGTGTAGAGAGGGTCCCTATTTATAGTGGTAGAATAAGAGTCCTACTTAAACTCTACTTGATGACGTGGCGCGATTTGATTGGCTCTCTTTAAATTGATATTTATCTCTTATAACTTGGAAGAGAAGAAACAATCCTATTGGCCAATAATTTATTGATAATTATCTCCATGACTTATCTTGCAAGATAAATTATAATCTTTGAATTCAATTTAATATAATATAAATTATATTAAATTTACGTGTCTACAACTGTCACTGACAGTAAATTAATGTAATTGTATTGTAATGACAGTATATTTATTGACAGTACATTTATGTAATTGTACTTTTGTTGACAGTACAATTAGAGTCAGCGACATTATTATTATTTTTTTGGTTTTTTTTGTTTGATTTGTTGACAAGTCAACGTAATTATATTACTATCGTTGAGAGTAAAATAACTGTAAACACAATAATATTACTTACAACCACATTAATAGTATTAACTTTTTGGGTTTTTTTGTTTTGTTTGAGTTGTTGACAGAGTAACGTAATAATATTACTGTATATACAATAATATTACTGTGGTTGACGGTAATATGACTATTGTTACAGTAATATTACTGTCAACCACATTAATATTAATTCTTTTGGCCTTTTTTTTATGTTTACATTTGTTGAACGGTCAACATATTAATATTACTCTATTATACAATAATAATGACTTTTGTTGTGTTAATATTACTGTGCTAAAGATTAATATATATATAGCAATATTATTGTGTTAAACTGTAGTAGAGTTAATATTATTGTGTTTAACAGTAATATAGTTAATATTACTTTCAACCACAACAATATTGTTGTTTAAACGGGGGCAAAAATATGTTAAAAAAAAGAGTCAATTGCGGTAACGGACGAAATTGTACTCAAAATTGTATTTTGGATCAAAATTAAATAATTTGTGAAATTTGGGATCAAATTGAAGTTAAATTAAATTAAAGGATGAAATTGGAGCATATTAAAATGTGATGGACTATTTCAGGCTTTTACAAACTTCTGGACAATGTATGGACTTTTTTGTAAAAAAAAATTTTTTATCTAAACCCCTTTATAAATAAATACACATCGATGAGTTTATTTGTTAAATGACCTTCTTTTTCTTTTCCTCAGATTCTTCTCTTCGACAACATGTTGGACATGATTCCAATACATTTAGACAACTACAATCCTTAAATCGATTTAACTTCAGTTAAGTATTTCATATTTTTTAAACTTTAATTAATTGTCATTAATTTAAGGAAATACGAATTACTTGTATTAAAAAGTGTTTTAGTTTATTGTGCACCATCACATTCACAACATCATCGGTAAATAGGGCCCCTTAGATCCTATATCCGGTGATAAATACTGTTTATTGCTGTCACGTAGATTTTTTTGTATTTTTTTAAAATCCCTATAGATAAATCAAAGTGCGTGAATATATAATAGATAATTAAATATTCTACGTGATAGGAGTAGACTCACCCAATATTTATCATCGGGTGCAGGTTCGAAAGAATAAGTAAATACTACATAGTAATAATAAATAGATGGGCTTATTTTATAAGTGGCTACTAAACTAGGGATAAACTCAAGTCGGATTCTTCTTTTAACATACCCCATAGGAGAGGCGAAAGTACTATACTACCCTTATATGCAATTTTTGATTATACTGCATTCAACATTTCTAGTCATGCATTTATCATTTTCGCTGATTTATTTATTAGAGTAAAAAGCAGTTTGCCCCCTAAACTAAGGGCCGATTTGCACTTTACCCCCCAAACAAAAAAAATTTGCACGTTTTTACCTGAACTCGTTAATTCGTTGCACGGTGCCCCCTAAACTCAATTTTCCGGCAATTTTGACCGGAATGTTAAAACATGTGCTTTACACGTGAGATTTTGAGGGGTAAATTCGTCCCGTCACTTACATCTTTAATATTAAATACAAATAAATAATAAAAAAAAGAAAAGGAAAAAAAGACAAAAAAAAAAAAACAGAAAAAAAAACCGAAAAAAGAAAGAAAGGAAAGAAAGGAAAACAAGCTGTCATCCAGGCCACATCACCCACCTCCATCCCCAAAAGTCAAAACCCACGAAACCATCACCCACCTTCCTTCCTAAAACCCAACCATGTCTGCACAAAAAAATCTCAAACAATAATTTAAAAAAATTCCAAAATTTTCCGACGACCACCACTCCTCCTCCTTTCAAGGGTGTTACGAAGAATCAGATTCTGGAGAGAGACCCAAAATTTCGTATCAAATATTGAAATCAAACAAAACCAACAAAAAGGTAGATTATTGATGTGGGTTTTCTCATTACTTGAAGAAAACTCACAGAAAACCCATAAACAAATGTCGATTTGTCCAAGTTAGAATATCTCTTCATGATTTGGTTCAACACCGCTGCTTGGGAAAGCTTGTTTGATTTTTTTATCGCCATTTTTTTTTAGATTGGTTGCGAATTTCTTAAAACCGGGCAGAAATTAAAGGACTGTGATGAAGGGGGAGGATCGGTCGAGGAAATGTGAAAACGGGGTGGTGGTGGAGACGAGGAGAGAGAGAGAGAGAGAGAGAGAGAGAGAGAGAGAGAGAGAGAGAGGAAGAAGAAGGGGCCAAATTCCATATTCAACTTTTTGATTTGGTTTTCTCCATTAATGAACATTGGAGAAAATTTGTTCAGAAAAATAAAAGAAGGGCACAACACGAAGAAGAGAGGAGACGAAAATTTTCTCCGCTTACTGCTCACCCTCACCACACAGACGTTCTCCACTTCTCCATCTCATCGATCTTCATCCCATATTCCCCAGCTTCTTTTTCTTTTCTGTTTTTCTTTTTTTTTTTCTTTTTAAATATTTATTTGTATTTAATATTAAAGATGCAAGTGAAGGGACAAATTTACCCCTCCAAATCTCACGTGCAAGGCACATGTTTTCACTTTCCGGTCAAAATTGCCGGAAAATTGAGTTTAGGGGGCACCGTGCAACGAATTAACGAGTTTAGGTAAAAACGTGCAAATTTTTTTTGTTTGGGGGGTAAAGTGCAAATCGGCCCATAGTTTAGGAGGCAAACTGCTTTTTACTCTTATTTATTATTATTATTTTTTCTTTTTCTTTTTTTTTTTCTTTTTCTTTTTTTTTCTTTTTCTTTTTTTTTTCTTTTTTTTTCTTTTTTATAAACCTGTTTGTTTAATTTATATATTTTTTATTAATTTTTTTATTAATTTTTGTATTTAATTTTTATTTATTTATTTTTTTAATTTCTTTTTAACTTTTTAAAAAAAAATTATCTGTTCTGTAAAATCAATATGGACAGTACTGTACTGAAAATAACTACATGTAAATGTAGTAAGTAGTCATTTGTAGTTATGTTCTTTTTTTTACCCTATATTTTTAGTCGATCTATTATGTACACACAAATACTGGCTTATACAAAAGAAATTCATAAACCCCAACAACAAAAATTTCACAGATTTCAATATTTATATTGTAAATCACCTCATAACCAAAAAAATACAATCGAAAATACACAAATATATGCATATGTAACTACATGTAACTGTAGTAAACTATAGTCATTCGTAGTTATGTTCTTTTTGTTACAACATATTTTTAATCGATCAATTATTTACACACACGAATACTGGCTTATATAGAAGAAATTATAAACCCCAACAACAAAAATTTATAAATTTCAATATTTGTATTATAAATCACCCCAGAACCAATAAAATGCAAATCGAAAATACACAAATATATGCATATGTAAATACATGTTACTAGTAATGTATAGTAATGTATAATAATGTATACAGTCTGTTGAATACTGTAACTTGAAGCAGATGTAACTTCAGCCAATGTGCAAATCAACAAAAATTGAAGAAACATCAAAACACTCAAATCAATAAATACTAGGAGATCGAGAGATAGAGGGAGAGGTCGTAGCTGCGAAATACTACGAATTTTAGACCAACCCGCCAATGACTTGTCACCCCAAGCGCCTCCTACCAAAACCCTAGTTGTCGCTAACCACCCAAAGTACTTCGCTCACAAATGAAAAAAATTATAAAAATAAATTTGACAATAAAAAAATAAACTAAATTACCATCAAAATATAGATCTCTACAAGATGAATCCAACGGTGGGTAATCCGTCAAATTCTGACTGCTGGAACACAAATTACACCTCCGGCGAGATCCACCATTGTTGAAATATGCACGGACTGCAAAATAATTGCAGAAAAAATATTGAGCGCTCCAAACTGAATGAAATCATCACGAAAAGAAAGAGCTCGACGAGAGGAATCCAACGGTAGTTAAACCATCGAATTCCGACCACGGTGAGAGAGTTATGACTCCGGGAAGCAACTTCGTCGGTTGGAGATCTATGGGGGCGAAATTTGAATCTGAGAGTTGAGAGATGAAGAGAGAGAGGACTGTGAGTGGCTAGAGTTTAAAAGTAATTTTAAAATGACATTTTAGGTACTTCAAGGTGGCTCAGGGGTATGTTAAATTATTCTCTAAATGAAAGGTTCGCACTAATATATAATCCTTATGGTAGTTAATCCTATATAATTTCGAAACTAGGGGTGTCCAAAATAATCCCTAAATAAATACTATTATTTAAATGTGGATTTCCAAACAAATGGAACTACTTAATGTTGGATAGGGCTGACCTCCTCCGAATTCCACACCACATCAGGCCCAGCCCATCATCCCACTTTGGTTTTGTCACTGTTAGGATAACTTCCATCCTATACTATTTCTTATTTTTTAAAAATGTTTTTAATCTCTCAGCTTAAATAATTAGATTACTATTTTGTTTTTAATCTCCCCTTGTAGTCAAAACCTATATTATAGTATTATCAAATTCTATATTTTCACCAAAGTTTTTGGTGATGAAATTTGCATCTTCCACCCTTTCACTGTTTTACCATTTTCTCCATCAAATCCTATTTTTCCTATCAAACATAGAAATTAAAATAGGATTTGGTGTAATTACCACCATTTTATATTAACATATAAAATTATTATATTAACTAATTTAACGGGATTACTAAATTATAAACTTATTCATAGAATTAAGTAATAAAAACATTTATTATAATAATAATAATAATAATAATAATAATAATAATAATAATAATAATATAATAATAATATAATATAATAATATATATAATATATATATATAATATATAATATAATATATATATATATATATATATAT
>NW_012193213.1:619288-689395 GCF_000504015.1 Erythranthe guttata
GAAAAGGCCCGCAAGGATGACCCCCAGAGACAGGCAGCCAGAACGACGGGAGTGGGAGTCCCGGTCAATCATCATCAATCATTATATTCTACTTTTGCACGTAGTTTCGTAAAGAAAATCACCACAACCAAACATATTCTCATTTCTATACCTACATAAAACTAAAAATACCACTTCATCCAAACATATTCCCATTTTCTACACAAAAACCAATAATCTACTTTTTCCATCAGAAATTTTGAAAACTAGAAATTCCCATTGGAAACGTAACCAAACATCCCCTATAGTACTTTCGCCTCTCCAGAGGGTATGCCTAAGAATGATTTTCCCTTGGATTTATCCTTAACTTATTAGGCACCTAGGGGTATATAAAATAAGGCCTTTTTTTTCGCAAACCTAAATTCGACTACCAACTCACAAACAATTGAAAAATATAACATGAGAAAATAGGGAAAATTATATTTTTCGTCCTTTTACCCACTTTTTAAATATTGTTCCTAAACATTTTGAAGTTACAATATTAGTCATTAATCATGTCATTTTTAACATAATTGGTCCACCATTTATTTTTCCGTAAGTTAGATGGAAAATGACATGTACCTCCCATATGCCTTCAATCTTCAAAACACATTGCGTATTGTTAAAATATAATTTTGTAATCAAAATTTGATTGAAATTCGAAATTATGTAAATTCCAAAAAAACAAAATCGATATATATTGTTCTAACATATTTTGAGAAATAATTGTTACAAATTGAAATATTGTTCTAAAAATTGAAATATTGCTAAATAATCAAGATTTTCGAAATTCAAATAAAAAAGTAAAAACATTGTCTGAAAATATAATAAAAATCCGATCGGAACATGAAAGCTCATTTCCAATCTTCACCCATATTTAATAATGTAAAAATCAATAACTTATTTCAAATTATTTTCAGAAATATTGTCCAAAAAATTATTATAGTGTTTTAAAACCGGGATTTTTTTTTTCAAATGAAAATTATTGCTTTAAAATAAAATAAAAATCCAATCATAATAGGCGAAAAACAAAACTATGTTCAAATTTTAACCCTTATTTAAAAATCTAAAACTCAATATTTATTTTCAAAATTAATTCAGCAATATTCTTTAAAAAAATCAAAATATCGTCTAAAAAATATATATGGTTTTTTAAAATCTGCATTTTCGGAATTCGAATGGAAAATGTTATTTTAAAAAATAAAATAATAATTCTATCGAACTATCCAGAATAAGAAAAATCTATTCCAATTTTCATCCATATTTATTGATGTAAATCTCGATGTATTTTCTCAAAATTAGGATTTTTGCTATTGACTAGAGGTGAAAATTGGAACGGAAATTTCTAATTCCCCAATTCCATTCGATTTTTTTTGGTATGAAACAATATTTTTTATTGGAATTTCAAAAATTAACGATTTTAAAATAATATTTCTAATTTTGAGACCCTTTTTAGACTATATTTTGATTTTTTTAAACAGTATTTTTGAAAATATCTTGAAACAATTTATCGAGTTGGTTTTTTCAAATTTACGTAATTTTGGTTTGACAATAAATTTTAATTAAAAAATTATATATGAAAATTATATTTTAACAACAACATTGCATCTTCTTAAAAGTCCATTTTCATGTAGTGTTGTAAGAATTTGAGGAAAATAAAAAGAATGGCATAAACCTATCGATGGATACTTATTTATAAAGGGGCCCATATAAAAAAATCTTTTAGAAAAAATCCACACAATTTCGAGAGGTTTGTAAAAGACTGAAATAGTCTATCACATTTTAATATGCTCAAATTTCATCATTTAATTTAATTTAACCTCAACTTGACCCCAAATTTCAGAAATTATTCAATTTTGACCCTGAACACAATTTTTAGTACAATTTCGCCCATTCCCACCGTTGACTCTAATTTTTTCGCCGGTTTCCGGCATTGAAATTTTTCGATTTTTTTTCGGCCTCTGTCGCCGCTTAGTGGTGGTCAAAGCCGGTCTCCAGAGGCGTTGACTGTTTTTTGTTCTTCTTTTCTTTTGAATTTTTTTTTACATTTTTTTTCCCTTTAAACAACAATACTGTTGTGGTTGACAGTAATATTAACTATATTACTGTTAAACACAGTAATATTAACTCTACTACAATTTAACACAGTAATATTGCTATAGTAATCTCTAGCACAGTAATAGTAACACAACATAAGTCATTATTATTGTATCATAGAATAATATTAATATGTTGACCGTTCAACAAAGGTAAACATAAGAAAAAAGCCAAGAGAATTAATATTGATATGATTGACTGTAATATTACTGTAACAATAGTAATATTACAGTCAACCACAATAATATTATTGTGTTAACAGTTTATTATTACGTTACTCCGTCAACAACTCAAACAAAACAAAAACCCCAAAAAATTTAATAATATTGATGTGGTTGACAGTACTATTATTGTGTTTACAGTTATTTTACTGTCAACGACAGTAATATAATTACGTTGAGTTGTCAACAAATCAAACAAAAATAAAGCCAAAAAAAATAATAATTCGCTGGCTCTAATTATACTGTCAACGACAGCACAATTACATAAATGTACTGTCAATGACAGTATAATTACGTTAATGTACTGTTAATGACAGTATAATTAATTTTATGCGAAAATGTATTCGTTCACAAAGAATACTTGTTGGCACCGAGAATTCTCTCCTTGATCTTAGACATTGGATGGAATACAAAAAAATCTAGGAGGAAATATATCAGCACCAAAAAATGATTAATTTGAGATGAGAAGATGAAAAACTGAAATAAACATCTGATGCAGGGAAAAAAATAACATAGAAAAGATACTAGATATTCGCACATGTATGAATAGTTACGTAAAACAAAAGAGAAGCATAGAGAAGATATCAAAGCATCATTAGGTCGGAATCCCGTGCACAAACCCTAGCTAGCTTGCCCTGCGCCGAGAAGAGGGAGAGAGCGAGTAACACTAAGAGCATCTTCCTAAGTCATAACTATCCTATTTTTTTGTGGTGAAAAAATAGGTTTATCTTCCAACCTAATCACTATTTTTTCACCAAATTCTATTTTTGTTGGTGAAAAAATAGGTTTATCTCCCACCCTTAGCACACTATTCTATAATTTTACTACTTTTGGTGAAGAAATGGTGTATTTAATCAATATCCCACCAATTCCTTCAAATTTTACAGTAAATAATAAAATATAATATTTCACTATTTTCCTATTTATAGAGAATAACATTTGGTTTGGTCTCCCATGGTATTTCACAAAATATATCACAAAATTACAAGTTTAATGTTAACCACCATTTTAGTCTATTTTAATTTTAAAAATATTGATTATAGATCCGATTATAAGTAATAATTTTATTGATTATATAATCTTAAAATTATATTAATTTTTAAAAACTACTGAAACACGAATGAAAATCAACATAAATTATTATACATATATTAAAACCCCACATAAACAATAATTTCATAACTAATTGCATAAAAATATTACAAAAAGATTAAAAAAAAAAAAAAAAAAAAAAAAAAAAAAAAAAAACATTACAACATTTTTTTTGGCCAAAACAAATTATTGACAAAGAGAAGATGTACGAAAACTTCTTCCTTATGAATGAATCATTCTCATGATCATTCTTACATTCAAATCTAGAAACAAAAAGAGAAATATTAAAAATTCTAGATTTCAAAGAATGTACTCGTAAGGAGTACGTACAACAGATTCTAGAAACACACTAAAACTCTAGTAAATAAACTTCAGCACTCGATTTTTGTTTCTTCGAAATCTGTGACTTTCTTGAGTCTTGAGTTTGGTATTTATAGACTTTCCAAGCTTCCACTCCTCATCCCATGATCTGCAAGAAAGCCAACTACAAGAGCACTCAAGAAAATGGGTTAGTGGGTTAGTTAAGGAGTTAGAATAATATCCACAATTAAACCCACTACTTAGCCCACTAAGCATTATACTTAGCCCACTAAGCCATAACTAAAATTTAGTTTGAAAGTAAGAGAGTTAAAAAACACTTTGTGGAAATCCACGTATTTCAAACTCCCCCTTTTTAACTTTCTGATCAAAACTAAATTTTAGCTTAACTCCCCATGAGACATTTCTTGAACTCCCCCTGAATTTGATAACAACCATAGCAAAAAAAAATATTGAAAAGATCAATTCAAAAACAAATTCAGCAAAGATAGTCCAACACAATTCAAAAGAAAATCAACCAAAGTGCAATCCTAAAAAGTTTAGAGGGAAGAGAAATAAAAACAGAACAAAACAAATATTGTTTATAAAAACAGTTTACAGTAGAATATCCAGAGTCTCCTCAGTATCAGCAGTTGTTCCTCCATCACTAGCACTGGACCCACTGCTTTCCTCTGCTCCTTGATCTTCATCCTCATTCTTTGCTCCTTCTTCATTAACTCATTGCTCTCTGCGTCTGGCATCCAAAGGATGAGAAGTCCCTGCTTCAACTTCATGACTAGCTTGTTCTCCCCCTTTTTGATCAGAAAAAGCTTTTTGGAGCATTTCCACCATGGACTGGTGATAAGTGATCTGAGCTAGGGAGTGAGTAAGCTGTTGTAACAAAAGATCTCGTGGAACAGAAACAAGGATGTTAGGAGTGTTGTCAACATTAGGAGCAACACCTTCAGTACCAAGATTATTTTGACCTGATTCAGTTGAGAGAAAATTATCTCCATTCCAGGGAAGATCTTGGACATGAGGAGCTTTGAGAAAATTTTGAGAAACAGATATCATGCCAAGTGGAGTGTGAAGATATTCTGATGCATCTTGGCCCAAATTTTGAGAAAGCATAATGGAGTAAATGAGAGAAGGATAAGGAAGATGAGTGGAGGATGAAATTTTCTGGGCAAGATGACCTATATTATTAAAGAAAAGTTTGCCAAAATCAACTGGTAATCACATCCCCAATTTGTACATGAGTACTGCATGAGGTTTAGTAACCACAGAGACATTTTTGGATGGAATCCAATTCATCACTGTGAGTCTGAACAAGACAGAATAAAATGCAGTGAGTTGAGAAACTTTGAATTTTCTGGGGTGAGCAGGCCAACATTTTAGACGATTGCCAGAAAGAGTCTTACAAACCTCAGTAAAATCACCATAATTATCCTCATCAATCACAGTAGGGGTTTGTAAATGAGAGTTGATAATTTTGGGAGAAAAGGAGAAAATGGAGTTTCGCACAAAAACTTTGCCAAAGTTTGGAGAATTTTTCTTTAAAAAGGAGGTTTGTAAATTGGCATAAAATTCCTTCACAACAGAGGGATCATAAGGACAGGCAACCTCAACTAGACTAAGGATTTTTCTTTGATCAAGAAAGGCAGTGATCCTATGTCTGTCAAACTCATCCTTGGAAATTTTCTTTTCCTCAATGAATTGGCAATTCATGATTTGAGGACTCAAATTTGAATCAGATTCAAAATAAAAAGTAGGACTGAAGGCATTGTTTACCTCAAAAGGAGTTGACAGATCTTTCCCATCCAAGTCTAGCTCTTCTTCTTCAGAGGGTTCCTCTTCTTCTGAGTCTTCAAGTTCATCTGGGATGTATGCTGGCTCAGGTGATGCAACAGGTGGGGCAACATCTTCTTCCATCTGAGAGGATTCCTCAGAAGAGTCACTGTTTGACTCTGAGGGTGGCAAATTTTTGCGGAAGGAGGCAAGGGGAACTTCCCAGCTGTCATCACTTTCCTCTTTTTCTTCAACGTGGGAAGGTGAGGCATCCACTTGAACAGCTGCCTCTGCCAGAGTTTCCAGAGGGTCTGCATGTGGAGCTGAGGGTGTTTCTTCAGTGCTAGTAAAGTCCTGGGCATCAACAGTGGGAATGTCAACATGCTCAGCAGAGGACATCCCAGAAAAGTCAGGCATTTCCTCATCCTGGTAGGGAGCAGCATCCTCAGCAGCACTCTGAGGGACATTGGCTGAGACAGTGGGCGCAGCAGCATCTTCTGGAGCATGTGCAGCAACATCTTCAGAAACAGGATGTTGAGAAGCTGTTGCTGCCATGTTAGGCTGAGATGTCTCCCCCTGAGTTGATGCTGGTGGAATCGAGTCATTGGAGAATGATTCAGTGGAGCTTGAGCAGAGAGCTTGGGCTTCTGGTTCTGCAAAGGTTGGATCTCATTCTTCATCATCGGTTTCTTCATCAACTAAATGAAGACCTCTTGGTGGGTTTGGCCTAACTGGAGTACGACCGCCTCTGCCGCCTCTTCTTCCACCTCTGCCGCCTCTGCTGGGAGAATTTCCTCCCCTCCGGCGTTGTGACCCAGTAGCATTCAGATCTGGGAAGGGATTCATGCGCTTGGACCGGCGAGTTGGAAACCTTCCTGCAGTGGAAGAGGGACCCACGTACTGGAAGTTGTTTGGGTCAATCGGATTCAGCTCGTCTCCGGGCTCAATAAAGCTGATCGGCATAGCTTCAAGGTTGACAGGATGAACGATGATGGCCAGGTTCGGGTCTGCTGGTTCAGGTGCTGCAGCATCGTTGTGGACATCACCAACGGCTGGAAGAGGATTTCTAGGAGGAGATGCCATGATACAGTAGATGAAAAATTGCTTCTTGTGCTTTTGATTTTTTAGTGTGAATTTTCGAAAGAGAAGCACGAAATTTATAAGCCCTAATTTTTGCAGAAAAAAATTGAAGTGGAGAAGGTGAAGAAGTGGTGTGCGTTTTTCTTGGAGAAAGTGTGATTAAGGAGAATAAAGGTTTATTTGGCAGTTTAAGACAAAAAGTGACACATGGCACAATAAGGAGTGGACTTAGTGGAAAATAAAAGACTAACCCATGTACCCCATGACCCATATAAATAGTGATAATTCAATAATAAAAAATAGTAATAAAAATAGTAGCACTCACGAAATTTTCACAAAAATAAAAAACACATCTATTAATGATTAATAGTGTGAGAAAAAGATTGGCTAACAGACATATAATTTATTATATATATATAATAATAATAATAATTTTTTTTTTTTAAACTCTTATTTTCAAGTCAAACCATTCACATGGAACATGATCAAGTGTTCAGTTTGAAGGTTCCTCAGTTACTAAGATATGACTATTCAGATAGAGGAGTTTGACTTATGTGATTATAATTGTTCTCTGAATGTTTACATGAAGCATGATCATGTTTCACGGCGAAAGACTTCCAGTTACTTATTTAGAGAATAATCTATCACAGTGAAGTCATTATTTAAAGAAGCTAAGCTTCAATAAATTATGTTGCAGCTTTGGATATTGGATGAGGTGCTGCAACATATTTCAGGACATGTTTATTGAGTACACATCCCGAGAGATTTTCTAAGTTTAGAAAACCTCTCATTATCTAATGCCTTTGTAAAGATATCAGCCAGCTGATCTTCTGTAGGAATGTACTTTAAGCACACTATATTTTTCTCAACTATATCACGAATAAAATGATGTTTAATATCTATGTGTTTAGTTCGTAAGTGTTGAACAGGATTTTTTGAAATATCAATAGCACTTGAATTATATGGTCAGGGTGTCACTGGTTAACCCATAATCCCCAACATTTGTTTCATCCAAATTAGTTGACCACAACATCCTCCAGCAGCTACATATTCTGATTCAGCTGTTGAAAGTGATACACAATTTTGTTTTCTACTGAACCATGAAACCAGATTATTCCCCAAAAAGAAACATGCACCTGAAGTGCTTTTTCTGTCACTAATATCCCCAGCCCAATCAGAATCACTAAAACTTATCAAATTTGTATTAGTGTCTTTGATAAACTGAATACCTAAGTCTACTGTACCTGCAACATACCTAATAATCATCTTCACTGCTTTAAGATGAGTGACTTTGGGATTAGCTTGATACCTGGCACACACACAAACACTAAACATAATATCAGGTCTGCTTGCTGTTAGATACAGAAGACTTCCAATCATGCTTCTGTATAGGGTGCTGTCAACATCTTTAGCAACATCGTCCTTGGACAGTTTTTGACTTGAACCCATTGGAGTTTTCATGTGCTTGGCTGACTCCAACTCAAACCTTTTGACCAGATTGAGAGCATACTTCTTTTGATTTACAAAAATTCCTTCACCTGTCTGTTTGATTTGGAGTCCTAAGAAGTAATTCAACTCTCATACCATGCTCATTTCAAAAGTGTGAGACATAGAATCTACAAAAGACTGTAAAAGGTTAGCACAAGTAGAACCAAAAACAATATCATCAACATATATATGTACAATAATGATATGGTTATTAGTTCTTCTAACAAATAGAGTTATGTCTGCCTTTCCTCTGTTAAACTGTATTTCAAGTAAGAAGTCAGTGAGTCTTTGATACCAAGCTCTAGGAGCTTGTTTAAGACCATACAGAGCCTTCTTAAGCTTGAAAACATGATTAGGCTTGGCAGAATCTTCAAAACCCTTGGGCTGCTCTACATATGCTTTTTCATTTAAAACACCATTTAGAAATGCACTTTTGATATCCATCTGATACAATTTGATTTTAAGAAAACAGGCTATAGCAAGAAGTAACCTGATAGATTCAATTCTGGCTACTGGAGCAAAGGTCTCATCAAAATCTATACCTTCTATCTGAGTGTAACCTTGTGCTACTAACCTAGCCTTATTTCTAACCACTGTATCTCTTTCATCAGTTTTGTTTTTGAAAATCCACTTAGTTCCTATCACATTTACATTACTTGGTCTGGGAACTAAGTACCAAACATCATTTCTGATGAACTGATTCAGTTCTTCATGCATTGCATTGATCCAGAATTCATCCTTCAGGGCTTCTGCAATATTCCTTGGTTCAACTGAAGACACAAAGCAAGTAGTTCCAGTTAGTGCACATTCAGAAGATAAATTTGCAAATCTTACCATATCTCTGTAATTCACTCTCTCTTTTCTTCTGGTCCTTATCTCTTCAAAGATATCTCCCACAACTTGAGTAGAGGGGTGATTTTTCTGGATTCTACTTGATGGTTCATTTCTGCAGACATCATGAGTTGGCTGCACTTCAGCCTCTGTGCTCTCTGTAGGATGTATTGAGTCAGATGTGGTAACACTTGGCTCAACACCCTCTTCTCTTGAAACTGGACTGTTTATATCTGGAGCATCTGTGGCAGTAGTGTCTCCTCCGGTTGTTTCTCCTTCAGCAATCAGATCATCAACTTCATCTTCAGTTGTTTTACTGCGGAGATCAGCAAAATCATCAAATACCACATTTACAGATTCAATAATGGTTCGAGTTCTTAAGTTATATACTCTATACGCATGACTGTTATTAGAGTATCCCATAAACAAACTCAAATCACTTTTTGAATCAAATTTAGCTAGATGATCTCTATCATTTAGGACATATCAGACACATCCAAACACATGCATGTATTCTAGATTAGGTTTCTTACCATAAAGAATTTCATATGAAGTCATCATAGACCCTAATCTTAGATACACACGATTTGAGATGTGACAGGCTGTGTTGACAGCCTCAGCCCAAAACCTTTTAGACAGATTTTTTGCACTCATCATTACCCTAGCCATCTCCTGGATAGTTCTGTTTTTTCTTTCAGCAATACCATTTTGCTGAGGAGTTTTTGGAGCAGAAAATTCATGCTTTATACCCTTTTTATTACAAAAAGCAAGAAATAAAGCATTCTCAAATTCTTTTCCATGATCAGACCTTATTCTAAGAACAGAAACTTGAAATTGAGTTCTAACAAACCTGTACAAATTTCTGAAAACTTCAAAAGTATCATATTTTTCTCTTAAAAAATACACCCAAGTATATCTTGAAAAATCATCAACACACACAAAAACATATTTTTTACCACCTAGGCTTTCTACCTCTATAGGACCCATAAGATCCATATGTACAAGTTCAAAATAAATGGTGGTACCAACGTGTTGTAACACTTTGTGTGGCACTCTAGTTTGCTTTCCCTTCTGGCACATTCCGCATATAGGAATGTCCTTAATCTTGAGATCTGGAATTCCTCTTATGGCATTGTACTTGTTGAGCAGCTTCAGATTTTTGAAGTTTGTGTGCCCTAGTTTTTGGTGCCACATCTCTACTTCACTTACTCTTGAGCTCTTGCATGAGATGGTATCACCAGTTTGATAACAATTATCCATTGACCTGGAACCTGTCAGTACACAATGATTTTGATTATCAAACACAGAACAACAGTATTTATCACATTGAACACGTAGATCATCATCACACAATTGACTAATACTGATGAGATTTGACCCCAATCCTTCAACATGTAAGACATTTGAAAGTTTTGGAAGTCCCTCAATACTGAGTGTTCCACGTCCAACCACTTTGCCTTTAGCTCCTCCTCCATAGGTTACACGTCCTCCATTGAGTGTATGGTAGTTTGATAGAAATTCTTTTGTTCCAGTCATGTGCCTAGAGCATCCACTATCAAAGTACCATGAACCTGAAATGTTAGCATTTAATGGAGTGTATACTACTTTGCACAAAAGTTTACCTTTTGGGAGTCCATATTCTACACTCATTTTTGGTAAATTCTACCTTTTTTCTTTGAGGTGTTCCCTGGAGTGCTGTGACTCATTCTGTACAACATTTTGTCACTACTGAGTTTTTCACAAAATGGACGAATATGTCCTGGTGAGAAACAGTAATGACAAATGTATCCCCTTATGCTGGACTCTGAAGTGGTGACTGTGAAATTCCTGGATTTTTTTCCAGTTGAACCCTTCTCTTTTACAAAGACAATTTATTTCTTCTTTACTGGCTTGTGTTTCTTCACTTGTTTTTTGAACCCTAGACCTTCATTTTTGTTGTACTTTTCCAGTGACACAATCTCTTCGAGTTTAGTTGTGCCGGTATTCATCCTCTTGATTGCTAGAGTTGCTTCTTTGAGTTCATCTTTCACATTTGCCAGTTCAAGATCCTTCTTGGTGAGACCAACCTCCAAATGTGTGATTGTTTCTTTAAGGGAAGAATTCTTCTTGTTGGCTGCATCTAGAGCTTGAGTCTTCTTCTCCAAGTCGCTGAACAACTTCTTACACATTTCTTCCTCATTTTTAACTGCTTATTTACTGGATTCTGCTGCATTCAAAGAGATAGAGTTCAAACATGTATAATGATTATCATCTAACTCAAAAATTTCAGTTACTGAAAGTGTTTCAGAAAGTGTTGCAGCATCTAGAGAAACTCCTTGTGATTCTGTTTCAGAAGAATTTTCAGTGATATATCTGACAGAAAGAGCCTGTTTAGTGGATTGCTGCTCCTCTGTCTGTTCAGGTTGCTCTTCCTCCTCGTCACTGACAGCACAAATCAGACTCATTCCTCTTCTTCTCAAGGTATTTGCACATTCATTAGCATAATGTCGAAATCCTGAACAGGCCCTGCATTTAATATGATCCAAGTTAGGTGGTTCAGAATTTGAACGAATGAAAGAAGAATTCTTTAAAGTGTTTTGAGAAGATGTTTGAGGAAATGTTCTCTGTGAAATAGATTTGTTCCGGGGCTGAGTTTGTCGATTTTGTGGAGAGCCATCTGGAAATAATTGTCTGGGCTTGATTCCACTTCGTCTGTATGCCCTATTGAATTTATGAATCTGAAATGCCACATTGTTGAGACATTCCTCTGCATCATCATCATACTCCGGAGCAACTTCTTCTTTCTCTAATTCTGCCTGGAGTGCATTTGAGATAGCCTTACCTTTCTCCTTTCTTTGATCTTCAAAGTTCATCTCTCTAGACTTTAGACTACCAATTAAGTCGTCAAGCATTAGAGATGATGTGTCTTTGGCCTCCTCAATAGCAGTAACTGTCATGCTGAATCTTTCTGGAAGAGTTCTCAATACCTTATTCACCAGTGTCTCGTTGCTCAAAGGACCACCTAAGGATTGAAATTCATTAGCCAAATCAATCAATTTCTCATTGTACTGAGAAATTGTTTCAGTTTCTTCCATTCTCAGTCTCTCAAATTTGGAATAGAGTAGTCTGAGCTTAGTTCTTCTTGTTGGGTTTCGGGCACGCATACGCAGCGGAAAACAAAAATTTATGCGGATTAAACGAGTTTAAAACGCACATAGAACATGCCCGACAAATTAAATTCAATTAATTGCGTACCTTTGCGCTTCCAGCGAAAATTAAAACAATTTACATGCTAATAATTTCTATCTAATTTAAATCAATTAACATGCTCGCGTTTAAACCAAACAACATGCTTGCAACGATTTAATCGATTACACATAATCACATAAAATCATACGAAACAAACATGAATACATAGGTTTAAACAAAACTCAAATCGAAACTAGGGTTTCGCGTGTTTACCTCTTGAAGCGTGAGGTAGGAGCGTATAGCACGTCGAGATTGCTACGGAAACCAATCCGTACAATCGGGGCAGCAATGGAGTGCAGCGGCAGCAGCGGCAGCAGCGGCGGATTGACCGCGGCGGCGCGTGAGCTTCACGCGCGGACTTCCGGGGCGGCGCGTGGGGCAGCGTGCGGCTTCGGCTCGTGCGTTGCTCCTCGATTCTTCGATCTACAGTCTTCCTCCTCTCGGATTTCACCTCGTATACTTCGATCTACTAAAACGTGGCACTAGACACGAAGTAGTTAGAATTAACGGAAGAAAAGAAAGAAGAAAAGAATACCGAAAGGGATCGGCCAAGGGATGGCCGATTCCGGCGACGGGGCGGCGTCAACGGCGGAGGTGGCCGCGCGAGAGAGAGAGCGAGAGAGAGAGGTGGACGGCCGCTTTAGGGTTAGGGTTTTTTCCTTTTTTTTTTTGTGCAAGGCCTATAAATCATGTATTTATAGTCCCTTGCATAAAACCCTAACGGGCTTAAGTTGGACTGGGCCCAACAGCTTAAGCTCGTTAGTTCCTTTACTTGCTCGTCTCTCTCAATTCAATGATCGGAAAATTGTAACGATTACATTTTCGGAATCATTATAATGTCCTCGTCATTACGAGTGCCAACTCTCGTTTTCCAACTTTCCAAAAGTGGAAACCCTGGTTCAGTGCACTTTCTAAATTTGGAAACTTACCGATTTAGAAAGTTCACCAATACGTTCGCCTACTCTTTTCCTTTTCTTATTCTCATTCATAATTCCAAATTACGAATGTTGGACCCAATCGTATTGACTTCCAATCATGCAAAGATAAACTATTTTATCTCTGACCGTTTATTCAAAGATCTCATGTGCACGAGCAGTGTGACCCTCGATGGTTCAGGTGTAAGCTAGCCGTGGGCCCACAACCCTTTGTGGTCAAAACTCGTCCCCTTCGAGTTACGATTAAGATGAAGTTCGTTTCACCTTAATCACCCAACGAATCAAGATTGGCGTCTAGCAACTACGCGTCATGATTCCCTAGATACAAATGAAGTGCCTGCAAGAACCTTCAGATATAGTTAACATACAGTACGGTCCCTTCGATACATATGTCCCGATCGAACTAGAGGCATTGGTTCATCGAGACCTCTTTATATGTTCGATGACGGTGCGATCGTTCCAAGTGTTGTAATCGTCACGTGCATGATTTACAGAATCAAATTCTCTAATCATCACTTAGTCAGCTCTGGCCAGAGACTTAGAATGATTACAAACTTTCAGAACACACAGGACATCCAAGACTATTCTAGCGATCGAATCCCCGACTACAATGCACAGACCTCCCACTAGATTTCGGACTGCACGAACACTGGCCCTTGGGATGGTCCTCGGTGGAACTCAGGGACAGGTCACGATACAGCTGGTCCTCTAGTGAAGTCACGGTGATGTCTAGGTCATAAGGACTAATGGTGTACAACTATACCATAGATATCTCTACTCGATTATTGGGAACCACTTAGAAATTTCTAGGGTGAGGGAGTTCAGTGAACTCGTCAACTTACGAGTACCCACTTATGCATGCCGATATCACAATACCGTTTACTGATGAGATGCAGTACACATACACTAAGTGCTAGTCTTAATGGGAAAGGCCGATATCCTCATTAGTGGCGTAACCCTTCGACTAGGAACACGTTTAACAGTTATAATACTTAAGTAAATATCTCACGATCCTAACGATCAATTACTAGTACTTGTAATAACTGTAAGGACTATATCTATGCTTGTGACAAAAGGGACAAAGATATAGAATGCCAAGGTGTTTTATCATTAATACGAATAAAGGTTCGTTTATTACAATAATAAATACGAAAAACCACAGCCACATGTTGGCTTGTTGGTCACCTACTCTAACACTTCTAACACTGTATGATCCTTCACAGTGTAGCTGGAGAACTTCCCAAGCATCCTTCGCAGAAGTGCACACTGAGATCAGTTTAAACATTGTTAAATCTACTGAATTAAAAATTGCATTTAACGCCTTTGAGTTTTGATTAGCATTTGATAGATCGTCTGGTGTCCACCGTAATTTTGGTGTTGGAAACACATCCCCATCCACTTCTGTTATAGTTGGTGGCTTCCATCCAGTAAGGATAGATCTCCAGGCTCTCTCATCGATGGCTTTGATGTACGCCCTCATCTTGACTTTCCAGTAGGTGTAGTTTGTGCCATCAAGTACAGGAGGTCGCATAGAAGCAGTCATCTGAGTATCCATCACGAATTCGTTTCTGTAAAAGAAATAGGAACAAACACTTAGTATATGTCAAGTGTTGGCTCTTGATGCCAATTGAAATAATTTATGGTCCCGAATTCGTTTAATACAGAGGCGTTATCGTAAGTGTTATAACACTTAGACAAACATGCAGCGGAAATATAAAGATATAAAGACAATACTCATATCTAAAAATGTTCACAAGTAAAACTTGTGAACTTGCCCTTTACAGGACAGAAAAATTATATTACAAAAACTGTATTCCAAGAATACAAAGAGAAGATGTACGAAAACTTCTTCCATATGAATGAATCATTCTCATGATCATTCTTACATTCAAATCTAGAAACAAAAGGAGAAATATTAAAAATTCTAGATTTCAAAGAATGTAATCGTAAGGAGTACGTACAACAGATTCTAGAAACACACTAAAACTCTTGTAAATAAACTTCAGCACTCGGTTTTTGTTTCTTCGAAATCTGTGACTTTCTTGAGTCTTGAGTTTGGTATTTATAGACTTTCCAAGCTTCCACTCCTCAGCCCATGATCTGCAAGAAAGCCAACTACAAGAGCACTCAAGAAAATGGGTTAGTGGGTTAGTTAAGGAGTTAGAATAATATCCACAATTAAACCCATTAAGCACTACTTAGCCCACTAAGCATTATACTTAGCCCACTAAGCCATAACAAAAATTTAGTTTGAGAGTATGAGAGTTAAAAACACTTTGTGGAAATCCACGTATTTCAATAATAATAATAATAATAATAATAATAATAATAATAATAATAATAATAATAATAATAATAATAATAATAATAATAATAATAATAATAATAATAATAATAATAATAATAATAATAATAATAATAATAATAATAATAATAATAATAATAATAATAATAATAATAATAATAATAATAATAATAATAATAATAATAATAATAATAATAATAATATATTTATAACTTGGTAATCACATGAAATTAGTTAATATAATAATTTTATATGCTAGTTATAAAATGATGTTAATTATACCAAATCCTATTTTAATTTTTATATTTGATAGAAAAAATAGGATTTAGTGAAAAAATGGTAAAATGGTGGTAGGGTGGGAGTTGCAATTTTTTTCACTAAAAAATTTGGTGAAAATATAGTATTTGGTAATATGGTGATACGTGGTTTGACCACAATGGCAGACTAAAATCAAATCATCATAATTTTAGGTGTAATGTTGATTTAGTGATTTAAGCTTGGAGGTTAAAAATACCTAAATTAGGTGGAAAAAATGGGATATGGAGATGGGTGGAAGATGCACTTAGCACACCATTCTACAGTTTCACTACTTTTGGTGAAGAAATAGTGTATTTGGTCTCCCTCTAATTCCATCAAATTCCACACCATATAATAAAATAATAACATTTCACTATTTTCCTATTTATAGAGATATCATTTGGTTTGGCCTCACATGGTATTTTACCAAATATATAATGTTATTCATAATTTTAGTCTATTTTAATTTCAAAAATATCGATTATAGACCCGATTATAAGTAATAATTTTATTGATTACATAATTTAAAATTATGATAGATTTCAAAAAATTATTGAAACATGAATGAAAATCAACGTAAATTATTATACATATAATAAAACAACACATGAAATATTCTATCTTTTTGGAATTTTAGTAGTTGTTGCTACCATATGAGTAAATATTCTATCTTATTTCCTTTTACCCCATTTTAGGACTGCATTGTAATAGACTCGATAGGGTCGCTTCAGATTTTTTATTACCATTGTAGGGGTACTTTTTTTCCTTGTGTTAGACAATTAGGCCCACAAGATTTTAACGAAGCCCCAAAACGTTTTATCATAATGGAATAATAAAAACTTTTTGGCAAAAAAAAAACAACACATGAACAATAATTTCATAACTTAATGCATAAAAATATTACTACAAAATTAATGATAAAAACGTGCCATGATTTCTTTTTGCCAAAACATATTATTTCATTGATAATTTTGAACGTCAAAGGGGCCTCATTAAAATATTGTGAGACCACACCAAATGTTATTCTCTATATATAGGAAAACGATGAAATATTAATATTTTATTGTATGGTGTGAAATTTGATGGAATTGGTGGGAGACCAAATACACTATTTCTTCACCAAAAGTAGTGAAATTGTAGAATGGTGTTCAAAGAGCATCTCCGACCGGTTTCATCATTTTCTTCATCAAATCCCATTTTTTGTGGTGACAAAATAGGCACACCAAAAATTATTGAAACAAATATGACAATATAGAATTGAACAAAATTACCATAAAAAAATAGATCTCGACGAGAGGAATCCAACGGTCGGTTGTCCATCAAATTCCGACTGTCGGAACACAATTTACTCAACGGTAAAACGATTGAAGAAACAGATCGAATGCTCCAAATTGAATGAAATCAGCACATAACTAAAGAGCTCGACGAGAGGAATTCAACGGTAGTCAAACCATCGAATTCCGAGCACCGAAGAGAGTTATGACTCCGGGAAACAACATTATCGGTTGGAGAGCGGGAATTGAATATGAGAGTGATACTTTGTTACGCAAGTTATACCAGCATAATGCAAATTACAACAGCAGAATGCAAAATAATACTTTGTTACAACTTTTTCTTTTTTGAAGAATCTTTTTTATTAGGCTTACATAAGCTAATTGAGGTGGAAGAGTATCACCTTCAGAAACGTTTACTATAGACAAAGCATCTAACCTATGAGCCAGACAATTGCCTTCTCTCTTAATGAAAGAAAATAAAAAAACAAGAAGAAAAGGAGTTAGTACGAGCTAAGAAATCTTCGACAATAGCTCCATACGACATGAGAGACACTTCATTAGCAGCAAACACATCCATAACTTGATGGCAGTCGCCTTCAACCATTATATCCGTCCAAAGCAGAATCTCCATTCAAATAATAAAAGTCTGCTGGACAGCAAGAGCTTCTCCATTCACCGGACTAACCCGACCTTTTAATCTCCGAACACATCACAAGACACAATCTCCATTAAAGTCCCTCGCTACCAAGGAGATTTGATAGTAATTGGCACCTTCCGGAAAGGTAGCGTCACAAATTATTTTAAGAAATCCCCAGGGGGTGGTTTCCACGTCTCTTGGTGGGAGTGTCTCGTAATGGTCAACTTCTTGAATTCGAGCAGCACCATCCCACCAATTCATCAAGCTGAGCTGACTCTTCCTCATGCAGGATTCGGTTTCGACGGTCCCACCCAAAGTCTCCAGCACACCACCACCGCCAAGAGGAAAGAATCTTTATTCAGCGACTTTTGGAGTAGCTCTGTCCAACTCCAAAAAGTGTTGTTACTCTCAATATTTCTGATGAGAAATGAGGATTGAACCCACAAATGACGCACATGTTTGCCATTCATATACCTCATGCAAGACTGATTTTGCTCGCTCTCCACAAATAGTACACAAATTAAAGGTTCTGTAGTTATATTATTCAATATTTATATTATTATAATAATATTTTATATTATTGGGCAAATGGCAAAAAGGCCCATCACATGAGACTTAAATGTATTTTGGTCCACAAAAAAAACAGTCTCTCAATTAAGACCATCCCCATGTCTTTAGTCTAAAATACCCTCAATAATATCATTCTTATCAATTCAACCCATTATGCTCTAACTTCCTTAATTGCTAAAACTGATTTAGGGGAAGAGTTTTAAAATATATGTATTTATGAGCAGTATTTCTATTTTTCTTAAAAGCAAATCAATCATATTAAAATATAAGGGTTATTGCAATATGGGACTTATAAGTTGAATTAACAATTAACAATGTATAATCTATTACCGTAATAGGAGGAGACCTATAGAAAATTACCCCTAAAAAAAACTACACCTAAGAAAAATTGCCCCATAAATCGCGTGTTTACAACAAAATACCCCGCCGTATCTGAGCAGTGAAACTCGATTAAAACTTGAAAGCGCGGGAAAATCATCGTAGGGTAGGGTCTCCGGCGAAGCAATACTCGGGAAGTAGAAATGGAGAATCAGGATATGGAGTTGGAGAAGGCGAAATTGATAAGCTTGGCTCTGGAATTCGGATTTGACGAGGAATCCGCCAACAAATGCTTGCACCGCCTTGTTGACCTATATGGTCAGTTTTCTCGCCCAAACACTCCCTTCTCCTTTTCCGTCATCAATTATTTTTATTTTCTCTCTTTTTTTTTTTGCTTTGGTTAACGATATAGAAACCGTATGCCTGCTTAATTCCTGAAGCAATTTTTATGGAAAAATGGCAAGATTTGTCTCATATTTAGTTTAGGTGAGCTACGAATCATCAATTTAGTACTGTTACTTAGGAAATGTATCAAAGTAGGAGTTCTGGTTTTAAATCTGAACCATATGCAGTATTACAATTTTTATATGTTTGCGGTTATCTGGATTTTAGTCGTGTTGTGGTAAATAAATGTTTGGAGTTACCGTAGCCTTGGTTCCATTTTTTTCTTCTTGTGTTAGTTACTTGCTAGAATGAGAACCGAGATGTAGTAGTAATATAATTAAAGCAAATAAAACAAATGCTTCATCGACAACTGAAATGTTGTAAATGAATATCTGCAGAACACTCTATTTTGATAAATGTACTATGTATTCCTTCATATTTGCTTCTTTTATACAATATCTTCCAATCAGTCAATTTCAGCATTCACGCTTGCAGAAGCGCAGCTATCATAGAATCCATTTGGATTTATTGACTGCGATTATTACAATTTTGCCCTTGTTAAAGGTGATGATGGGCGAGATTTCATCACTGTGGAGTGCTGTGGTGACGACTTTCTGGCATCACTTGCTGAGTTTATGCAAGACACTGAGGATTGGGATGATGTGCAAGCCATGGAATCAGAAGCTTGTGGTGCCTTGGCCGAGATTCTGGACAAGGATCTTCACAACTATGGTTCTGAGGTTGAAAGAAGAAGTAGCCAAATTCATGTCATAAACGATTCTCCTGAATCTCAGAATCCTCAAACTATCATGCAACTGGATTCTTCAAGTGAGGATGAAGTGGCACTCCAAAGTATTTCCAAGAAACGTACGAAACCTTCCTCTGATAGTTTTACGAATGTCAACACTCGTAGCACTTCACCAAGTTTGATTAGACCTTCATCAATCTCAGTAAGGACTTCTCTAAACTTTGTCCACATCTTATATATCAAAAGGAATAAAAAGAACAAATACCATGTACTAATAATATGAATCTTTTTTAAGGACTATTGGAGTGATCCAGCTCAAAGTTCAGTTTCATCGATTTCCGACGGGACTCTGTCATATGAAGAGCTGCAGAAACTGGATGATATAGAACTGGCAAATGTTGTTGTATTTGGTAATAGAGGTTTTCGGCCATTGCAGCATCAGATTTGTAAAGCATTTCTTGCTCAGCGAGATTGTTTTGTTCTTATGCCTACTGGAGGTGGTAAGAGTCTTTGTTACCAGGTCAGACCATGGCAGTATAGGCCTTTCTCTTTTCTATCTTTTACATTTTCTGAATGGCAAATATAACCCCATCTGTTATGCACTTTTACCTTATGCTGGTCCTGCTAATTTATGGGCCAATCATATAGCAAACTTTCTTTACTTAGCTTGTATGGAATCTTGATGAAATTATTTTCCATTGTTTGTTATGCATTTGATTTTTTCCCTTTGCTAGAAAGTAGGTTATCGTTGTGCTTGTCAAGTGAAAATTCACCTTCCCCTTAGTGCAATATACTAGTAAAATGCTTAGTAAGAACTCTTAAATATTCATTGAACACAGCCACTAACACATTGGTTATTGTTGTTATTTCAGTTTGGCTTTCTGCACTGCATTTCATATGACTAATAGCATTTTGTATCCTTAAGTATTCGGGTAGTACTAGGGATAGTTCTGTTATTTTCTCTTTTGGACATCATTTGCTTAATGTTTTTGTTTATGTTGATATTTTCTTGCTGTGATATGCAATGCTGTGCTGCAGCTTCCAGCCATTCTCCGGCCAGGTGTTACGATTGTTATATCTCCACTTCTTTCCCTCATTCAAGATCAGATTGTTACATTGAATCTCAAATTTGGAATACCAGCAACTTTCTTAAATTCTCAACAGAAGCCTTCACAAGCCGCAGCCATACTTGAGGAATTAAGGTAATTTCAGCTTATTGTCCATCCATTCTGATATAACTATAACAATTTTTCCCACCCCCTCCAGATTTATTCTCAAGTTTTCACTACGTGAACGAAGCCCAATTATCCTCTCGTAATCTCTTCTATGAACACTCAAATGAGATTCCAGAAAATCATAGAACAATCGATAATCCTTCTTTTATTCTTGAATAAATGCAACACTAGTAAAAGGAGGAAACTATATATGTACGTTGTAAACTATCATACATCGTATGAAAGTGCACTTTGTGATCCTTACGTGATATAATGCAGTGGGGTGATAAATTTGATGGTCTTCTTGTCTATCCTTTCAATTGTCTATTTGGAAAAAGTCATGGAATAGTGTGATTTTATAAGCTAGAGGACTCCATGTCTACCACATAGCACCATTCATATATAATTTATTATTTTCTTGATTTATTACATACTTTTGAGTCAAACCATCTAACTTTAATTATTGTACAAGATACTTTTTCCTTAATTGTAACCCCTGCTCGTGGCTAGAGAATGGATGGACATTTCGAATGGTATGAAGTACATTTTAATCGTGGATGCCTCACATAGCCAATTATTCCTCATGACAGTATATCTTAATGTTACAAATTGTATGTAGCAGAGCGTTTGTGTTTGTGTGCGCGCTCTCGTGTGTGTGCTTGTGCATAAAAGTCCTATTACATGCAGTGGACATTTATATAGCTCCACAATGAATTGCATCCTGCAAGTAGTTTTCTTGTGAAATATATTTATTCAGTGCATATTAACTGTTGTGTTCCATCTGTAAGTTTCACATTTGTTTGAATGATTCTAGGAAAGATAAGCCTTCATGTAAACTTTTGTATGTAACTCCAGAAAGGGTTGCTGGAAATTTACCATTTCAAGAGATCCTAAAATGTCTGCACGTTAAGGTAAATCTTTGCTATGAAATGGAAAATCAAATCAAAATTGGTGCTTTGCACTTCCAAATCCATCACTCTTTTTTGGTGGTTCTAAATATGAAAAGATCATATTGGTATTTCAGGGACAATTAGCAGGATTTGTTGTTGATGAAGCTCACTGTGTGAGGTATGCTTTCCTCATTTTCTGGAGATAAGTTCTAGCATGTTTAAGAAAGTAAGGTTTATCAGTGATCTTTGTATTCTGAGTGTATTTGTATTGATTTTACGATGGAGAGCATAATCTAGTCGAGATACTTATGTTGGAAAGATTGAAATACATTCAATTGCGACGGTCTTATTTTCTTGTTTAATTCAGAGAGCTTATTTTTCATGTCTATGGATTGCAGCCTGCATCAAATAAATGGTAGATGAATAAAATTTTATTAGAAAACAAGACGTCTAAATTTGGTTAACGTTGGGATTTGCAACCTGCTTATCTCTTGAAAGTGGGTCGAATTTGTCCAAAGACTAAAATTTACTTCTAGTATTCACCGTGATGATGGTGTTTCATTTCCCACCGAATGAAGTTTTCAATTTTTCTGCTGTAATTTGCTTTCTGAAAGCATTTTTTCCTCATCAGCCGAAATCTGCCCTCAAAGACATTTTACTGTTTCTTCCTGGATTCTCTATAAATTAAAGAGAAACCCTAGAGAGAATAAGAATAACAAGTGTTGTGAGAAAATATTAGAGCATGTAAAATATTGTTTGGAGCTCTTTCTTTTTTTTAGCATAAATTTCAATTGTGTCATTGCTTCCCTTGGCCCGTGGACATAGGCTTGTAAAACTAGCCGAACCATGTCAATCCTTGTGTCATTTTGCTTTTCCATAGTTTTTGTTTTTTTAATATTGTCATCCATTTTAACTAAATGTGGCATTTGATCCTTCTACCAGCCTAACATTATCTCTTTCTAATGATTTCCAGCCAATGGGGTCATGATTTTCGTCCAGATTACAGACTCTTAGGTTGCCTTAAGCAGAATTTCCCACGTGTTCCTCTTATAGCTTTAACTGCAACTGCAACACAAATAGTTCGTAAGGTAGGTTATTGTTTCTTGGACACATATGGAAGTACCTGCAATTTCTTTTTTCTGACAATTCATCTGCAGGATATCTTAAACTCGTTGAGAATCCCCAATGCAATAGTGCTCGAGACGAGTTTTGATCGGCCCAACTTGAAGTATCAAGTGATAGGAAAAACTAAAGAACCGCTCAAGCAGCTGGGGAAATTACTGACGGATCATTTCAAGAATCTATGTGGAATTGTTTACTGCCTTTCGAAAAACGAATGTGTGGAGGTATCGAAGTTTCTGAACGAGAAAATGAAGATCAAAAGTGCGTATTACCATGCTGGTTTGTCTGCTCGTCAGAGGGTTGAAGTTCAGAAGAAATGGCATAGTGGAGAAGCCCATGTCGTTTGCGCTACCATAGCTTTTGGGATGGGAATCGACAAACCTGATGTTGTGAGTAGTAAAATTGTCAAATCTGAAAATAAATAATTGTGAGATGATTTTTTTTTTTTTTTTAGTTTGAATCAAGAAAGTTGAGCTTTGAGTTGTGTTTGTTATTTCAGCGATTTGTTGTTCACAACAGCATGTCGAAATCAATAGAGAGTTACTATCAGGAATCTGGAAGGGCGGGAAGAGATAATATGTCAGCCACGTGTGTTGTTCTCTACCAGAAGAAGGATTTTAGTAGAGTCGTTTGTATGCTTAGAAGTGGGCAAAGGGGTAAAAGTGAGAGCTTCAAACGGGCTATGGATCAAGCTCGGAAAATGCAAATGTATTGTGAACTCAAGGTACAAGCAAAAGCTATATAATAATGTGTGTATATACTGAAAACCCGTAATTAGTTTCGTTTAGAAGTGATTAAAGTTTTAAAAACCGTGGTGCAGGTTGAATGCCGTAGGCAAGCTTTACTCGAACACTTTGGAGAATCCTTTGAGCCGAGCGCTTGCAAAAATGGCCCCAGTCCTTGTGACAACTGCCTCAAGTTGAATCAATGACATTACAGCAGTTCACACATTTTTCTGTCGGCATAACATTATTTCAGACTGAGGACTAAATTAATGTTATCCTTTATTTTTCCTTCTTGAATTGAGCCATAGCTTGATACAGTTAAACCTAGCGGTGTAAACGAGCCGAGCTTGGCTGTTTTGGCGAGCTCGAGCTCTTCGAGTATTGTTTTTTTCTGAGCTCGAGCCTAGCTAAGCCATTTTGTGTATTTTTTATTTTTTATTAATATTATTAGAAATTTATTATTATAAATTATAATAAAAAAATTTGAAATAAAAAAAATGACCTGTATTTATTTATTTATATGAATTTATTTTTTATTTTATATTAATTAAATTTTAAAATGAAATTTAAAAAAAAAAGTCGTGAACCGTACTATGGGCTTACGAACGACTAAAAATGAGCTCGAGCTCGACACGCCAGAAAGCTCGAGTTTGAGTTCGGGCCTTTGTCGAGCCGGCTCACCGAGCTCACGAGTCGGCTCGGCTCGGCTCATGTACACCCCTAGTTAAATCTCTATAAATTAATACAGTCAGGACTAGCGAATTTATACTAATTTAGCGAAATATTAATTTATCGAACTAATATTTTAGTACATTTTTACTAAGTTAGAACCGAAATAAATTTTATTTAAGGAGGGTTATGAATTTATCGAGGTTATATTGTACTTGCATTTTTGCACTTGTGATACGGATGAGCTAATTTGCTAGCATATCTCCATTCTCCGAGAGCATAAGTTATATTCAATAGCTAAACATCTTATTTTTAACTATTCAATCCAACAAGATTCTTCAAATTTAGCCAACTATTATAGTATAAAATATGTTGTAAATGATACACTATTACATCTTATGCATGAGATATCGATAGGATTAATTCAAAGTTTTAGCTAACTGGTTTATTTTATTATTCGTCAATATTTAACCGTAGAATATATTGTAAATAATACTATGTTCGTTTATATGCATGAAAAATAAATGGTAGATATACATATTTATAAGGTTAATCTATTGAATTTTAGATACCTAGTATTATTTTTAAATATTTAACTATAACTAATATTATTTAATTAATACTCTATCATATCACATGCATAAAATTTAATTAATAAACATACACATTTACAACATTAATTTATCAAAGTTTAGCTAATCAAAATAATTTTAGAGAAGCTAAAATGTTATCTGTATGTTTATAAAATTGAAGGTTAGCCTTCAAATTATTGCTATTAAAATTGAACTAGCTTGTTCAAGACACCTATTTTTTGAAATGATTACCTAAAGGCTAAAAAAATTCAATAGTTGGGTAATAATGAGCTAAAAGTTCCGTTGTTGGAAATGGTCCAATAATAAGTCTTCCCTTTCGTTGAATTTACCCTTTTATTTTTAATTTGCTTATTATTATTGTCAATTATTTTGTTATTATTATTTTTTTCTACTATAACCCAAATGTCCAAGCTTTACATAACTAATTACGAGGACAAACAACATTTAATTATCAAAAAAAAAAAAAAGAGGACAAACAACATTCCCCCATTGTTCGTCTACCAGTTTAATTTTGATGCGGTCGTCGTACGTCTATACGTACTTGGAGCGAACTTTTGTGGTCAAATCAATCAGAATGAAAATTGAGTTTCAGGATAAATGTTATCACCCACTTGTAAGATAAATTTTGTCTTTTAAGAGGTGGAGTAAGTTCAAACCTTTGATACTCTCAAGTAGTAGGGGTGACGAGCCGAGCTGGCTCAAGAGCTTGATGAGCCGGCTCGCAACTTTTTTTTTTTTTTATATATATATATATATATTTTTTTTTTAAATAATGTATAATAATATAAAATATTGTAGAAATAAATATTTAAAAATATGTATAATAACAATTTATTTTTTATTTTGTAATTTTTTAAAATATTATTTTAATAATAATTAAAAAAATATTAAAAAAAACAACAACAACAAAATAAGCTTAGGCTCGAACTCGGCAAAATGGACACGAGCTCGAGATCAAACCAAAAAAGAAGGAACTCGAAGAGCTCGAGTCTGCCAAAAGAGACGAGCTCGGCTCGTTTACACCTCTACTCTGAAGTAAACTCCTCATGTTCTATGGTTGCATCATGGTTGTGGGGCTTGAATGAACCTAAATCAATAGATTATTGGATGGTTCATTTATTAGATTTGACCGATACGAACTATATAGTATCACATTTTTCTACAGAGTATATATATAATGTTGAGGTCAGGTATGATGCTAAATTGCAAATAGTCAACACTCATGAACCCAATCCAAGGACTGATTCTTATCATCATACAATGGTTGGATGGTTCTTTTTCTTTTTCTTTTTTTTTTTTTTTTTTTTTTTTTTTTGGAATTTGGGAGAAATTATTTAAGGCCCTTCATGTCAATGGTATTCAAGCATCTAAGGATCGTCTCTTTATCAAATTTTCCGATTTTTATGCCGACTAAAATTACCCCAACCATTTTTTATATGGGTTAAATTTATTATGTTACTTATACATTTTTATGATATTTTTATTGAAGATATTAATATTAAATGATACATTTCACTAATAGCTTAAGCTTTTGGTTGAGATGGTCATTCAACATGGTATCAGAAGTCAGGCCAAATGAAAGGTCCTGAGTTCGAACCCCACATCCACCCATTTAAAAAATATTTCAAGTGCAAGGCTTCGACTGATGCAACTCTAGTTTCACAAAATTCAAAACATGAAAGTTGTATATCTTTTTATTAACTTTTCAACCCTACTTGAATTACTACAATGTTAGTTCATGTGAAAATATTATGACAACAAAAAATTACATGGTCATTTATCTAGTGAAAAAAATATAACTTCAATGTTATTTTGACGGGAAAATTACATCTTTAGTCCCTTAATTTTACCATGATTCATCTTTTCTTCCACATGTCCCTAAGTGGACAAATTTCACCTCCCATTTACCAATTTGTAGATCTTTTGCTCCGTTAGTTGGCCATTTATGACTAACTCAAAAAAAAAATGTTGCTAAAATTAGGATTTTGAGTTGATTGGGGCTACAAACAGAGTTAAAGGTCTATTTTATTAGAGTAATTTATTAAATTAACTTGAAAATAGTACTTTATATTTATTAAATATTATATTTAATCGCATGTAAATATATTAAATTAACTTCTTAAATTTAGATAATGTAAGTTTTTATTTTATTTATGTCAGTATTTTTAATTCAACTAAATTTATTGAATCTAATTTGAAATGGGAATTAGATGGAGGTCCCAAAATGTTTTTATAGCTATAAGGACACACGCATTATGCCATTTTACTAAAAGTCCTTGTGCGCTTCCCCTCTAACATAATCGCTTAAGAAAACTAACAGTCACGGTGACGCGGTGATTTGCACAGTTTAGTTGCACAACTTAGTTATATTAATAAACAAAAACTTAGTTAAAATACAATAAAGAAAAAACTAAAATAAGATAGATGCTTCCCACAACATATACATAATGTACACAAACAACTTAGTTACACAACTTAGACAACTTAGTTACACAACTTAGTGATATGTTTTATTATTTAATTTAATTAGAATTAGTCAAATTATATGTTAGTGGGTAGTTTTTTTATTAGTGGACATGAATTAAATTAGTGGGTTAGTGTGGTTAAGGGGTTAGTGGGGTGGTAGTTTAATTATTTATGAGTATTATAAATAGGGTAATTAGAATGTTACGTATTATGAAGTATTATGAAGTTTATGAATCAATTAATCTCCCTTTGTTTTCTTTTAATTCTCGTCTTTAATTCTTCTTCTAATTCTCCTCCTAATTCCCATCTCTCGATTTCTTCTTAATTCTTGAAACTATGTTTTCTTGCTTAAATTACCACGTAACAATGGTATCAGAGCCGTTACGTTCCATGGAGGCACGTAACCAATCAGATGCTGAGTTTCGTGCTGAGGTTATTGAAACCCTAGCTCGACACGAATCAAATTTTGACAAAATACACAACACCCTCCAAGTTGTTCTCACCGAACTTCGAGCTCTAAGAGCCTCCTCCAAACCCGAAAATGATGTCAACCCCTTTGTTGTGGGAGAAACACCACTGCCGGTCAAACAAAAAATAAATATACCTACAACACACTCAACTCCAAATCCTGCCCCAAATACAAACCTCAAACAACAAATTCCAAAAGTCGCCGCAGATAACGCAACGGAATGGATTTTCCAAGCCAAGCAATATTTTGAATTTCAAAGTATTGCCCAAAATCAGCAGGTGCACCTCGATTCATTTCGTTTGGAAGGACTCACTTTGGAACGGAATCGCCGGTTAATTGGGTTCAAGGGCTCGTCGGCTGGGGAATATTTTACTAAAGCGTTGCTCTACCGTTTTAGCCCTACCGAATTTGACGATCCTTCCAAAGCCCTCACTCGTTTCATGAAACAAACACTCATTGATGTCATTTACCATGCAAAGTTCGAACAACTCTCTCAAATATGTGATGGATCACCCGATCAACTGAATTCGCAAAATGATCCCATACACGTATCAAGACTATATCCTTGAGGACAAGGATATTTTGAGTGGGCGGGAATGATATGTTTTATTATTTAATTTAATTAGAATTAGTCAAATTATATGTTAGTGGGTAGTTTTTTTATTAGTGGACATGAATTAAATTAGTGGGTTAGTGTGGTTAAGGGGTTAGTGGGGTGGTAGTTTAATTATTTATGAGTATTATAAATAGGGTAATTAGAATGTTACGTATTATGAAGTTTATGAATCAATTAATCTCCCTTTGTTTTCTTTTAATTCTCGTCTTTAATTCTTCTTCTAATTCTCCTCCTAATTCACATCTCTCGATTTCTTCTTAATTCTTGAAACTATGTTTTCTTGCTTAAATTACCACGTAACACTTAGACAACTTATTTCATAGCTTAGTTACACAGCTTAGTTAAATAAGTTGAAGAAAAAAAATTAAATCGCTGGTGCGTACATCACCACACCAACATTACCATCACCATCACCATCACCATCACCATCACCAAACAATTCTTAATTTTTTTTTTCGGTTTAGTTTCCATGATTGTTAGGTTGCAACGAGGATGAATGAGTGTAACCAAAATCGTATGTGTGTATAGTTGCGTATGTGTGTGCGTGTGTGTGGTTGGTTATGTGCGTATGCTGGTGTGTGATTATGTGTGTGGCTGAGTGTTTCAACGATGACAGCGGCAGGAAGTAGGGTTGGAGCAGATTTAATATGCAACAGGGTTGGACGAAAATCTGACGGAGTATGGGGAGTCTGAAGAACATAGAACTTTTAGCAAATTGCAAAATTTAGTATGTCCTGATTTGAAAGATAATTAAAGTTGAGGAGTATTTAGCAAATTGCCCCTTTAAAAGGACCTAATTGGTTTTTAATCATTATTTTTCAAAATCTAATAAGGGATTTTTATGCAAAAGTCCCTAACCAAGCATGTTTATTATTCTAGGTTTAGGGGACATATCTCTTTTACCAATAAGCCCATCCCTTTAATATTTATTATAACTAAAGGAAACATTCATGTATATCCCAATATTACCCTCAACCATTTATACCCAATTCTTAATTGTAATCCAAATTAATCAATTTTGTCCATAAAAGTTCAATTTTGACCACAAAAATTCAATTTTGACTTTTTTTTTGGAGTATAATTTAATATGCTCCAATTTCATCCTTAACTTAATTTAATCTCAATTTGACCCCAAATTTCACAAATTATTAAATTTTGACCCAAAAATTTTTTTTTTTCAAAAAATATTTTTTTTTTCAAAAACTTTTTTTTTGCCGCCGGATTCCGGCGTTGACTTTTTTAAATTTTTTTTTTTTTTTTTTTTTTCTTTCTTCCGGATTTTTTCGCCGGTTCCAGCGTTGACCGGCGGTCAACGCCGGTCTCCGGCGTTGACTTTTTTTTTTTTTTTTTTTTTTTTTTTGCTTTTTTCTTTTTTTTTTCTTTTCTTTTCTTCCGGATTTTTTCGCCGGTTTCCGGCGGTCTCTTTTTTTAGTGTTTTTTTAAGTTTTTTGTTTTGTTTTGTTTGGTTTGTTTTGTTTTTCCACGTCCGCCGCTAAACGTTGACCGTAATTGTGCTGTCACTGACAGTAAATTAACGTAATTATACTGTCAATGATAGTTAATTAACGTAATTGTACTGCCGTTGACATTACATTTATGTAATTGTGTTGCCGTTGACAGTAAATTAATGCAATATTATATTTTTTTATTTATTATTATTTTTTTTATTTTTTTTTGATTTGTTGACAAGTCAACGTAATTATATTACTGTCGTTGACAGTAAAATAACTGTAAACACAATTATATTACTGTCAACAACATCAATATTATTATTTTTTTGTGGTGTTTGTATTAATATTACTGTCTATTATTGTAATATTACTGTAAACACAATAATATTACTGTGGTTGACGGTAATATTACTGTTTGTTATAGTAATATTCCTGTCAACCACATCAATATTATTCTTTTGTTTGGATATTTTGTTTGTTTGAGTTATTCACGGAGTAACGTAATAATATTACTGTCTACTATTGTAATATTACTGTTGCTATAGTAATATTACTGTTGCTATAGTAATATTACTGTCACTCACAGTAATATTAATTCTTTTGGTTTTTTTTTATTTTGTTTACATTTGTTGAACGGACAACATAGTAATATTACTTTATTATACAATAATAATGAATTTTGTTGTGTTAATATTAATGTGCTAGAGATTAATATAGCAATATCACTGTGTTAAACTATAGTTTAGTTATTTTTACTGTGTTTAACAGTAATATAGTTAATATTACTGTCATTCAAAGCAATATTGTTGTTTAAACGGAAAAAAAAGTTACAGAAAAAAAAATTAAAAAAAAAATAAAATAAAAAAAATAAAAAAAAGTCAACGCCGGAGACCGGTGTTTACCGCCGGTCAACGCCGGAATCCGGAAAAAAAATCCGGAAGAAAAAAAAAAAAAAAAAAAAAAAAATTAAAAGTCAACGCCGGAGACCGGCGTTGACCGCCGGTCAACGCCGGAATCCGGAAAAAAAAAATCCGGAAGAAAAAAAAAAAAAAAAAAAAAAAAGTCAACACCGGAGACCGGCTGAAAAAAAAAGTTTTTGAAAAAAAAAATTTTGTGAAAAAAAAAAAGTTTTGGGTCAAAATTGAATAATTTGTGAAATTTGGGGTCAAATTGAAGTTAAATTAAGTTAAGGATGAAATTGGAGCATATAAAAGTAAGAGGGGTTATTTTAGTCCTTTACATAAATCTGGACCATGTGTGGACTTATTGGTAAAGGAGAATATTGTCTGGATCTCTTTATGAATAAGTTCCCACTGATGGGCTTATTTGTAATATGCCCATCTAATAATTCAGATGTATCATAATTTTTTTTTTTAAATCTAATAATCTAGTAATTTGCATCACATTTTGGATTTCTCCTGCTATTACAATAAAAGACAATGCAAGTACTAAATAAATGAATATAATGCCCAAATGCAGATTCACATAAAATGATAAAATATGATTTATTAAATATATAACAAAATGGAATTTTTATATAGACCCCGACAACTTAGGTTTATTAATCTAGGTTTAGCCATTTGTTCTCTTTCGCAAATAAATCCATCCCTGCAACATGTATTACTAACTAAAAAATTCAAAAAGATCTCCCGAACATTTAAAGCCACAGTATCCCGACATTGTTAAGATAGGACAGTGAAAAATTGTTTGCCTTATTATATTGACGAGTTTTCTGCAAGAACCACCTATATATAATCTTGAATTGTCGAAAAAATTCTCATGTTAAAAAATTTAGCAATGAAACCCTATGAAGTTAGTAAGGTCAAATAAGGCCCCTGTTAGTTTATCATGTGCTGCACGCGCGGATTGTGCATCTAGGGTGTATTTTTGACCCAAAAAAAACCTAAATATCCTTTAAATTATAAATTTTAAAAATTACAGATTCCCCCCAAAGAATTATAAGCTCAAAATAAAGATTTACATTTTTTAAATTCAATCCATCACATTTTCAGAAATTGAGATTGAGAAGAGAATTGAGATTGAGAAGAGAATCAAGGTGAGGGGAATCGCCGAAACTTCCAAGGATTTAGAGACATTGGAACAAAAATGAATAAATTTTAGTGTTTTACAACAGGTTTCTTCCCTTTTAATTCTCTCTTCCTTTCTTGTCCACATAATCATCGATTTACAACACCATTGAAGAAAAAACTTCAAGATAATATAAAAAAAATCCATCTTTTTTCTCTTCTTTTTATATCTTATATTTGTCTTTCTCATTCTTTAATTGTACGTAAGATTTTTGTTGAAGTATCTTAATGAGTTACATGAATCTATTTAAAGAGGTTTTTTTATATTTGATACTTATAGGGTTCTTTAAAGTTTGGTACAGGCTCGATTGTTCTAATATATTCGCATAAACACAAACAATTGATAAATAATACGATATATGCATTTTTTCAAACGAAAACTGCTGATCTTTCTGGTACATATTCAATAATAGATGAGTTTTACTCAAAGAAAAATCGTATAGCAAAACTTAAATGATTGTATTTTTTTGATGTATTTAATGGAATATTTACTTTATTGTCTACACAAATTAAACTACATTTATTTATTTCTTTATTTTTATGTTTTTAACTATTTATATAAACCATAGTTTCTTCCTAATTGTTAAGAATTAAGATCAACGAATATATGTTTATCGTAGTTTTAAGTTACTTTTAGGTAATATTTTCAAGATGAAATAATATCGATTAATCTAGAAAGCTCACGCTTAAAGTATACTCATCCAATTTCATCCATTAAACTCTTATTTAATCTCAATTTCACCAATTAATCAATTTTAACTCATAACCGAATTTGACCCCGATTTTGACCGATACTGCTGTTAACCGTTGTTCTCCGGCGTTGGATATTTTTTCCTGAATTTTATTTCTGCACCGCAGTTGACCGCCAATCAACTACGTTGACTTTTATTTTTTGAAAACAAAAATTCATGATATTTTTTCCAGACCAGCCGGTCAAAATAGCGTTAGATTTTTTTTCTTCAAAATATTTTTTTTAATGAATATTGTTTTTTTCAATAAACACAATGATATTATTGTGTTAGACATTAATTTCAATTATACCATTGCCTAACACCGTAATATTATTGTCTAACATTAATATTAAAAAAAATTATTGTGTAACACAATAATAATATTATTGTTTATATTACTGTTAATATTATTGTGCTGCAAAGTAATAGTATTGTTTAACAAAATAATACTATTTTGTTTACTGTGAGCTCAGAAAATAGTAAAAAAAATTAATATTATTGTGTTAGACAGTAATATTATTATATTGTACTGTATTATTACCCATTAATAGTATTATGTTGACCAGTCAACGACGAAAAAGAGAAGTTTCTAAAACAAAAAAGTTAACGCCGAAGACCGGCGTTGACCGTCGGGATCGGAAATTTTATGAAAAAAAACAAGAATAAAAAAAAAAGTCAAAATTGAATTTATGGGTAAAAATTGGTGAAATTGGAGTTAAATTTCGGTTCAAGGCTTATGGATAATTTTTTCATAAATATTTAGGTTGGCAGTCATGATCGAGTTTTGGTCGACATAAACTTAAATATCAGCGGTTTTTACAAAAATAAGTTGAAACTCACATACTATCAGATATAGGGTGGTAAACGAGCCGAGTCGGCTCGCGAACTCGACGAGCCGGCTCGCGAGCTGCATTCTTTTTTTTTTTTACACACACACACACACACACACACACACACACACACACATATATATATATATATATATATATATATATATATATATATATATATATATATATATATATATATATATATATATATATATATATATTATTAACTAAATAGTAAATAGTCTATAATAATAAATATTTTTAGTATTTAAATAGAAACAAATCTATATTACTTAAATAATTCATAATAATATAATATATTATAATAATAATAGAAAAATTAAAAAATATATATAACTAGAGTTCATTATTTATTTTATAATTTTTTTTATTTTCTTATAAATAATTTTTAATAAAAAAATAAATGATTTTAATAAAAAAATAAATAAAATAAAAAAAATAAATAAAAAAAATTAAATGAGCTCGAACTCGATCTCGCCAAAATTGGCTCGAGCTCGAGCTCGAGCCAAAAAAAATTGGCTCGATGAGCTCGAGCTCGACAACATGGACTCGAGCTCGACAACATGGACTCGAGCTCGAGCTCGAGCTGGCCAAAAGAGCCGAGCTCGGCTCAAGCTCGGCTCGTTCCCACCCCTAATCAGATATTATAGTTGGAAGGCAAAATTCATCTCATATATTATTTCAAATCAAGCTAAAAAAGGCTTATAAAGCTAATATTAATCATTGTAAATGGACTTAGAAGTTAATTAAATACATATGAATGGACTACTTTTACTTGGCGTACAATAATATATAAATTTCATGCATGTCGTCGTCAATAACATAAAATAGTATATAATATTAAAAATAATTAAGCAATACGAATTATGCATGATTAAACTAAGGAATTTTGATAAAATTAAATAAAATTTAAAATCTTGGTAAGATAGTGTAAAAAGTATTCTTATAATTATTATGAAAAAAATGTATGAATATTTAAAAAAATATGCTTACACGTGTATGAACAAAAGAAATGATTCAAATTAATGAAAATATAAATATTAAAGGAATTTGAATTGTAACTTGTAATACATAGGCAAATATAAGTGTAAGAGAACGGTTGATTTTATAGTTCTAGTCCAATTTGACCCACAACCAGAAATACAAAAAAAAATGTTGTGATTTTGACATATTATATCAACTCACAACATTTTGATTTGACATAGAAATGGTGTGAGTTGATATAAAAATGTTGTGAGTTGTCAAAATCTATTGATCATCTCTTTTTCTTTCTTAAATGCTCTTTCATGGCTAAGCTTTGGTTAATTTCTAAATGAAGTCTCTCTTTGATCTTTTTTTTTTTATAAATGAACTTCTTGTTAATTGGATCATTTTATTACATAAAATAAAGGGTTAAATACAAAAACACCCCTATATATAGTTTGAGTCATTTTCCACTATATATTTTACCACTGTCATTGAATTTTACGTGGAAATTTTTGGTATTTATATTTTTTTCTCCAAAACTTTTAATTGCTTATATTTTTTTAATTTTTTGAATAAAACCTTTTATTTTTTTCATTTTGAGTTTTTTCATTGTTTTTTTCTTAAATGTCTTCCGATAGTTCAAACATCCTAAGATTACAAACATGTTTACAATCTTATTATTGTTGAGAATTTGAACTACCAGAAGACATTTAAGAAAAAAATGAAGAAATTCAAAATGACAAAAATAAAAGGTTTTATTCAAAAATCGAAGTAATTAAATGTTTTGAAGAAAAAAATAAAAAAATCAAAATTTATCAAGTAAAATTGACCGAAAATGTTAAAAAATATAGTGGAAAATGACTTAAATAAACCCCTATATTTATAGGCTTAACAGGGGTATTTTCGTCATATTTTGGAAAAATATAACAGCAGAGGTGTTTTTGTATTTATGGGTAGTACAAGGGGGTATATGATACAAAGTTCATAGTACAGGGGTGTTTTTGTATTTAACCCTAAAATAAATGGTAGTTTTCTTCCTTGCGAGGTATTAAGAGAGAGTTTGTTGTACATGCAGTTGTTTTCTTTGATCTAATCGAAAGCTCATGGCTCTTCTCCTCCATCTTTGCAGGTTACTCTCAAGAAGGCTAGCTCTTTTGCCCTTGCTCATTAGAATTGTGAACTCTTTAAGTATCTCAAGGTTGGATCGGGAGCATCCCAAACTTGGAGGGCCATCTAAAGTTTGGCAAAAAATTAACTTAGATTGTTGCTTCAGAGAAGACCATGCTTCCTCAGTTTTTTTGTGATGAGAAATTCCAATGGGTCAATCATTTACGCCACCTGTGTTAGACCCTTTTGTTTGCTGAAACCTGTTTGGACCCTTTTGTTGCTTAAACCTATGCAATTTTGGAAGGTTGTAGATTCATTATCAATGCCAAGCTTGAGAATGTTATGTTCAAAGCGGATGCCCTCAATGCGATGCTTTTCATAACATGTTACTCCTCCACAATCCACTGGTCTGCAAAAGTTCTTATATTTGAGGATATTCGAAATTTTTGGTTCCTATGGCCTAAATGTAGGTTCAAATTTCCGCCCAAGAAATGCGACTTGAGGCAATGCTAGCCAAGTTGGGAATTCTCGTGCAAATGGATTGGAAATTTTGATGTTAATCTTATTCCTATATATATCTTGTTTTTGCGATGAGAATTTCCAATTGTACACTCTTTAATTCCATTAATTCCAGTTTCTTATACTACATTTACTTATTTATATATAAACGTTTTATATAAATAGGGAATTTTTTTTTTATATTAGAGTTGAATTAATCTTTAGCTCACTATAAAAAAAATACTTAATAAAATTCTCAATAGGGCTTAAAATTCGGTGAAAACTATGGTGCACATTTCTCTCTTACTTTTTCTGTTTACTTATCAACATTAAAAATTATGAAAAACTTCAATTATTTTTTTTTTCTTTTAGATGGTAGCTTCAATTATATTTTGACTGAAATGAAAGCATATGATATTTATGATAGTAATTTGATAGAAAAAAGTAATTATTATGGGTAGTAATTTCATTAGAATTGAATTAGTCCATGGACCATGGCATAAAAACCCTATTAATACTCCAAAAAAACATAACGCTGCTGACTGTGATTGTGACTGTGACATTCCCTTTGGTCCAAACATCTCCCACACACACACACATACCATTTCCCTTTTATTACATATTTTGGTTTTCAAATCACACTCTCTCACACACACTAACACACAGACTCTCTCTCTCACACACACTGTCTCTCTCTCTCTCTCTCTCTCTCTCTACACACACTCTCTCTCTCCTCCATTGCGGATCGAAATTCAAAATCCGTATCCAGTACTTGTTAAGCAAGCAGCATAGATCTTTACCTACAAACACAATTTAAGCTTTACGTTAGGGCTGCTTGCTGCTGTTTCTTACAAGTAAGATTAGAGCTCTTTCAGATGTATGTAGATGTTGACTATGGGCACTACTACATTACAGGTGAGTTGTTTTCCTACTCTTTTTTTTTTTATTTTTTTTAAAAAGAAAAAAAAAAAGAAAAAAAAAAGAAGAAGAAGTGAGGTCTGCCCATTCCAATGTAGCTATATTTTATAGAGATAAATTTGCGTTTAGACGCGCAAAAGTACATAATAGAGCATCGCAAGTAGTGGAATTTGAATGATTGTTTCAACTGGTTTGACCTTTTGGTTTTGCGTGCTTGTTTCTTACAAGAATTGGGTTTCTCTAATTTTAAGGTAATTGTTTGACTTCTCTGTCTGTGTATGTTTGTTCTTCAGTTTGGGGATAAATGGGTTTATCAATTTGATCTCTGTTTGGCTGATCTGCTTACCAGATTTTGATTTATGGCACGGCTACATATATTTGCATAAATGAGTTCAATCTATCAAGATTTTACATTTTTTTATATGCAATCTGTTTTACCGAATTGTGCGCTAGGGTTTCGTTGATTTTGTACTTGGATTAAACTTTTTCAGCTGCCAATCATTCAGTCAATTTTTTAATTTTTTTAATTTTAATTTTTTTCAATTATTAATTTATTGAAGTTCCTCAGAATAAGCTAAGATGAAACATCCTTTTGCATTGTTGCAGATGGGTATTACTTGATTTATCTGGTGTTTGCGTGAATAAATTCTGAAGTTTTGAGAGTAAGAAATTAGAATGGAGGTTGAAAAGCGAGCGGTAAAGGGAGGTTTTTTTCAGCTTTTCGATTGGAATGGTAAATCTCGAAAGAAGCTCTTCTCAGGAAAATCTGAATTACCTGGTAATTATTTCTTTTTCACTGTATACAAAGTTAACATTTCTACTGTTTTTTTTTTTTTTTTTTCAGTCTTGTTGTTTTATCTGTTTTTTCACACCATAGTCTTGTGGTGCAGAGAGTTCAAACCAAGGGAAAGAAAATTATCGTGGTTCAGCCATCGTTCGCCGTCAGCAGGTAGTTTTCCTTGAACTCACTTTATTTGATAGTTGTACCCGAATTGTATTTAATCTTTTGATACTAATTACTATACCTTTTTCTTACATTCTTGTACAAAGGGGCTTGAAAGAGAGTTCCCTCCAGATGGCAGAGGCTACAGCGATTATCACTACGCTTCATCGGCAAGTGGTGACTCAGAATATGGAACAAAAGCGCCAGGTGTCGTGGCGCGTCTTATGGGACTCGATTCATTGCCGGTGCCTAGTAATGCTAACGAACCTTGTTTAACGACCCCATTTATCGAGTCCAACTCATTCAGAGATTCTAGCTATTTAATGGCTGGTCCAGCATTCCAAAATGAACACGATATTGTAATATTTGAGAGCGTTCGGAATAAATTGGATGGATCGAGTAGGAACCCTTTGGAGCTGAGGCTGCAAAAAATGCAGAGCCAACATCTAGAGAGGTTTCAACGAGAGGCACTTCCTCCAAAATCTGCTAAATCGATTTCTGTGACTCACCATAGGCTCTTATCTCCGATTAAGAGTCCGGGATTTGTTCCACCTAAAAACGCGGCTTATATAATCGAAGCAGCATCCAAAATAATGGAGCAGAGTCCACGGTCAACAAGTAAAGCCAACTTCCCGTCACTTGGGTCTCCTTCGGTTCCATTTAGAGTTCGCGATTTGAAGCAGAAGATTGAGTCTGCTCAAAAGGGCAGAGAGCAGAATTCGAAAAATACGAAGAGACAACTTGATAGTAGGGGTAAAGGCCGATTAGCAGACAGTTATCTGTATCAGAGTTCTGAAGAATCAAAAAGTATTGGTTCTTCTCAAAGAATAAAGAATCGTGAGAAGTCGGGTTCTCTTGCAGTTCAGGCAAAGACCAACATTCAGAGAAAAGACGGCTTCGCCTCAGTTGGTAATAGAAGTTCTGAGAAGCAAAGAGAACTTAGTGATGTTAAACATGGATTTGCGAGCAAGGATTTGACGAATACACAAAAGAAAGTTGAAAAGAAAAGTTCATCAAGAAGGGCTTCTTCGGAAGTGCTCAGGCTGAATAATCAGAAGCAGAATTGTGTATCGGAGGGCTATGATGAAAATCCGGGGCCTTCTTGTTCCAAGCTAAAGGAGAGAAAAGAGCCGAATTTATCCAATAATTACGTAAACGGGCGGACAAATAGGACTGTAAATAAGATTGTCATTGGTGACGTCGCAACATCTAGGAGGACAAATTTCGTTGCAGCAGATCCTGGTAAAGAGGTTCCTCTATCGAGACCAAAGACAAATGCAAAGAAAAAACTGTCAATCGACGGAAGTATTACCCATAAGGCAATGATGGTGAAAGACGAGAAATCTGTAAAACGTAATGTTGCATTTGCAGGCGATGCTGAATCTGAATGGGATGGGAATGACAAGAAAAGTAGTTTGGATGTGGTGTCGTTCACATTTACATCTCCGATAAAAAAGTCTGGGGCTAGTTCAAGTTCGTGCAATACAATCTTGGAAGCAAATAGCTCGTCTTTTACCAACAGCGATCCTTGTGTACATGGATCCGAATTGAGAGATTCAGGTTCATACTCATCAAGGTTTAATGTAATCGGTGGGGATACATTGAGTTTGCTTTTGGAACAAAAACTAAAAGAATTGAGTTCCAAGATTGAGTTGTCCCAGAAAGACGTGTCAGAATCTGCTGCTTCTTGTTCTAGTTCTGCCATTTCCAACTCAATATTGAAAACTAAAGAGGAAATCAAGAATGCCTCTATTGACAAAATTTTGCTCAAAGCTGAAAAAGAGAACAAGGTACCTTCTTTACCTTCTGTTGCATTTTTTTTCTTTCTTTCTGTATAACTATGTTTCGTTTTAGCCTTTTCTTGTTACACCATGAAGTATACAATCAAAGATGTGAATGCAAACTTTCGGAAAAGACACCTGTTAGAGAACATATATGAAGGGGTCCTTTCACGTTGGTTTTATTTTTTTGTTTTCCGAATTTTGTAAGACCAGCAAGGCATGTAGAATCATTTTCTCTTGTCTAGCAATAACAAATGTCTGGATGTAAGTAGTACTTAGGCAATTCATGAAGAATAGGAAGATAAACACATCTCCTTTTGTCGGTTGCCTAGCATATCAATCGGTTCATTACTACCAAGTCCCATATATATCAAAAGTCGCAATGAAATACTCAATGTAGTTAAAATCGAGATCTAAATCGTGAAATCGTAAGACTTTAAGATTTTAGACACTGAAAAGGAGTAAGATCGCACTAAAATTGCAGGTGCCTTAAAATCGTGTGAAATCGCGTTCAAAATCGTTCAAATCGTTAAAAACGCTATTTTAGTGCGATTTTGGCGATTTTGGTTTTTGTCAACAATTGGGCTGAAAGTTTGGATTTTGGCCTCATAAATTCAGTTTTGTTAACTAAATTTTTTTAGTCAATTACCAAATAATCCAGAATATATAAAGCTCAGCCCTAAAATAACAATCTATTACGACGAGAAGAAAATACTTCTCTTCTGCTAAAAAAACATCCAGCGGTTGTGAGTGTCAGTTTCAGTTATCTTATGTTAGACTATGTTTAATTAATGTTGGAATGTTTTATATGTTTTAGGACATTTTATGTATATTATGACTTATTTTATTGTGTTACGGGTGTTTTCTAAGTAGTAAGTACTAAATATATTTATTTTACAATACATGTAAAATCTTACGATTTTACGATCCGATTTTACGTTTCCGATTTTACTACCCCTCTCCGATTTCACTTAAAATCTCGATTTTGACTACCTTGGAAATACTATCGGTTTTCAATACATATAAGCTGGTCTAGAGATCTGTTTGATATTGTTGCATGGTATGTGATAGATAAGGCACCATCTCTTTATCATCTAAAATGATGCATATTTCAACAAGTAGGTAAAAGGGTCCTCTAAACATTTAGAAGAGTTCTAAAAAAAATGAGGATCTATAATCTTCGATAATGGGAATTACGAATCCTTAATACAGTTTCCATGGATAGAAAGCAGCATGTGAGAGCAAATATGATTGATCTCTTCTTATCTTGTTATACAGTTATACTCCCTGCACCAGGAGCTTTTTATTTAACTATGTGTTGTGCACTCGATACAATTCTAATTCATAGCTTAACTTAATTTTCAGGAAGTAGAATATATCGAAGAAGGGGATGGTGATGACAACAGCAACATTGAGTATCAGAGATATCTTCATTTGCTTGGATCCCTTTCAGCTTCTAATCAGCCTTTGTCACGGACTAGTTCCGACTCCTTTGATCTTGACAGAAACTCATGCAATGAAGGTACAGTCATCATTCCTCTTTCATTCATTCATTCTTTAGATTTTTCCTTTTTCGGCCTACATGGGTTTTGGATGAGAATTTTTTTATTTTTTATTTTAATTATGGAATTCATACTTATTTATACTCTTGAAATTTCAGGTCGATTGCCATATTTATCAGTTGAATCATATGAAGGGATCAATTGGAGTACTAGGAATGTAGAAGTATCAGATACTGCCTCCGTTGGGACTGTATTATCTGAAACAGTTACATCTGGCAGCTTATTATATTTAATGGATTCGAGAGATTCTTCTTCTAACTGGGAATTACTATATATTAGAGACATACTTAGCAGCGCAGAGTTATTTTCCGAGGAATTTGCTCTTGGACAAGCTCACAAGATCATAGCCCCTGATTTATTTGACGAGTTAGAAAATCAAAGAATGAATTCGTACAAAGTCACGGAAGAAGAGCACCACGTGCTCGAGCGTAAGGTGTTGTTCGACGGTGTGTGTGAATGCCTGGAACAAAGATGTGGGGCCCTCCTTACGGGAAGTTGCAAATCATGGGAGAAGCAGATGAGAGTGTTGGGCACAAGGCAATTCTTGGCGGATGATTTGTATAGAGAAGTGTCGAGCTGGAAGAACGTTGAGGAGTTGATGATGGACGAGCTTGTGGACAAGGATATGAGTTGCAAAAACGGGAAATGGACGGATTTCGAAACGGAGGCTTTTGAAGAAGGTGTGGAGATTGAAGAAAGAATACTAACTTGTCTAGTTGATGAACTCATTGATGATTTCTTCTTGTGATTTTGCTTTGCCCTATATATATATATTTATATATTTATGTTTTAGGAGGTTCGTTTTTAATTATTTCTTAACTGGTGGTGGTTTTGTATGAACAACATGTATTGTAAGCTACAATTGAAGCAACATGAAAAAAGTCGTTGATTAAATATGCCAAAGAATTTGAGGGCTCCAATTTAATGATTTTCATTGCAATTTGATGTTTCGGCTTGATGCTCTTTAGAGTTTTGGCAGTTGTTTTAGATATCTTACTATTGTACACATCGAAACAATATTGTCTCAATTTAGAGAGAGAAGGTGAGAGAGAGGAGAGAGAGAAAGAGGAGAGAATATCTAAAATATTTTCGTCTGCAACAATTAAAAATCGCCTGCATTAAACACCCTCTTTACCCGACTTCACTCCACACATTTTAACCCGTGCATTGAACGACGGATCATTTCAAAAATAAATAAATAATTTAAATATGTGACGTGATAAAGTAGCATATTGAAGAGAATGTTAAGAGTAAATATGTACTAGCTGTTGAAAAAGCATTAAATCTGCAGTGTAAGATAATATTTAACATATACACGGATTAAACATTTACAAAAGAAATATAGAACACTTAGTTACATATCTTTAAAACTTATAAGTAATGATATTTCTCCATAAGCCAATTACATTATGTCTAATTCCAAATATGTGAGGATCTAATTGATTATATGAATACAAGTGGCCCAATATATGCCAATACTATATAACCATATTTTCTAGTAAAATATGTGCTAATCAAAATGTGATCAAGTTTTGTTCATATATTACTTGTTACTCATATTATAACAGAAGCACTCCAACACTTGCCTGTTTTACTGTTTATATAAGGGCACTGTTGTGAGAACACCAAGCCCAACTATTTGGTAAAATTAAAGTAATTTACTGAACCGCAAGCAAATGGAAAAAAATGCTTGATACGGGCCATCCTGACCGAAACAAATAAATATGAACCGAGAAGATCCAATTCGCTATTATGAGAAATGATGTCGAACCACGACCCCCCAATGACGACTTAAAAATACCGTAGCTCGCAGCCCAGTACAAAAACGAGGTAAAACAGGCCCAAAGTAATAAAGGCCCAAAATATGTGGCTTGAGGGGAGGGAAAACCCTAAAAAAGGAAACCTTGGAGGCCAAGGTTTCATCATCTATAAATAGGGGAGGCATTATCTATTTACACACACGTTTTTACATATACTTTCATTACTATAATACTTGAATACAATACTGACTTGATCGTCGGAGCTTTCCCGCCGGGATCTCCCCCCGGCGTTGCAGGTTTCTTTACCGGAGATTGGATCACGCGCCCCGGAGGAGGAAAAGAGCCCCACGGACCAAATCAAGTGGCGCCGTCTGTGGGAAACTTCTAAAATTTTGGGTGCACAACTTCCAGGAAAATATTACATCTGCCCTGGAAGTCCAGATCTGAGCTATAAACGTGGAGAACGATGGAAGAAGGAGACACCATTGCCCGAAACTTACAAAATGAATTAGATGCAGTAGCTCGCGACACGCCCATTGTCGATCCGTCGTCTGTCTTGAAGGACAAGTCAGGATGCAGCCTGGTCACGCCCAAAAAGGAAGGTCGGATTCCCCTCTTCTCGGGTAGTCCCTATTTCGAATTCCAAAGTGGTGAAGCCGCTTCGAAAAAACCGGTTACAACCCTGGCTCAACCTCCTGACGAGCGTATGTACACCAAAGACGAGGTGGAGACCATGATCACCACGGCCATCCGGAACTACACTCAGTCTTTGCCCCAGGGCAACAGGCCTAGGAGAGACCTTAGGCGCCCCCCGAACAAAGAGCGAGCTGAGGATGAATGCGATAGTTACTCGGAGAACGGAGAAGGCAACAGTCATGGCGTCAGGACCGAGGTCGATAGCTTGAGGCGAGATATAAACGAACTAAAGGCTTTGCGGAGCGGTTTAACGCGGACTCCCGAAGGATCTAGCCCTTTGCCAGGCATCTCGATAACGATCCTATACCAGCTAATTATCGACCTATTTTATTCGAATATAATGGCACATCAGATCCCGCCGAGCATCTGAGTCGGTTCAACAACACAACGTCACTCCACCAGCTCACTGAAGGAGTGAAATGCCGCGCTTTCGTCACCACTCTGGCTGGGCCGGCTCAAGCTTGGTTCGGTTTGTTATCGCCCGGAAGCATACAGTCCTTTGGGCAGTTTGCCAAGGCCTTCATGAATCAATTCGCTAGCTCGAAGAAATGTAAAAAGACCTCGCTGTCATTGTTCAGCATTCAACAGAAAGAGAAAGAAAGTTTTCGGAACTACATCAAACGGTTCACCTCAGCTACTTTAGAAGTTCCCACTACTAGCGACGAGGTGCTAATGGCGGCCCTCTCACAGGGGCTAAGGGATGATGAATTCTTTCGAGCTCTAGCACTGGAACCCTCACCCGATTTCGATAATTTGTTGGGAAGAGCATCTAGGTTCATTAATCTGGAAGAAGCCCGACAGCAGAAAATAGAAGAATCTCACCAAACATTGAACATGCGGGCCAGGGAAGCAAGGAAGAGTAAGGAGCCTATGTTACCACGAAGAGATACAATGTCTGGCCGAGGTAACACCGCAGATGCTAAAGGATCCCGATACTAATCATATCAGTCTCTCACGGCACCCTTATCTCATGTCTTGTGCGCAATCGAGAAGAGAACTGACTTGCGCTGGCCCCGATTCGCCCGAGAAGAGCCCCGCCGAAATCCGGCGCTGGGCACCTTTTGCCGTTTTCATAACGAGTATGGACATATGACAGATGATTGTTCGCATTTGAAAGATGAGGTAGAGCGTCTTATCAGAGACAATAAAATCGGAGACTTTGTAAAGATAGACCCCCCCCCCGAGGACAAAAGCGCGAGGCTCAGTTCGGAAATCCTGCGCGGGTCCCGCCCCCGCCACCGATACCAAAACGAGGGTACATCCAGATGATCTCAGGAGGACCTACAGGAGGAGATACCCACCGAGCTAGACGACGCCACCTCGGCAGCCTCAAGAACAATCATGAAGTTTGCCAGATCTCTGCATCAAAATGCCGTCAATATCCCACCATCTCGTTCGGACCTGAAGACGAAGCAGACCTCGATGATTTTCATTGTGATCCTCTCCTCATCACAATCAACGTCGCGTAGCCCGTGCCTTTGTCGATTCAGGAAGTTCTGTTGATGTCATATCTTATGAGTGTTTCCTGCAAATGGAACTTGATCTCCCAATCTTCCCTGTCACCACCCCGATATTCGGGTTCACGGGAGGGTCCTTGACGCCGATCGGACAAGTTAAGATCCCCGTCACCTTAGGAACACCACCTCGAACACGTACACAAACTGTTAATTTCGTAATTGTTGAAGGGTCCTCTACCTCGTACAACATCGTGATAGGACGGCCAATGATGCACATCTTCCGGGCGATCCCCTCGACTATACACCAAAAACTTAAATTCCCGGTTGACGGGGTAATAGGAGAGGTCAGGGGTGATCAGGCTCAGTCAAGATCCTGTTACGTCGAGATGGTCAAAATAGCAGAGAAAGGACGACGTGATACTTTCACTAAAGAAGACCTAGGGGATGAGAAGCGCCCCCGAATTGACCCAGAGGATAAAGTTGCTCATGTACAACCCATGGATGAGTTAATGACAATTGACCTTGTACCCGGCATGATGAAGCAAACCCGGATAAGCAAAGACCTAGAACCGTCTTTTCGAGATAAACTGATAACGCTATTGCGATCCAATGTAGACATCTTCGCATGGCAACCGAGCGATCTGACCGGTATCGCACCTCGCACTGTCGTACACAGGCTTAACCTACGACCCGAGTGCAAACCCATCAAACAAAAGCGGCGACACTTCGGCACCGAGAAAGATGAGATTATTAAACAAGAGGTCCAACGACTATTGGATATTGGACACATTAGGGAAATCCAATTCCCCACATGGTTATCCAACGCAGTACTGGTCCAGAAGACCAATGGACAGTGGCGGATGTGCATCGATTTTCGGGACCTAAACAAGGCCTGCCCAAAGGACGATTATCCCTTACCCCGTATAGACCAGCTCGTAGACGCTACCGCCGGATGCGAGCTACTCAATATGATGGACGCTTCGCAAGGGTACCACCAGATCCCGTTGGAGGAGAGGGACCAACCTGCAGTTAGCTTTATTACAGCCACTGGTACCTATTGTTATGTGGTAATGCCTTTTGGTTTGAAAAATGCGGGAGCTACGTATCAGAGGTTGATGGATAAGATGTTCCGGGCTCAGCTCGGACGTAACATCGAGGTCTACGTCGACGATATGCTGATCAAAAGTAAGAAGCGTTCCACACACCTTGCCGATTTAGCTGAGACATTTGCCACTCTTCGCCTCTACGGGATGAAACTGAATCCTGCAAAGTGTGCGTTCGGGGTGAAGGCCGGAAAATTTCTCGGATACGTAATCACTCAAGAAGGTATCGAGGTAAACCAGGATAAAGTCGAGGCGGTACTTCAAATGACGCCTCCTCGGTCCATCAAAGAAGTCCAATCCTTAGCAGGAAAAGTAGTGGCTCTAGCTCGCTTCATATCACGGATGGTCGATAAAGTCTGCCTTTCTTCAAGATTCTGAGGAAAACAGCTCAGTTCGAATGGACCGAGGAATGCCAACTCGCATTTGAGGCATTAAAGGTTTCGCTCACTCGCTTGCCCATCCTTAGCACCCCTGAGAGGGGTGAAACCCTATTCGTATATTTATCGGTGGGCGATGAGTCGATTAGCTCAGTCTTGCTCAAAGAAGTAAATGGCCAGCAACGACTGATCTATTACATCAGCAAAATCCTCACTAACTCGGAAACTAAGTACTCCGAAGTCGAAAAAATTGCATATGCGTTAGTCCTCACTACGCGGCGGCTCCGACCTTACTTCTTACCGCATACTATGGTAATCCGTACAAGCTTACCACTCCGTCAAACTTTAGGCCAACCCACAGCATCAGGACGAATTGTTAAGTGGGCCGTCGAGTTAGGACAATACGAAATCCAATACCAGCCTCGTACCTCGGTCAAGGGACAAGCGTTGGCGGACTTCATCCGAGAAACCACTAGAATACCTATGGAAAAAGAGTGGAAAGTCTACGTGGACGGGTCATCTACAGCGACGGGAGCAGGGGCAGGGATCATAATCATCGATCCTACGGGGATAGAAGTTGAATTTGCTATCAAATTGCCGCGAGTTTCCAATAATGAGGCGGAGTATGAGGCCTTTATCCGAGGTATGGAAATCGCCCAAGAACTCGGTGCACGGGTGGTGCGAATAAACTCCGATTCTCAACTGGTAATACATCAGTTAGAAGGAGACTACGAAGTGAAAAATGATAGAATGAAAGGATATGTGAACAAAGCCAGAGCGGTACAAGAAACTTTCGAAGCTTGCACCGTGCATCAAATCCCGAGAAACGACAACCAGCGAGCTGACTTTCTCGCCAAAATCGGATCGTCAGTCGTCGATTGTGTCGAAAGGAAGATCTCTATCCTCATTGCCCCCACCCCGACACCTGGAATCATGATGATCGACGAAGAACCCGACTGGCGAACACCTTTGTTCGCACATTTTAAAGGAGAACGAACTGGTACGAATAGAGAGCAACATCGCTTAGCATATAAAGCCAGACACTTCTACGTGCGACATGGGATATTATATAAAAGGAGCTTCACCACGGTGGACGCGAGGTGTTTGGGAAAACAAGAGGTAAAGCACGTTCTCGACGAGGTACACCGAGGGGGTTGTGGAGAACATGGAGGAGCTCGGGCCCTCATACAGAAGTTGTATCGGGCTGGATACTATTGGCCCGGCATGAAGAAGGACACCCATCAATATGTTCAATGTTGCGTACAGTGTCAGAAATTCGCCCCACTTATCCATAAGCCAGGAGAGGAAATGACCATTATGAGCGCCCCATGCCCCTTCACTCAATGGGGAATTGATCTGGTGGGACCTTTCCCCCAAACCACTGGTAGGAAAAAATTCCTCATTGTCGCGGTGGACTACTTCACTAAGTGGGTCGAAGTCGAGGCCCTATCGAAAATATCTGAGGATGAGGTCATGCATTTTATTTGGAAAAATATTTGTTGCCGATTTGGCCTGCCCCGGAGCATCGTGTCGGATAATGGCACCCAATTCAATGGCAAGAAAATTCGCGCATGGTGTGAGGAGATGAAGATTACACAGAAGTTTGTGGCAGTCGCACACCCCCAAGCCAATGGACAAGTCGAATCCACGAATCAAACCATTGTCAATGGCTTAAAGAAGAGGATAGACGAGCTAGGTGGGAGCTGGGTGGACGAGTTACCCTCAGTCCTTTGGTCTTACCGAACCACTGCCAAAGCGGCCACCGGCGAAACGCCATTTCGGTTAACCTATGGAACCGAAGCGGTCATCCTAGTGGAAGTAGCAATGGACACACTTCGCATAACCACATTTGATGAAAAGAAAAATGACGACGCGTTGAGAACACAGTTGGATGAGATCTTTGATTTACGAGAAGCAGCATATTTACACATGGAACGAAGCAAGAACTTGATCAAGGCCCGATATGATCAAGGGGTCCGGTCTCGCTCTTTCCAGATCGGTGACCTAGTTCTACGACGAGCCGACGCCCTAAAGCACACAGGGAAATTGGAGGCTAACTGGGAAGGACCATACGTGGTCACAAAATGTTTGGCTGGTGGTGGATATGAACTGGCGAACATAGAGGGAAAACCGTTGCCACGAGCATGGAATGTAATCCACTTGAAGCGCTTCTTCGCGTAAAAAAAAAAAAAAAAACAAAAAAAAAAAGCTGGGCTAGGCCCTGTGGTTTTTTCTCTCTTTATTTGGAGGGTTTCCACGTTAAAAATTCCTGTGTCATTTATTTGAGCTACAAACGAGGCGTTAAATCGCGCATAAAAACGAGGCGTTAAATCGCGTATAAAAACGAGGCGTTAAATCGCGTATGAAAACGAGGCGTTAAATCGCGCATAAAAACGAGGCGTTAAATCGCGTATGAAAACGAGGCGTTAAATCGCGTATAAAACGAGGCGTTAAATCGCGTATAAAAACGAGGCGTTAAATCGCGTATGAAAACGAGGTGTTAAATCGCGTATAAAACGAGGCGTTAAATCGCGTATAAAACGAGGCGTTAAATCGCGCATAAAAACGAGGCGTTAAATCGCGCAAAAAAACGAGGCGTTAAATCGCGCATACAAGCGAGGTGTTAAATCGCGTATAAAACGAAGCGTTAAATCGCGTAAAAAACGAGGCGTTAAGCCGCGCGTAAAAGTAAGACGTTAAATCACGCACAAATCAGGCGTTAAGTTAAAATAAAGATGGGTTATTATAATAGGCGAAAGTGGCTTGTCAAATCAAGTTGAGCCCTAAGTCGATGAATTCAGGGGATGAGCTGGGTCGCCGAAATGAATCAAAAAGAGTCGTTGGTTCAACTCGAATTAAAAAACAAGTTACTGAGTCTAAAACTCATTCTTGCATACACAACACTAGAATATAAGAGCCCAAGTGAACACGAGGGGTAAATCTTAAACAAGCAAGTTCCCGATATATTGAAATATGAAAGGCAAAGAAGATTGTTCAATACACACGACAAAAAGGAAAAAACATATAAGTACATTGTTCGAAAATACATAGTCAAAACAAAAACAAACAAATTGACTAAGTAGTTTCATTCATCGCTTCGGAGGGCTCCACTCTTGCTTCACCTTGATCCCCAGTAGACGGAAGAGGAGACGAGACGGGGTTCGGTTGTGCTTCGTTAAGGACAGTCACCGCCTTGACGGTCTCTATGTCCCCAAAGAAATCGGTAATAACCACCGATGAGGCCCCCTGGCGAGAAAAATCTTCAACGAGTCCTTGATGAACCTGCCTCCACCATTCCAAGTTAGGGTCCTCATTCACATCCCCCTTGAAACCCGGAATCTCGTCATCCGGAAGATCTTCGGCGAGCTCATTCTCGACTAACGGAAACTCGATGCCGGCACCACTTAACCGCTTTCGAACAGCCGTTATCGCCGCCGAGAAGAAGAAACGAGCTAGACCTGAAGCATCTCGGGTGAAGGTCGTCGAACGCCACAATCGGTGGAAGAAGCGACGAACAAACTCTTCTATAAAACGAAGACCCTCAGGCGACCCCGGAAACAGCCTGTGCCCCTCTTTTACTCCTTCGGTAAAATTGGAAGACGCCTGCACCCCGGCTCCAAAAAGATCGTTCGAAAGCACTTTCGCTTTTTCTTCCAAGCTGGCATTATGGGATGCTAGCGAGTCCTTTTCTGCCTGCAAAACTTTTCTCTCCTCTTGCAGTCTCCTCACCTCGGCGAACAGCCCCTCATTCACCGACTCAGCCACCGCCAGACTCTCCTTGAGAGCCCGGACTTCCTTCCGAAGTTGGGTGACCTCTTTCTTCTGGTTATCGTATGCTTCGCGCGAAACATCGTCCCACCCTAGAGGGCCCGAGAAGGCAATGACGAATTGCTACATGAATAAGGAAACCGAATCAAGTTAACTATGAACAGAAAACGCAAAGATGTATAATACTTCGCACATACACAATATAGTCATGACTAACCTGCGTGATATTATGCAAGAGCAACTCAAGACGATAGCCTTTACTCATTTGTCCGTAGTGGGCGACATCTCGAGGGAACGCCACAGCCCGGCAAGCTGCAATGGCGTTCTTCGCGTTTTGGCAGAGATGGAGTGCGAAGTCTGGAAGCGGGTGTGACCCAATTGGCCCCAGGGCTAGGTCAGCCCTCCTCTTCTTCGAGATAGGCTCTTTTTCTACACCTTCTTCGGTCGAAGAAGGCAACTGCGGGGAGGCTATGACTAGAGCTGATGAGCGGCGAGGGAGCTCGGGATCTTCAATGCGTGGCCCACCTCATGGACGTGCCGAGCCGACGTTCTTTTTCGCAGGTTTCGGCATAGAGGCCCCCTCGTCGGAGGGTCGTTTCTCGGATTCGGTGGTTAGAGGGCGCTGGAACTCAGACACCTGGAACCTAGGCTCCGGCTCGGAGGGACGAGTTGCCGGTTTATCACCTCGGAACATCCTCTTCATCCTTAAATCTGTCCACGGAATTAAGGAAAATGTAATAAGCAAATGAGAAGAAATAGACAAGTATAAATTTAACCAGATGAAAAACAACCGTCCGAAATAAAATAACGAATCAAGACAAAAATCGGTGTCATGTCTAGACCCACCTAAATCCTCTCGAGTTAAAGGATGGGTGCCATTGTCATGAAAGTAGAAGTGGCGGAGCATCGGTGGAAAGCTTGTGAGGCTATCAGGGATACCGTAGCTCGGTTGAAAATGAGCTATCATTTTCAACAGCCAGTCATCGATCGCCAAGGGTTTTCCCCTCCTCTTTTCGGGTAAAGTGGCGAGCCAGGGACACAGATAGGGGGTGTCAATGGGATTTATTGCGAAGAAATAATGACCCTGCCACCCATCAGTCTTATTGGGCGGCATTAGTATCTTGAAACCCGGGCGAGCTGAGATAGAGATATGAAAGGGACTGGAGTTTTTCAATACCATAACACTCCGAAATCGAGCTGGGGTAGGGATCACCCCCGACCAGGCACAGAGCATGCGGAATCCGGTCATAATGATTATAGCATGAGGATGAAATTGGTTAAGGGATACGTTACATAATTGAGCAATCTCGGAGAACCAAGGCGAGATGGGGAAAGAAAGACCGAAGTAGAATTGTTCCGAAAACCAGGTGCTAAAACCTGGGGGAGGGTTTAACGGGCGCTCATCTCGGGAGGGTAAAATTAGTTCGACATCAGTAGGGAGACCTATGTCGCGAGCTAAGTTAATCAGATCTATCTCACTTAAAGTACTAGGCCCGCATTGATCATCCAAATCCCGCCCCCCGGACAACGAGGGAGAACCACTCCTCGCGGTAGATAGAGCATCATCCCTACCTCTCTTCTTAGATTTTTTCAGAAGCTTGCCCGAAGGGGAAAAGAAGGGCCCCTCTTCCGAAGAGGACGAGATGGTAAGGGTAGGATATTCATCCCCTTCCCCGGAACAGCGGCTGGAAGGCATTTTTTGGCCAAACGGATCGGGAGAATGGGAAGACATAGATGATCGGAAGAACAAGACAAAGGCAATAAAAGACAAGGGAAAAGAACAGTACCTTTGCCGAGAGAGAGAGTGGACACGAAGGGTAAGGACTCTGTTTTGGGAAGCAAAATCGCCGGAAGAAAAATAATAAAAGAGAGAGCACGGAGGTGGAAAAGGAAAAAAAATTTTGCAAATTGGCAGGGGTTGGATATTTATAGGAGAAGAAAAAACGGGGGAAATCAAATCTTAACCGCTTATTCGGACCGACAGGATTCAAAGTGGATTGTCTCGAACTTGATGCAAAAGCATCGATTGGAATTTCCTAATGATGACCTAGGGAACTCGAATCGACCATATTGATTGTCAGAACAATTAATAGGAAAAAGGGGGCGAAGGGCACGCGCCCCCACCAAAAGTAAATCCAAAACCGAACTCTTACCTCGCACCTCGTACTCCATACTTATAAAACGAGGCAAGAAGAAGCGAACTCGTCTTATAAATAAGGAGTATGGGGGAGTAGTTGATACGGGCCATCCTGACCGAAACAAATAAATATGAACCGAGAAGATCCAATTCGCTATTATGAGAAATGATGTCGAACCACGACCCCCCAATGACGACTTAAAAATACCGTAGCTCGCAGCCCAGTACAAAAACGAGGTAAAACAGGCCCAAATTAATAAATGCCCAAAATATGTGGCTTGAGGGGAGGGAAAACCCTAAAAAAGGAAACCTTGGCCTCCAAGGTTACATCATCTATAAATAGGGGAGGCATTATCTATTTACACACACGTTTTTACATATACTTTCATTACTATAATACTTGAATACAATACTGACTTGATCGTTGGAGCTTTCCCGCCGGGATCTCCCCCGGCGTTGCAGGTTTCTTTACCGGAGATTGGATCACGCGCCCCGGAGGAGGAAAAGAGCCCCACGGAACAAATCAATGCTAAAAGAAAATAAAAATATATTTAGTGAAAATATTGCAGAACAAAAATAAAATAAAAATACTACTGATGCAAATGACATACATTTGGCAAGTTTTCTAACATATTACAATTTGGAAGCGATAATCCTGCTCAGGAGCAAGAGCACATGTTATTCCCTGTACGAAATACAAAAATCGACCAACCATAGAGCCGTCAATCTCATGGAAGAAAAAATGTAGGGCATATCGATCGAACTATTTACACATCTAATTGCGAGTTACTCTTCACATAATTCCATAACCCATATAGCAAAATTGGAAGCTAATTGCAAACACCTCCCCTGTTTAATCTCTAATTGGCAAATACCCCCTGTCAAAAAAAAAAAAAAAAAAAACTCACCAACATCCCCCTGTGTAACCAAAGTCAATGCATTTAGACCCCTTAAGGCAAATCGTGTATCTCACTCGCGGGCTGTGCGAGTTTTTATGTTATTTTTAGGGTGAAATGTCATAGCTACCCCTGTACAAATAAAAAAAATGAGTGAATAAATTATAAATAACTATAATTTATAGGACCAAATTATAAATTTCAAAATTTCCAATTTTGCAACATAAGGAACAAAAATTGAAGACCCTCTACTTCCTCGTTCCATTCCGCCGCCACCTCCCAACCAGGAAAAAGTTCGGCATCGCCACCGCCTTATGGCCCGTCTCGCACCACGGTTGTGGGCTGTGGATCTGGAAAGAAGGCGGAGGTGTAGGAAGGGTGAGCTGGTGGTTGGGCAACAGCGTGGGGAGAAGAAGGGTTGAGTTGGGTGGTTGGTGGGGTGGGGTGGGGTGCATCGGTGAAGAAGACTACTTTTTCTTCCTTTTCCTTTTTTTTTTTTTTAACTTAAAATATAATAAAAGAATAATATAAAACATATAAAATATTTTAATACAACTATATATATTTAATTTCTGTTTATATTTTATTTTTATAATACAAAATTATTAAATAATGTGTATAAAATTAAAAATAACTACACATAAAAAAATTGAAAATAATTGTGTAATAAAATTTAATTAAATTAATTATAGACTTGAGAAAATTTAAAAATAAATATGTACAGTATATATAAATCATATATATTTTACTAATTGCTGAAAAATCTCGTAGGGCATTTTTGTCATTTCACTGTTAGTCAATGCAAAAAAACACAAAGGGTGCTGTGAGTTTTGGATTTGATTACACAAGGGGACGTTGGTGAGTTTTTTTTTTTTTTTTTTTTTACAGGGGTATTTGACAATTAGAGATTATATATGGGAGGTATTTGCAATTAGCTCGCAAAATTGGAGCATCTGCCACTCCACCTCCCCAAATAATAAACAATAGCCTTGACTTTGATGAACTTATCTAGAGCTCTATAATGAAAAAAATGAATAAGAAAATTGAAAAACCAAATAATTGTATAATGCGTAAATCAAATGTTACAATTTAGTTTGTTCCCAGGCAAAATCTCAAGAAAAAAAAAGGAGACTTGAGTCAATATTTGTTGTTTGATCGGATGAAAAGATATCCTATATTACAAAAAAAAATGTTAAATATTTAGAACCGAGCTGTACCAACCCGTACACACCTCTATGAGAAACGATCTTCCATGCGTTAAATTGAAGCCAACACATCATTTGAAACACTATTATAATATACATGGAATTAAATACATTATGCACCCTTGTACTACAACTACTCTCGAACTTACCTCCCCTATACTATCAAATGCGACAAAACGACACATGTCTGGTACATCAATAAGTAGCATGGTGAAATTACATTTGTACCCTCACCCGAAGTAAATAGACACACACTTGAATAAATTTTGAAGTTCCTCAAAAAACGTATTTAATTTCTTCCACATCTCTATGCTCTTCCACTGTTCTAATCGTACCCCCAGTATTCTATCCTCTGTTATACATTAATTAATTGTTGGTGACAAAAATGACAGTTGAATGAATATGAAGGGATAGAAGAAGATGTATGGTGGGCCTATACGATGATTTGGGGTTATGAATTCATAGTTTTAATGTCTGTCAATTAGGCTTAGCATAGGGGTGTTTTTAAAAAAAAAAAAAAAAAAAAAAAAAAAAAAAAAGGAAAAGGCTTACTATAGGGTGCAAAGCCCATGAATGTTGTACCGAATTATTTCGAATATAAATTATGTCAATCTGAATCTTGGATGTTCTTTTTACATTAATGTATGTTTTCTTGATGTTGCTCCTCTACTATATGCATTCCGGTGGTTGTGAAATAATTTTCGGGATGATTTAATTGTAAAAAAATATTATGGAATTTGATTGAAGAAAAAAAGTTACTTTTGAAAAAAATGAGAAACGTCTAATAAAATAAATATTTTAAAATATTAATGTATGTTTTCTTGATGTTACAGGATAAAATAAATTATTTTAAATGATTTAAGAAAAATCCTATGGTTTGGTGATTTTCTGTAATGTGTATGTTACATTTTATCCAATTTTATGAAGTACTAATACATCTATATATTTCGTTATTGTCTTTTTATTTCATAGAACAATAGAGCTTATTTTAATTCTTTAATTACTTTTACATTTATATATTTTATTTGAAGGGTAAAACCGTCAAAAGAAAATTAGTACAAAAAGTCAGTATACCACATCATCTCACATGGACACAAAGATTAACGGTTGCTAAATGCAGGGATTGTTTTGTCGCAGTTAATAGTACATGCGATGCTATAATAACTATAGTACATGGGGTAAAATGTATTTGATTATAATAAGGGGTTCTTTGATACGACGGAAGGGGTTCTTTGATATGACTCCTTCAATACTTCTTTTAATAGGGAGAGACCCAAACAATTAGATTACACTATTGGAGAAAAAACCCACTTTTAATTTCAGCCAGCCATTTTCTAATTATGACCCTGCCACCTCATCAGCACTACCTCATCCGCCGTTTTTTTATAATTTTTTTTTCGTTTTCTTTTTTAATTGTTTTTTCCTTTTTTTATAACTTTTTTCGTCTATCGGGTATATTAATCGACTATGAAGCATATTAATCGACTATGATAATGCGTAGTCGATTAATGAACTGACTACTAAAAATTAAAAAAACACAACTACATAAAAACGAAAATCAACATTTTTTTACAAAACTAATAATATACATAGATTGTAATTGATTTATACAAATCCGAATCTATACACAAAAATTAAAAAATAAAATCGAGTAACCTTAATCGACTACCAAAACAGTCAATTAACACTTTAATCGACTATCAGAGCATAGTCGATTAACTTAATCGACTATGATGAAGCATAATCGATTAAGAGTCCAGCCTGTGCGAATTTCTCTACCCGCGTCGCCCTCCACCCGATCCATCAAAAAATACTAGATTCGACTCCCCATCGTCACCACACCACACCATCACCACCCCCACTTCAATATTCTGACGATTTTTTTATTACAAATAAAGTAAAACACAATCCGCCCCACCAACCAAAGCAGAACCACAACGCATCGAAATACGATTTCAGCAACAAATCGACGAAAAAACCATCTTACTCGCACTCATTCCGGCAACAAGCAGCGAAAAAATCCATCTCCAAGAGAAGGAGGAGAAGGATCGTTGTTCTAGTGACGCCGACAACTCATGTTTTTCGCCTCCGGATCGAGAGAGAAAAAACGAGAGATTTGGGTGGGAAATTGAAAAGAGAAAGAAAAATATTAGAGAAGATGAGAGAGAAGATGCGTGAAAAGAAGAATAGATACATGATAGATGAGATTAGGGTTCTTCAGGGATATATTAGATAATTAAGATTTGTTAGGAGGATTAGTTTAAAGGAGAAGAGATTTTCTAATTACTTTTGGGATGATGACTTTTTTTATATAAGAATTTGTAATTAAATAAAAAAAGGAAAAATAAAAACATATTGTATGCTGATTGTCATAAATGACTATAATTAATTTTTTTTTTCCGAATTAAAATAAAATATTTTACATAGAACCAAGTGAAGCTTTTTGTCTATTATATGATAAAAAAATAAGAAAGCAAGAACAAAATATAAAGAAGAAATTTACGGGAGTATGGTGCAAACACAAAAAATCCCCCGCTCTTGTATATTCAATATGTTGTGGTCCACTGCTATTCTTTAACAATTTACTTAGCATAGAAATTCGTACCATAACCGATTTTTAGGCAAATCTTTGCAACTTTAGTTTCATGTACCTATCTCTCTCTCTCTATCTAATGTTTTGTTTATGTTTAGCCGTGCCCCATGCCCATCGCCATTGGCGGAACCATGTTGAGGTTGTAGTTGGCCCCAATATCTTTTTATTTTTTACTTTTATACATAGTTATTTTTGTGTGACAATATTACGTGTATGTGTTTCTGTTCCTTTTTTTCCCCTCACACTTTTATATAAATTTATGTGATTTTTTTTCCAATGTTTATTACAGTATAAAATAATACTATTAAAATTTATACTATTTTAATAACAATTTGTAAACATTTACTTATTTTAACAACTTTGTGTAAATACATCAAAAAAAAGTTGAGGACGTTGCCCCTCAAACTAGGGGTGTGAACGAGCTCGGCTCGTCTGTTGTGACAGGGTCAGGCTCGAGCTCGAGCAAAAGTAGCTCATTTTGGTTTTTATTTATTTATTTATTTTATATTTTATATTTTTAAATTTTATTATTGAAAAATATTTAGATTATAATAAAACAAATTCAAAATAAACAATAAATATATATATATATATATATTAATATTTATATGTTATTTTTATATTATTTCTATAATATATTATATTATTATACATTATTTAAATTAAAAATAATATTTAAAACAAAAAAAAGTAAAAAAATAAGGCTCGTGAGCTCACGAACAACTAAAAAAGAGCTCGAGCTCGAAAAACTCGAGTTCGAGTTCGACTTCAAGCTTTTTTCAACCGGCTCATCGAGCTTACAAGCAGCTCAGCTCGTTTACCACCCTTACCTCAAACCCTAATCTATTTTACCTACCCCTAAAGGCATTATTTCTGAAGAAAAAAAAAAGAAAAAAAGAAAAATCACCCAACGTATATAATGTTTTGGGTCCGCTATCGTCCCTCGGCCCGATCCGTGTTATAAAGTGCAGTAAATGTTCTCATTTTCTATAGAAGTATGTTGATCATTTGTTTTTATTTAGAAGGATGCAACAAAAATGCAATAAAAAAATAATCTTTTTATGTTTTGCTGTTATAGGATCTCATCAAATCCGAAATATATTACTGTGTTGGCATTGATTTGTAATTTTTGGGTCAAAGAATCATTCTTATCTAGGACTGACAATTGAGCCAGATTTAACATAAGTTTGATGGCTCGCCCTAATTATATTTTAGTCAAGCCTAATTTATAATGAGCATGGCTGAGTTTAGGCTATTTTATTAACCTCAATTAATTTATGAGTATAGTTTGAAGTTACTATAACTCAACCCGAGTTAAGCATGTCCGTCTAAATTAATAATTAAAATTTAAATATTTATTATTTTAATGCTGTGATTACAACATACAACAGTACAAGATAATTTTATCTTGAAAAAACAATGTCAAAAACAATGTGTGCCAATTGCTTGATATATAATCACATTGTGAAGTGTGTAATTTATGTATTGCTCGATATAAGCCCGATACAAACCTGAGCCCTGAAAAAGTAAACTAGCCGAGTTTAAGCCAATAAACATGAAACTCGATGGTATTTGAGCTTTTTTTATTTTTTTATTTTATTTTTTATTTTTTATGGAATGGTATTTGAGCTTGAACATATAATTATGAAGTCCGATACTCTTTGAAATTGAGCTGACTCAAGCTCAACTCACATGAGAGGATTGTCATTCCTATTTTTATCCAATAATAAATTAGGTGTTTAAGTTACATTTAGACTTTATTGTATCTTGTTTATGTAGTGTGGATTAAGAATATGCCTCTTTAGTTATCTCTTGTAAGTTTAGATTTGTTAGCATTCCTTATATCAGGTAATAATAATCTTTTATTTTTAGCCAAAAATAATTTATGCGGTGTGAAACATACTTAGGCAACGGTCCTCACACTATTATAAATATAAAGAAACATGAGTCAAATTGCAATTTTCTCTCCTTATGAGAGGTTTTTTTCTCTCTACGTGAGAGGCGGATCTCTCTTTCCCCTCTTCTTGATTTTGAATTCTTGATTGTCTTCTTTTCCGTTTGTTTCTGCAGTTCTATTCGAATGAATTTTTTTCTTTTGTTGGTTTTCTTGCCGTCCAAGGTTTTTTTCTAGGGTTTACTTTCTTGAAGGTAGGGTTCCGCCATTCGCCATGAGTTGCCTCGTTTGGAACTGCCGGGGTTTGGGGGGTCACCGGACAGTTCGTACCCTTGAAGATTTGATTCGTGTAAACAAACCTCACCTTATTTTCATTGTTGAAACAAAATTGTCCGATAGGAAGTTTGAGGCTATTAAGCAACGTTTGAACTTATATGGTGTGGCGGTGAATGCGAGGGGTTTTTCGGGAGGTCTGGCTATGATGTGGACTAAGGATGTGACAGTGAACCTACAAAGCTTCTCTAAATATCATATCGATATTCATATTATCGGAGAAGATGGGGCACCTACGTGGAGATTCACCGGTTTCTATGGTGATCCGATTGAGAAAGAGAGAACCAAATCCTGGAACCTGCTTCGGCATTTATCCACTTTGTCTCGAATACCTTGGCTATGTGCAGGAGATTTTAACGCTTTGCTCTCTCAATCGGAGAAAAAAGGGGGCACAGAGGTTAGTGTTAGAGCCATTGAGCTTTTTGGAGAGTGTATTCAAGAGGCCGGTTTAAGCGATCTTGGTTTTGTGGGTTATCCGTTCACATGGTCAAATAATAGGGATTTTCCAAATTTGGTTGAAGAAAGATTGGATAGAGCTTTTGGCGATGATAGTTGGAGGGAGTTATTTCCCAATTTCCATGTTGTACATTTGGAGGCATTGAACTCAGACCATATTCCAGTTAAGATTATCTTGCATCATAAAATTGCTATGAACAACAAAAGGAAGAAGGGGTTTAAATTTGAGGCGATGTGGCTCAAAGATCCGAAGTGTGACCAAATAGTTGAGGAAAGCTGGAAATCGAGCCCATTATTTTACGATAATATGCAATCATGCAAAGCAGGACTAAGACAATGGAGTTCGGAGTCTTTTGGAGAAATTAAAAGAAGAACGTCCTTTCTAAAGGAGAAGATTTTTGAGCTTAAGAAAGGATTCCGATCCGAGGAAAATAATAAGGAAATCAAAGAACTATCTGCAGAAGTGGAGAAAATTTTGGACAAAGAGGAAATGATGTGGCGTCAGCGAGCTAAAACTCATTGGATCCGTGAAGGGGATAAAAATACCAAATTCTTCCATGCCAAAGCTTCCGCTCGACGTCGTGTGAATACTATCTTAGGGCTTCGAGATGAGGCTGGGGAATGGCGTGATAAGGATTATGACATGGAAGAACTCATCCTAAACTATTTTCGTGAAATGTTCAAATCGAATCATCCTACTGAGGAGCAACTTAACGAGGTGCTTGATGTTATTGGTCAAAGAGTGGACATTAATATGAATGGAACCTTAATGGCTGATTATACAGAGGTTGAGGTGAAGGCAGCCTTGGACTCCATGCAACCATTGAAGTCGCCGGGCCCAGATGGTTTTCCGGCCTTTTTTTTCCAAAAATATTGGAATATAGTGGGGGCTGATGTCACGAGATGGGTGCTAAATGTTCTTAATCTTGGTGCTTCTCCGGCGGACTGCAACAACACCCATATTGTCTTAATCCCCAAATGCTCCAAACCAGAAAGAATGGCTCAATTCCGGCCTATAAGCCTTAGCAATGTGGTGTACAAGTTGGTATCAAAATGTATTGTAAATCGGCTTAAACCGTTGATGAACTCTATTATATCAGAGGCGCAATCGGCTTTTATTCCCGGTCGATTAATATCTGATAACATACTTCTCGCATATGAAGTGACACATTATATGAAGCGAAGTACAGCTGAGCATATGGCGGTGAAGCTAGATATGAGTAAAGCCTATGATAGGGTCGAATGGGATTTTTTGCGAAAAGTGATGATAAAACTGGGGTTTCCTCATCAAGTAGTGGAGTTGATCATGAGATGCGTTACTACAGTTTCTTATTCATTTATTCTTAATGGGGGCTCGTTTGGACTGGTTAATCCGGAGAGAGGGCTTCGTCAAGGTGACCCATTATCACCGTATTTATTTCTTTTTTGTGCTGAAGCTCTATGCTCTTTGCTTAATCGAGAGGAATCAAAGGAGAATATTGTGGGGTTATCGGTGTGCAATGGAGCACCAAAAATATCGCATCTTATGTTCGCAGATGATACTATTATTTTTTGTAATGCTAACGCACATTCTGCCTTGAGCATTAAAAATATTCTTTCTGATTATGAGAGTGCTTCGGGCCAAATGATTAACTATCAAAAATCAAGTATCGTCTTTAGTAAAAAAACGAAGAGTGAATCCATTGAGGCGGTTCAATCGGTTCTCTCCATGACTATTGTGGATCGTCATGAACGTTATTTGGGTCTTCCGTCAGTTATCGGAAAATCCAAAAGGTCAGTTTTTTTAAATATTCGGGACAATATTTGCCAAAGATTAAAAGGATGGAAAGAGAAGTGGTTGTCCAAAGGGGGAAAAGAAATTCTGCTTAAAGCTGTGGCTCTGACGATTCCTTCTTATGCAATGGGGTGTTTTAAACTCCCCTCGTATTTTCATAAGGAGATCGAACAACTTATGGCCCAATTTTGGTGGAAAGATACAAAGGGGCGGGGCATTCATTGGGTAAAATGGAGAGAATTATGTAAAAGCAAGCAGTCCGGGGGTTTGGGATTTCGAGACCTCGAAGCTTTTAACATGGCTCTTTTGTCTAAACAATTGTGGAGATTATTAGAGACACCATCGAGCCTAATAAGCAGAATATTGAAGGCTCGGTATTATCCAAATTCGAATGTACTTGAGGCCAAACTTGGGTCTAATCCGTCCTATACATGGAGAAGTATTCTAGCCTCGAAATATATCATTGATTCTGGCCTACGATGGCGAGTGGGTAACGGAAAATCTATTTCCGTTTGGAGGGACAAGTGGTTGCCGAGAGAAGTCACGTTCAAACCAATTACACATAGAGGTGTTCTCCCATTGAACATGCGGGTTTGTGATTTGGTTTTAGAGAATCAATGGAATACTCAGCTCCTTAAAGAGCACTTTGTTGAAGAGGACTGGAAGAAAATTTTGTCTATTCCACTTGGGAGGGACGAAAATGAAGATGTATTAGTTTGGCATTATAACAAAAATGGACGATTTTCGGTTCGTAGTGCATACCATATTGCATATCGAGAAGAGGAGACGAACCGAAATCCAGCATCTAGTAGCTCTTCCGGAAACGATGGTTGTAGCTGGAAGTGGCTTTGGGAAATGCAGCTCCCTACTAAAATCAAGATTTTTGCATGGCGTGCATGCAATAACCTGCTTCCTACAAAAGATAACTTAAGGAAACGAAAAATTATGTCGGATGACTTGTGTGCGACGTGTACTACAGTTGGTGAAGATTTATCCCATTGCTTGGCTTTTTGCTCCTTCTCGAGACAAGTTTGGGCGTTAAGTAACATCCCGATGAAGGTGCATAATTGGGTAGGTACAACGGTGAAGGAATGGATTCTTTATATGAGGAGGTCGACGGATGACGGTCAATTCCGCAATTGCATCTTGATTTGTTGGGCGTTATGGTCGTTTCGAAATAAAAAACTTCATGAAGTAGTGGTAGTGGAAGCAATGGAAGTTGTTACTTTCGTTCGGCATTACGTTGAGATGTTGAATAATCCTGTTGCAAGAGTCCTTAATGTGACTAGATCCAATCCGATTCCCAAATGGAGATGCCCTGAGCCGGAAGTGATTAAGCTGAATTTTGATGCATCAGTTAACGTTGCGCTTGGAAGTGTGGGTATCGGAATAATGGCGAGGTCTCATACGGGAGAATGCGTAGGTTGGTCGTCACATTTCCTGTTGCAAAGTCTTGATCCAACGTCGGCGGAAGCTAAGGCTGCATATTATGCGATGATCTTTGCACGAGAGAAAGGTTGGCGAAAAATTATTGTTGAAGGTGACTCAAGTACTGTAATATCATCGATTAATGGCGCCACAGAAGATCGATCAATGCATGGGGCTATCATTGCAGATATTCTTGTTGCTAAGGGCTGGTTTGATGGGTTCTCTGCTAGGCATATTAATAGAAAAGGGAATCAAGTTGCACATGAAGTAGCTCGACTTTCACTTAAGGGTCCAAATCTTTTGCCGAATCTCCCTTTGGTGATTCAAAATATTGTAAACTTTGAAGCTGAAGATTAATATAGTCCAATGTTTTATCTCAAAAAAAAAAAAAAAAAAAAAAAAAAAGAAACATGAGTCATGAAAAGTGTCAACGACCCAAAAAATGGCCTAGATAGAAAATAAAGGAAACCGTTAGATTGATAGCAAACTTACAAAAAATTATCATCAGAAAAATATATATATCCATTGCCTAAATAAAAACGCAATAAGGCTACAGGAGTTATCAAAACAGAGGTAGAACAGGAAGTCCAAAATCTAAAGTTGAGACTAATCAGAAGGAGGGGAGTAACCCAAAATAGAATGAAGGAACTAACTATTTGGATATGAGTCCCAGGAGCCAGTGAGAAAATCGAATTAAAATTTAGTTTTTTATTTAATCGTTTATAATTTTATAGTATACATAAGTTATGAGAGAACAAATTTAATCACATATTAAATAATAGAACTTAGTTTGGGATCCGGATCTCATCCCAAACATAGACTTGATAAAGTCTTGAGTTTGTCCACGAAGAACACGAACGAAGCAATCGACACCATCCCCCAATGTTTTGGAATCAAAGAGTAAGTTTTTATAAGACCTCCGATATTCTATTGTATATCCCACGTGCATTTTTTTTATAAGACTGGGATTGTATCTAGAAAATTTAAAGCAATAATTAAGAAGAAAAAAAGAGAAATTTTGAGAATCACAAGTGAAAATAATAGGTTGGGATTGTATCCCAACCTTGTGTAATACACATAGGGGTAGGAATGGCATTGGGGCGGGTGGGGCGGGTTTTGCAATCCCCGTCTCTGCCCTGCTCTGAAAATCCCTATTCCCACCCCATAAAAATTCCCGAATTTTATCAGTTGGTATTCCCATACCCACTGCGTAACTCAAAAAAACAAAAAATCCTAGAATTTAGGGAACATGTAATTAATGAAATAAACTAACTATAATTGACATGTAAGTAATATAGAGAAGAAATTACCTTCAAATTTGATGAGATTTTCGGATTTGAGAGGATTTGTGATAATATTTGTTAGTTGTTGTGAGTTCTTGTGAGGTTTGGCGGTTTTGGGAGGGATAATTGCAGTTTTGGTCCCTCAAGTTTGCACGTTTTTCACTTTTGGTCCCCCATTTACCGCCGTCGACAAAATACACACTAATGTTGTCACATTTTAACACATTTAGTCCATCCGTCTCTTTGACTGTTAAGATGTAACGGACATTGGTTGAATTTGGGGTTTTTCTTTGACAAAATTGCAATAAGACCCCTGTATTCTTTCAAAATATTCTAAAAATCCCTAAAATTTTATCCAACCATAATTTAACCCCAATTTCATCAATTAACCAATTTTAACCAATGACCCAAATTTTTTGAAATCGGGTAATCCGACATTGACTTTATTTTTAACTCGGTTGACTCTTTTTTCGATTGATCTTTTTTTTGCCGTTGTTGACCGATGTTGAATGTCGGGTGAACAACGTTGACATTAATTTTCTTTCTTGAGTTTTATTTAAATTGTTGAGTAGTGGTAAAAATATAATTTAAAAAAAAAAGTCAAAGTTGATAATCGGCAAGAAAAATAATATCATAAAAGAAGTCAAAATAAAAAAAGAAAGAAAAAGTCAACGGAACTCAATGACGGAAAAAATGTAAGACAAAAAAAAAGATAAAAATTAACGGCCGGTGTTAGACCAAAAAACCGTTGTACTAGAGTGGTTAATTATCTCATTTCCAAATTACTCCGCATATGCCTAATTCATCTTCTTCATATTTTTTTGGGAAGAAATTTGGCATGCACTAGCGGTTCCACGAAAAAAAATTGACGGGAAGAAATTATGGATTTTAGAATTTCTTAAAATTGTATTTAGGCCCCAAAATTTTAGATAAAAACTTTACTAGAAGTTTGTAATTTTAATATTACGATACTAGATATTAATATAGTATTATTATTGTGTTATACAATACATATTATGTTGGTCGGAAAAAAAAAAGTCACAGGAAAAAGTTAAAAAAAATCAAGAAAAATAAAAAAGTCAACATTATTAACCGAGAATATGTCGGTGAACTGCAATACCTCACGTTTACCCGTCCCGACATCTGCTATGCTGTGCAACAAATATGTCTATTCATGCATGATCCGAGGGAACCTCATATGGCTGCTCTCAAGCGTATCCTTCGCTACATTCGTGGCACTCTCGACCACGGCCTTCTCCTCTCCCCCAATCCGGACCTCTCTCTTATCGCTTACTCCGACACCGATTGGGGTGGCTGTCCTGACACTCGTCGTTCGACATCGGGCTATTGTGTTTTCCTCGGCAACAACCTCATCTCTTGGTCCTCCAAATGACAGGTCACTACTTCTCGATCTAGTGCGGAGGCTGAATATCGAGCTGTCGCAAACGCCGTCACCGAAACGACTTGGTTACGCAACCTACTTTCTGAGTTGCTCTGCCCACTTTCGAAAGCCACTATTGTCTACTGTGACAACGTCAGTGCCGTCTACCTATCCAGCAATCCTATTCAACACTCTCGTACGAAACATGTGGAGATCGATATCCACTTTGTCCGAGACAAAGTTGCTTTGGGACACGTTCGAGTTCTTCACGTCCCATCCGCCTACCAGTTTGCCGATATCTTCACGAAAGGACTCCCTACTCAACTGTTCTAACAGTTTGTCTCCAGTCTCCACGTCCTCTCCTTTCCCGTTTCGACTGCGGGCCGGGGGTGTATTAGCGTATACATTATATGTATTACGTATATTATTATTATTATTTATTATAGTTACCTTGTATAATAGGTTACCTTGTGTAATAGGTTAGGGTTTCCTACATGTAACTATATATATGATTAATATACGTGAGAGACACAATTCTCTCTTTCTCCAACTCTATTTCTCCTATAGAGACAAATAATAAGAGAATGGGAACATGTGTTTCACAAAAGCGTAGTTTTAGTGTTGCGCAAAGGGTTTGGATATTCGATTAACGGTAGGTTTTAAGCAATTTTGTTAGAACCGGACCGAACCGGCCGGTCGGACGGGTTCGACCGGCAATGAAGCGGTCCGGTCTAACCTTTAAAACCAAAAATCTAAATACTGGGGTCAAATGATCAAAATCTGGTTCGACCGGGTAAAACCCGAGAATCGGCGAGTCAGTTAAGGAACCTGGTTTTTGACCAAACGTCTCAAACCACCGCTAAGTTGGTTATTTGTGGCTAGGTTTGAGCGAACCTTCACGAGCTTAGTGGTGGGTGGTCGGATCTAGTCATGAATGGTCGAAGGATTGCCGGATATGGTTATAGGTGATCGAATATGGGTCGTCGATTGCCTGATTTGAAGAATAAAAAATGGGAAAATATAGAGTATAAGCAAAAGAAATATTGTAAAAGTGGGTTGAGGTATATGAAACTTAAATAATAGGTTGGAGATTAAAAATGTAAAGAAAATTATATTTTTAAAATATTAAAATTTAAAAAATAATGACACTAAAAGAATTAAAAACCCAGTTGAACCGGTTCGATCTTGTAAAATCATCACCCAAATAGTCGTTCGATTCCATAGTCGGTCCGGTTATGACCACATTGGTTTTAAGAAGAAAGTAAAATGGACACAACATTCTTATAAACTCGTCAATGTATTTATAGAATGAAAAATACTAAATTGAGGGACCTATATCTAATGAAAATATTAATCTTTGCTCCAAGTTAGTTATGGTTCATTTACAGGGACCTATATGTAATATTAATCCGATGTATTTGATAGTGTAACTTAGGTCGTGGAGAATCCGTATATAAATAATAAATCCCCACATGCATTACCCCACTTGCTCGACAGATCTATTTTTCCTATAAATAAATATTACCCCATTTCTAGTAGGTAGTGTATGCGTTGTTCTCACAAAAACCAATAACGAAAAAAAAAAAAAAAAAAAAAAGAAAATGGGAAAGGAGCTCGAAAATCCCGCCACCACCACCACCGCCGCGGCGCAAGAATATACTGACGAGATAGACAGCTGCTGTTCCACTCCGTACGTGAGTGCCCCTTCCAGCCCTGGCCGCGACGCCCCTCTTTCTGGATATTACTATAGTGCCCCCGCCAGCCCCATGCATTTTATGCTCTCTGCTGCAACTAATTATACTTCTTCCTCCGCCTCCGCCTCCACAGACGCTAGTGGTTCCTTCGATTTCGATTTCTCCGCCACGCTGCCTTCCTCCGGCTGCGCCTCCCCGGAATCAATGACCTCCGCCGACGAGTTATTTTGTAACGGCCAGATCCGGCCAATGAAACTGTCCAGTCACCTCCGGCGGCCTCAGCTGCTCGACCCTTTGATCGAATCCTCCGACGACGACGTATCGGAGGATCAAACCTTCGGCCGCGGGAGAGAGTTGAAGTTCCGATCCGGATCTCTGCGGCGGAGGGCCAGATCCATGTCGCCAATGAGGAGCACTACGACGCCGTTTCACCGGGATACAGACGACGATTGCAAAAATATAGCCAATACAGATGATGACGATGATGGTAAATCACCAAGGACCGACGCCGACGCCGACGCCAACAATTTGGAGGAGGAGGAAGAAGAAAAGGCCGGAACAACCAGCGAAACGGCGGCGGCGTGCGCTTCCAGGTCATCGAGTTCGAAGAGGTGGGTGTTCTTGAAGGAGTTTCTTTACAGAAGCAAGAGCGAAGGAAGAAACGATGGACACAAATTTTGGGGATCTTTATCATCTTTTTCACCTGTTGTCAAGGATAAAAAAATGACGGCGCCAGCGACAAAGACTAAACAGCAAATTAATACAAAGACAAGTCTTAAAAGTAAACGAAGAGCCGGGGTGGTGCCGCCATCGGCACACGAAGTGCATTATAATGCGAAGAGGGCGCAGGCGGAGGAGATGAGGAAGAAAACATTCTTACCGTACAGACAAGGACTCTTTGGATGTTTGGGTTTCAATTCAAAGAGCTATGCTGCCATTAATGGTTTTGCTAGAGCTACTTTCAACACTACTCCTCCTGTTTCTTCCAGGTAAAACTTATAAATTAAATTAAATGAATATTATTGGAGATATTACTACTTACTTACTATTAGTGGCCGGATTTGTATAGAAATAAATGTAAGTCTTTCTTTTTTCTTTTCTTTTTTATTTAAATAATAAAGTTTATATATAGATGCTCGTCGTGTATGTATTGCAGCTTCTAATAGTAAAGATCGAGATCTCTACTGTTTTTGACATAATAAATGTATGATGATGAACACAGTTGATTTTTTCCTTTCTAATTAATACTGAATTATTATTAATTAATTTTTTTTTTAATTTGGTATCCAATGTCGATCTATCAGTTTATTAATAATTGCTATTATCCATTCAGAATCTTACATGTAATACGAAATCATTGGATCATCTAAGTGTATAATATTCCTGACAATTCTTTTTATACATCATGGTTACAAATATTTACATTCTTGTATATATTTTGTAATTTGCTATAGAATTTCATTTTTATTTTTTTTGGAAATAATAGGTTGAGAACAGAAATTTCAACTATATATGTAACCTATAATTCAAGGGTAAAGAAAGAGCCGGGGGAACAAGAGCACCAAATTAATTAAATAAATATAATTCCATGACATTGTACTATTTGAGATCACTAAAAGAGATATTTACATAAATGATGATAGTTTTTTTTTTTTTTTTTACTTTAGAAACAGTAAATAATAAATATATATAGTAAATTAAAATAATGTTGAGTTCTTGAGCCAATTAATGTTTAGTTGTACCCTGCACAATCCACATGCAATGTAATGAAAACAAATGCATATGTTAGGTGTACAAGGGACCCTACGGTTATTAGCTAGCCGACCTGTGTGTTTCCAAGTGATATATGGTGGCATTGATAGGGATACCCAAGTTTTTTTACAATTATCGTACACTAATCCTAACTTATACTAATCACAAATTTCATACTATTATCGTACATAAAATTTGGTATACCGTTGTTTTTTAATACGATATCGTGATATATGGTACTCTACTATTATTTTGTATATAAAAGGGTGAGAAAACAAGAAAATCTTTCAATTTTCTTGCCACAGAGATCCGTCATATATATGTGTATATTATTTGAATGTATACATATTTTTATTGAGCTACACATTATACACTAATTTTATGTCGTCAGGTAGCGTAAATTTATTCATATATGTGTGATCTCTGTTCACATATATATATATATATATATATATATATATATATATATATATATATATATATATATATATATATATATATATATATATATATATATTAGAAAAAAAAAAGTACATTTAATTTGTGAAAATATAAGAAAACTTACATGCACTAAATAAATGCTAGAAATATTTTTCTTTGAATAAAGTTATCAATATTATGGTATATAAAATAAATGATTTTTTTTTTTACAAAATATACTATAATAGTAGGTATGCTATGGCACAATATTACCATGGTATTGAGAATGCAATATCATTATTGTACCAACCATTTATTGTACGGTACCAATACCTTACCGAATAAAATAGTAACCAATATACTTTAATATTTTTTGGTAATCTAGATTGCTATATAGTGGTACTTAGCAATTGGTAATTTCTTTCCATCTCTA
>NW_012193213.1:690560-824323 GCF_000504015.1 Erythranthe guttata
ATATATATATATATATATATACCCATATATATATATATATATATATATATATATATATATATATATATATATATATAGTTGTTAAGAGTAAAGAGGATGTGTAGCTAACATAATTTTTACAAGTACAACAAATAAAAAAAAAAGTTACATTGATGTATGATATGAAAAGGGCAATCAATTCAATTGTCCTTGAGAGACCCACAATACTGGTAGTAGTAGTGGATTTATATAGAAGAATCACATGTTTTGCTTAAAAACGATCTTTAATTATTAGTGAAACATATGTGGTGGATGATACGATGGCATCAATTCAATATCTCTTTTAATTATTGCTAATATACATTCACAAGTTAATGAATCTTTTTGTCGTTTTCCTCATTAGCGTTTTATCCCCTTTCAATTGCTAATTTGCTTTTGTCAATTCAATTCAACAAAATAAGATGCAATTAATCACTTTGGGTCATATTTTGTCTCTTTGACAATGACACAATAATAAGTCCTAGACGAACACAATTTCTTTCACTAGCTTTCTATTACTTGTTTTTCTTTGTTAACAGATTAAATCATTTGTAATTATTTACTTTATAATTTCATTAAACTGTTTTAAAAGGAAAATAATGATAAATGACAATTCAATCTCCGGGCGTAATAGTGAAACCTCAACGTGGATGGTTTAGGCAGGTGGTGGTGAACGATTGAAGACAAAATACCTTTACTAGGTATGATAAAATTTTTGTTGCAAGAAAACTAGGAATGAATTTATCAGAAATGACCATCACTCAATTTCCTAGGCTGGCATTTGACTTTTGCGGGCTAAGTTTCAGCCCTGGCAAGGAAAGCTGGTTATGGAGACAATTAGGGTCCGATTTGTCCCCCTGTACTTGAAAAGTTGTCTGGTTGTGGCCCTCGCCGTTAATTTTCACACCTTTGACCTTAACATCTTTGACCTTAACACCGTTTGATCTAAATTTGAAAATTACAAAAAAACCACCCCTCTCAATTTAAATAATTATTAAAAAAAATTAAAAAAACAAAAAATAAATTGTGACTGTCGTCGTGGTCGTTGTATTGAATTTTTTATTCTTTTTTTTTTTTGTTTTTTTTTTTTAATTTTTTTAATAATTATTTAAACTAGGATGGATGACTTTTTAGTAATTTTCAGACTTATATCAAACGGTGTTAATGTCAAAGGTTTGAAAACTAACGGCGAGGCCACATTGAGATATTTTTTCAAGTACAGGGGCAAATCGATGTAATTGAGAGTAAAAGGGGGTAAAGTGTTATCGAGCCAAAGTACAAGGGGGGAAATCGATGCAATTGAGAGTAGAAGGGGATAAAGTGATATCGAGCCAAAGTACAAGGGGGCAAATCGATGCAATTGAGAGTAGAATGGGGTAAAGTGATATCGAACCAAAGTACAAGGAGGGAATGTGGAATGTACCCATAAAAATAATACTAAATTTTTCTTCCTTAGATACTACCAAAATAAAAATTAGATAATAATTAAGTAGATTGAAGTACATTTAATGAAAATCAATACCACACAAAAACATACAAAATTTCCTTTTCTTTCTTCAATACCAAATACATAAAAACCCTCAAAACCCTTTTCCTTATTCACAAACCCCTCAACCTCCTCCTTTTTCTTTGATATACCTAATTGGGCCGATCCAATGGGCCCCCAAATTTGTCTAATAATTGGGCCCACTACACAAAAGCCCAAGCACCTTCAAAATAAGGCTTGGCCCCAACAAAATAAACCCAACCCAATCAACACATATAAATAGAGATTTTTACTCATTTGTTAAGGTACGTTCTATTATTCACAAGTAATCTAGAGTGATTTTTCTCTCTACCATATCCACGATCCGCACATCTGACTTGAGCGTCGGAGGGGTTTCCGCCGGATCAACCCCCGGCTTAGTTCACGTGTGTTCGTTTCGCAGGGACCTCAGGATCATCAAGTTGTCAATCTACTGATCCGCTTTGCTCTCCTAGCTCATTTACTACCCTACCCGAGGGACCTCAGGATCATCAAGTTGTCAAGATATTGATCCGCTTTGCTCTCCTAGCTCATTTACTACCCTACCCCAGGTGATCTAAGTAATTAGCATCATCATTTTGGCGCCGTCTATGGGAAAATGCAAACCAGATCACGTAGCCAACAAGATCCTCCTGAGGCATTCGCTCGGAGAGAGAATGACACAACTAACAACCTCCCAATCCGCGGAGGCTCTGGCTTGCCACCTCCTCCACGTGCTCCGGATCCGCCTCGCGAGGTTCAGGTGATCCCCCCTCGGGACCCACCACTCGCCGATCCGCCACTTCCTGCTCCCCGAACGGTTCAGATAACCGAGGATGCGCTCCAACGCACGATAGCAGAAGCCTCAACTCGCGCCGCCATAGAGGCCGTAACCCAATATATCGCCACGATGGGAGCAAATGCTCCCAACGCGATACCCGCACCTGCTCCACCTGTGGTGCCACCCATGATACCACCGCCAGTCCAGAACCAAATAAGTGTCTCCTCATCCACCTCGGACCCACGGTCCCGGGTACAACTATCCACCAATCACAGGGGGGCACAACCCAGACATCAACGTCAACGCGAACCCCCACGGGTTAATGCGTCTCCACAGAGAGTCCCTCTCTTTAATGAGGGAGAAGGGGAGGTAAACAGCAGAATGTCTCGCCAAGTTTCGTTCCCCCAATTGAACAATCCAATTGGCGGAAGAATGAATGCCCCAGTAAGACGCAGTCCTTTCACCGTGGACATTCTCAGGGTTACCTCAGTTTGAAGGAACCACCGACCCACAAGAACACATAGAGAAATTCCACGCCATGGCAGATTTGTATGGCCCAACAGATGCCGCAATGTGCAAAATGTTCCGCACCACTCTCTCCAAGCGGGCCATGAATTGGTTCAACTCTCTACCTACAGGATCGATTGACACCTTCGCTCGATTGTCGCAACACTTCACCAACCAATTCTCCATCAACAAACAATATGCCAAGACCCCAGCACACCTTTTCTCTGTAGTACAAAGAGACAACGAAACGCTCCGCAATTACATCAAGCGTTTTGTGGAAGCCGTCCACGAAGTCCCAAGCTTAGGACAAGACATGCTCTCCGGGATCATGCAACAAAACTTGAAGTCGGGTAGGTTCAAAGAATCGATTGTCGGAAGGCCTCCAGGCAACCTAGAGGAGTTGCTGAACCGTGCAGAGAAATATGTGCGAATAGAGGACGCGTCTACCCATGCTCCTCCCAAGAGCAAGAGAGAAGATGACCGACAAGACGCCAGGAGACGGGACGATTGACGTCCGCCACCCCCACCTCAAGGCCAATCGTCGTCCTCCTACAATCGATTCACTCCGCTAAACACCCGCCTCACTGAAATCCTTCATGTGATAGAACAAAGAGGTCTAGTAGAACCTGCACGCCCAATGCAACCCACTGCGAAACGAGAAAAATCGGATCGCTACTGTCGATTCCATAAAGACAGAGGACATACTACCGAGGAATGTGCACAACACAAATTAGCAATTGAGAAGTTGATCAAGCAAGGCCACTTAGGCGAATACATCGACAAGCCTCGAAACAAGCGCCGTGATGACCTCCCACGCCGAGATAACAATCGAGATCAACCGCAACGATGAGAGGAGGGAGCTCATTGGAGCGAACACGATAACAATGATAATCAAATAGGCTCATTTATGCTATTTTGATAATTTCCATCTACTATTTTCCTAACATATTTTGACTTTTATAGAAAAGTAGATTGCCAAATAGGCTCATTTATGCTATTTTGATAATTTAATTTTAACAATTAATTATCTAATATTGTATAATTTTTTTTAACACAGTTTAATTATCATATATTTAAATTTTCTTAAATGCTACTTCGTGCATAGTACATGGAGAATTGCTAGTTTAATGTTTAAAATGAAATTAATATCACTTTTACTTTTAGTTTCTTAACATAACCCATTCACAAATTCCATGTTCTTATATATCTTTTTTTTTCTTTTTTTTTTTAATATCAAAATGTAAATATTATAAATTTAAAAAGTCGTAGACAGTCAAAACGGGCATACTTGAGGAAATTGCAGAACCGTAAAACTAAGAACACTTAACAAAAATCAAAACAACATAGAAAATCGAAACGAAAAGGGATTAGCCCCTAAAGACCTCATCGAAGCCTTGGAACCCTCATCAAGCATGCATTACGCTGCCCGGGAGCCCTCCTCCCCGCGACCTAACCAGCTACGCGTATTGGCCAAACATTGCTGAGTAGACATGAGTTTGTATCTTCTCCGCTAGCTCGCCCGATGTAGTTTTTTATATGTCATGTTTATATGGAAGGACATCAAAATGACTACTACATTCTTGTGTGATGGTAATATATATTTTGGGCCTATTACGAATAAGCTCATCGCGGGCTACTCACAAAGAAGTCCATACCAAAAACTCTTTGAGAAAAAAGTATAGACAATGTCGAGAGGTATGTAGAAAACTAAAATACCCCCTCACCTTTTCATATGGTTCAATTTCATCATTTAATCCAATTTAACTTCAATTTGACCCCAAATTTCAACAATTATTCAATTTTGACCCATAACCTAATTTTGACTCCAATTTTGATCGCCGTTGCTTGATAACTCAGAACCCATTACCAATTTTGAGATTTAAAGTCTTGACTCCAATTTTGACCGTCTCCATTTTTATTACTTGTCCCGTCTGCATTGTGGAGAAATGAACGGATCTTCTCCTATTTATAGAGTTCAGGATCATCATGCCCTGCACGAAAATAGCACATTAAGAGAAGATACGAAGTTAGTAGGATAATGGGTTAGAGGATAAATTAAACATGTGCTTAAATAACTACCCTCTAAGCTAACAATAACCGCCCACTAACTTTAGATAATAAATCCGAATAATAAATCCAAGAATAATAATAAATTCGAAAATAGAAAATAGATTTAAGAAAGTCAAAACAATTAAATTATATTTGACTCAAAAGTCAAATCTCCAACACTTGTCAAATGCCTAAGAAAGTAAAATATGTAGATATGAAAATCGAAAAGAGAACAAAAAAATATGTAATTTGAGAGAGTAACGAACAAAATAATAACTAACAATGTAAACTGAAAATTGGAAATTGACAAGAAAACCGAAAATTTGTTGCAAAGTAAGCGAAGATTGTTAACTGATAAGAGAATTGAGACCAACAAGTTGAGAGAGAAAAGAGAAATGTGAATGCATTGATGAGGAAATGTAGAATAATGTGCTCGTATTTATAGGAAAATATAAATAAAAAATAAAAAAAAATAATTAAATTTTGATTCGGCCAGTTTGCGTCCATGCGGTTTTGGGTTTATCTGCCGGTTTGCAACAATCGACAAATCTGGGCCTTCCATTTCAAACGATCAATGATCTTGAACGTTGAAAACAAGTGATAGAAAGAAATAAAAAATAATGTGTTCATTTCCAGGCCGGTTTCGGTTTGCCTGCCTAAAAATTAGCCATTAGCGTTTGAATTTCAAAAATAAAACCCATTTCCGAACCGGTTAGGCGGGCTGGTTTTTCAGTTCCGCTTCTGCTGGTTAAACCGAGGGGCTTAACCGTCGGTTCCGGGATATGGATATCAAAATACAGAATTTTCATGTAATTTCCATGTCCAGTTAAGGTGTATGCCCATACTTGGTCGAGTTTTTTCTTCTTTTATATTTGTTTGCATATTAGGTTGTCTAGGATATTATTACTTTTGTCTTATTTGGCCGTTTGAATTTGAACCCAAACATTTTCCCCATTTACATCTTACTTTCCATTTACTTCTTACTTTCCCAGATCGGTGACTAAAAAAGCTTAGCAAGTGTACCCATAGAACTGATGTGTTCCAGTCGTCGTCTCACACTCTCGCTCCATGGAGAAAATAACTGCGGAGATGGTCAGAAAATTCACTCTTAAGGACGCAAAAGAGGAATGAGTGATGATAGATATGGGGTCGAGCGCCACTATGGTCTTTACTTCATCGAATCAGTTTGTTGGTAGGGTGGTTCCATACTATAAAAGCGAGTTTTCTTCGGCTTTTACAACCGGTGAAATGATGTGTTATCCAACCCGGTTATGTGAACAAATTCATCATTGATTTCAACCTTATTCTTGAATATAACAAGCCTTGGAAGGATTGGATCTTTGACATGAATGCACTATTATGAATATTATTTCATGAGCTCAAGGACAGAGAGATTGCTAGCGAAGTGGAGATCAATAAAATGAAGACAGCGGGGGATTTGCTGAGAGTACATCTTCCAAATTATATGGGAATCTCTATCAGTATAGGAATCTCAATCGGTACATCTTCTGGCATCTCCGAGGATCTTCACCGTCGAGCTGGAGGATCCGGAATATGATCCTCTGTTCGCATCTTGACGAACCCCTCCAATCTGTTCCCCCGAGCTATCCTCTCCAGCTCGTCCTTTAAGTGGTTTCATTCATCAGTACAATGGTTGTACTTGTTATGATATCGACAGTAGCCCCCTACTTTGGGACCTTTGGCGGGCATTCTCTGGTATGACATCGCCCATTGAATATCGGGTCCTCCTTCTATTGCGTACCTGGGTGGGCGTCTTTCTAAGGATACCGCGGTCTCCTGTATTATTATGCTGGTACCTCGCGAACAGGGGCACGTCGACGAGGTCCTACCGGCTCTATCTCTCAGAGGGCAACCTTTGTCGGGGCGCGCTAGGCGGGCACCACTTCTACCTCTTCCTCCATCTTCCCCGCCTCTTCCATATTAATGTATTTTTCGGTCCACTTAAGAAGCTCGTCATACGTCGACGGCGGCTATTTTGCAAGCGATCTAAAGATCTCACCATCCTTTAGACCCTGCATCAAGCCATTAGTGAGTACGTCTTGCGAAAGAGCAAGTACCTCCCCAGTGGCACTTGTGAATCGGCCCACAAAACTTCTCAAGGATTCTCGTTTCTCCTGTTGAAAACTGAAAAAGCGCGAGGGCGGACTTTTTCTGTTTCTTGGAACTGGCAAAGTGATCTAACATAGAACTGTATGTTTCAAAATCTGGCACCGAGCCTTCTGGTAATTAGCCAAACCAGAGTTGAGTTGTTTCTCGCAACGTGGTAGCAAAGGCACATAATACCATATGAAAATCGAGGTAGATAAGACGTGGTCTGGAATCTACTTACATGATACCAAGGATTGGTTGTCCCATCATACGCGAGGTGTTCAAGAGCTTAAAATCCTATTGGCAAGTCGCAAGCATGATTTCCACCGAAAACAGGTTACCCCGCTGCTCTCGCTGGAATGGTACGAGCGAGCATACAGAAGGACCCACCATTAATCTCGCCTCTTGAGTGGCTATTACTGGGACCGAGCTTAGGAGTGGGCGAGTTTTAACTGTCTTTCAACTCGCCCGGTCTTGCTGCACTGCCTGATTGACTATCCGTTGAATTTCTCCATGGTACGTGATAGAGGAGTTTCACGGATTTTAGGATTATATAAGCTTTTTATGATCTTAATAGGCTCAAATAATAATAATACCTTTTTTCACATAAATAAATATTCAATAGGTATATATGTGTGTGTTTGAATAATAAGAAAGTGAATGTAGAACAGTTTAGCCGGAATTGGATATCTGGTGGATAAGTTGATCGGAATTTTATTAACATACGAGACTGCATACGAGATGCAAAGTTACCTCGCTGCCCAGGCTACTGTTGGGTTTCGGGCACGTGTACGCAGCGGAAAACAAAAATTTTATGCGATTTAAACGACTTTAAAGATAATAATACATGCCCGATAAATTAAATCAATTAATTGCGTACCTTTGCGCTTCCAGCGAAATTAAAAACTACATACATGCTTAAATGTTTAACTGAATTTAAACCAATTAACATGCTCGCGTTTAAACCAACTAACATGCTTGCAACAATTAAAACGATTACACAAAATCACATAAAATCATACGAAAGCAAACATGAATATTTAGTTTAAACGTAAACGAATCGAAAACATGAGATTCGTGTGTTTACCTCTTGAAGCGTGAGGTAGGAGCGCTAAGCAAGTCGAGATTGCTACGGAAACCAATCCGTACAATCCGGGGCAGCAGCGGTGCAGCGGCAGCAGCGGCGAGACGGGCCGTGGCGGCGCGTGTGACTCACGCGCGGTCTTCGGGCGGCGCGTGGGGTTGCGTGCGGTTGGCTCGTATGCTTCTCCTCGATTCTTCGATCTTCGATCTTCCTCCTCTCGGATTTCACCTCGTATACTTCGATCTACTAAACACGTGGCACTAGACACGTAATAGTTAGAAAAACGGAAGAAAAAGGGAAGGAAAGAAACTACCAAAGCAATCGGCCGATGAACGGCCGATTCCGGCGATACGGCGGCGTTGACGGCGGTGGTGGCCGCGGGAGAGAGAGGCCGAGAGAGAGAGAAGGGGATGGCTAGGGTTAGGGTTAGGTCTTGTTATGTTTGTGCAAGGCCTATAAATCAAGTATTTATAGTCCCTTGCATAAAACCCTAACGGGCTTAAGTTGGACCGGGCCCAACAACTTAAGCTCGTTAGTTCCTTTACTTGCTCGTCTCTCTCAATTCAATGATCTGAAAATTGCAACAATTACATTTTCGGAATCATTATAATATCCTCGTCATTACGAGTGCCAACTCTCATTTTCCAACTTTCCAATAGTGGAAACCCTAGTTCAGTGCACTTTCTAAATTTGGAAACTTCCCGATTTAGAAAGTTCACTAACACGTTCGTCTATTCTTTTCCTTTTCTTATTCTCATTCATAATTCCAAATTATGAATGTTGGATCCAATCATATTGACTTCCAATCGTGCAATGATAAACTACTTTTTCTCTGACCGTTTATTCAAAGATCTCATGTGCACGAGCAGTGTGACCCTCGATGGTTCAGGTGTAAGCTAGCCGTGGGCCCACAACCCTTTGTGGTCAAAACTCGTCCCTTAGAGTTACGATTAAGATGAAGCTCGTTTCACCTTAATCACCCAACGAATCAAGATTGGCGTCTAGCAACTACGCGTTATGATTCCCTAGATACAAATGAAGTGCCTGCAAGAACCTTCAGATATAGTTAACGTACAGTACGGTCCCTTCGATACATATGTCCCGATCGAACTAGAGGCATTGGTTCATCGAGACCTCTTTATATGTTCGATCACGGTGCGATCGTTCCAAGTGTTGTAATCGTCACGTGCATGACTTAGAGAATCGAATTCTCTAATCATCACTTAGTCAGCTCTGGCCAGAGACTTAGAATGATTACAAACTTTCAGAACACACAGGACATCCAAGACTATTCTAGCGATCGAATCCCCGACTACAATGCACATACCTCTCAATAGATTTCAGACTGCACGAACACTGGCCCTTGGGATGGTCCTCGGTGGAACTCAGGGACAGGTCACGATACAGCTGGTCCTCTAGTGAAGTCACGGTGATGTCTAGGTCATAAGGACTAATGGTGTACAACTATACCATAGATATATCTACTCGATTATTGGGAACCACTTAGAGATTTCTAGGGTGAGGGAGTTCAGTGAACTCGTCAACTTACGAGCACCCACTTATGCATGCCGATATCACAATACCGTTTACTGATGAGATGCAGTACACATACACTAAGTGCTAGTCTCCATGGGAAAGGCCGATATCCTCATTAGTGGCGTAACCCTTCGACTAGGAACTCGTTTAACAGTTATAATACTTAAGTAAATATCTCACGATCCTAAGGATCAATTACTAGTACTTGTAATAACTGTAAGGACTATATCTATGCTTGTGACAAAGGGACAAAGATATAGAATGCCAAGGTGTTTTATCATTAATACGAATAAAGGTTCGTTTATTACAATAATAAATACGAAAGACCACAACCACATGTTGGCTTGTTGGTCACCTACTCTAACAATCTCCCACTTGACCTAAAGCCAACTACCCATAAATCGCAATCCCATCGACTCTCGATGTTTCTCATGGACCGATCTCGGTAAAGGCTTCGTGAAGGGGTCTGCAATGTTCTCTTCCGAGGTGACTCGTTCAACCTTAACTTCACCTCTATCAATGATCTCTCGGATCACGTGATACTTCTTCAAAATATGCTTCGACTTCTGATGAGATCGTGGCTCCTTAGCTTGCGCCACGGCTCCGGTGTTATCACAGTACAACGGTACTGGATCACTAGCATCAGGAATGACACCCAACTCTTGGATGAATTTCCTTATCCAAGTCCCTTCTTTTGCAGCTTCGGACGCTGCAATGTATTCCGCTTCGGTAGTGGAATCGGCCGTCGTGCTTTGCTTGGAACTCTTCCAACACACGGCACCATCATTAAGCGTGAATATAAATCCAGAATTCGACTTTGAGTCGTCCACATCCGATTGAAAACTAGAGTCAGTAAAACCCTCTAATTTCAACTCGGCACCCCCATAGACCAAAAATATATCCTTAGTTCTTCGCAAGTACTTGAGGATATCTTTCACGGCTTTCCAGTGAGCCGGGCCGGGGTTAGACTGATATCTGCTTGTGACACTCACAGCATACGCAATATCGGGTCTCGTACATAGCATGCCATACATTATGTTTCCTATGGCAGAAGCATAAGGCGTCCTTTTCATCTCCTCGATTTCACTAGGTGTTTGCGGACACATAGATTTCGAGAGACGAACCCCATGGGACATTGGCAAGAATCCCTTCTTGGATTCTTCCATGCTAAACCGTTTCATAACAGTGTCTATGTACAGGCTTTGGGATAAGCCAAGCATCTTTCTCGCTCTATCTCTATAGATGCGTATTCCTAATACATAAGATGCTTCTCCCAAATCCTTCATTGAGAAACGTGTGGACAACCATGCTTTCGTTTGTTGCAGCATTCCTACGTCATTCCCAATGAGTAGAATGTCATCAACGTAAAGCACTAAAAATATCACTGCCCTCCCACTAACCTTCTTGTATACACAAGGTTCCTCCGGATTCTTCTCAAAATCAAACTCTTTGATAGTTGAGTCGAACCTAATGTTCCAACTACGGGATGCTTGTTTCAATCCATAAATGGATCGCTGGAGCTTGCAAACCTTTTGCTCACTTCCAGAAGATATGAAGCCTTCCGGCTGCGCCATGTAAATTTCTTCCTCAATATCTCCATTAAGGAAGGCGGTCTTCACATCCATTTGCCATATCTCGTAGTCGTACCACGCAGCTATGGCCAGCAAAATCCTAATGGACTTCAGCATCGCGACTGGCGAAAAGGTTTCCTCATAGTCAACACCTTGCCTTTGAGTGTATCCTTTTGCTACCAATCTAGCTTTATAGGTCGATACCTTTCCATCAACTCCAATTTTCTTCTTATAGATCCACTTGCAGCCTATAGGAACAATTCCTTTGGGTGGATCTACCAAGGTCCATACCTTGTTGGAGTACATGGAGTCCATTTCGGATTTCATGGCAGTTAGCCAATGTCCCATGTCCGCATCCGATACGCCTCATTGTATGTTCTTGGATCTTGTCCAAGATCAACATGATCTTCATCATTTTCGAGGAGGAATAACCTATCCGGCATTTTCCGAACTCTTTCGCATCTACGTACCGTAGGTTCAGGAGGTATATTAGTGGATTGTTGTATTGGTTCGATTACTTGTTCTTGCGTTTGAACTTCACTTTGTGGTTCTTGAACTACTTCAAGTTCTATCATGCTGCCCTTTCTATCGGATAGAAACTCCCTTTCCAAAAAGGTGGCATTTCTCGAAACAAACGTCTTTGCTTCTTTGACATAGTAGAACTCGTATCCCATCGAGTCTTCGGGATACCCCACAAAATAGCACAAGTCGGATTAACTATCCAACTTATCTCCCACTAATCGCTTTACATAAGCGGGACAACCCCATATCCTAATATGTTTGTAGTTGGGTTTCCGGGAATGCCAAAGTTCATAAGGTGTGGATTTAACTGCTTTGGTGTTAACTCTATTCAGCAAATACGCGGCAGTACGAAGTGCATGACCCCACAAGTATGCCGGTAAGTTTGTGAACCCCATCATTGATCGAACCATATCTAATAAAGTTCGATTCCGACGTTCGGAGACTCCATTAAGTTGAGGAGTTCCCGGTGGAGTCCATTGGGATTGTATCCCATTCTCTTTTAGATAGTCAATGAACTCGATGCTCAAGTATTCTCCACCACGATCGGATCGCAGCTTCTTAATACTTCGTCCGAGTTGCTTTTCCACTTCGTGTCTAAAATCTTTGAACCTTTCAAATGTTTCAGACTTGTACTTCATCAAGTACACATACCCATACCTAGAACAATCGTCGGTAAAGGTAGCGAAGTAGTTATATCCACCCTTCGCACTAACACTTAGTGGACCACATACGTCTGTATGGATCAAATCCAAAAGACCCTCGGCTCGTTCCATTTTCCCTTTGTAGGGTGACTTGGTCATTTTCCCTTTAAGGCAAGATTCACAAGTTTGTAGTGATTTCACGTCCTCCAAAGAGAACAATCCTTCACTGACAAAATCGTTCATCCTTCTTAAAGAGACATGACCTAATCTAGCGTGCCAAAGTTGTGCGGGGTTTTGATCTATCTCCTTACGTTTTGCTGATATAACATTAATAGGTATTTCATTTGGATTTAGTTCATACAAGTTGTTTAATAGTCGTCCTTTGCAAATCAAAGTCTCATTCTTTTGTATAATGCAAATCGAATTTCCAAAAACAAAAGTAAAACCTTCAATATCTAATACAGGAATAGAAATACGGTTTCTAATGAGGGACGGAACAAATAAACAATCGTTCAAAATAATAGGAAAACTAGAATCCAAAACATTTAAGTAAATTGTGCCAATGGCTTCAGCAACAACTCTTGCTCCATTCCCCATCCTTAGGTAGGTCTCACCCGCTCTAAGCCTTCGACTTCTTGTCATTAGCTGCAAATCATTGCACAAATGTGAGCAACAGCCCGTATCCAATACCCAAGAAGAAGAGTTGACAGATAAATTTACGTCAATGAAATACGTACCCTTTTCAGAACCTTTCTGCTTTAGGTAAGCCTTGCAGTTGCGGCGCCAATGTCCTTTCTTTCCACAGTGATGGCAAGCATCATCAACTTGCTTGCCAACCTTTGCTTTGGGGCCCCCACTACCTTCACCCACTTCGAACTTGCTGTTTGGGAAGGAAAATCTTTCATTTCTTTTCTTTTGGAAAGAACTCTTCTTTCCAGAAGTAGCAGCAATGAGAACAGACTTCTCTTTCTTAATGGTGGACTCGAAGCTGACCAACATGTTCATTAACTCATCCAAGGGAGGATCTAGTTTGTTCATGTTGAAGTTCACTATGAACGATTCATAGGAACTAGGGAGAGATAACAAGATCAAATCCAACGAGAGCTCGGCCGGGAGGGTGACATCAAGATTCACTAGCTTTTCAAGGAGAGTGATCATTTTGAGACAGTGCTCGTGGACCGAAGTCCCTTCGCGCAGTCTCGCCGTGATCAACTCCTTTGTAGCAGCGTACCTCGATGCCTTAATATTCTCACTATACATGCTATCGAGATGAGCCTTTATATCGAAAGCATGCATGTGAGACTCATATTTCCTCGCAAGCGCGGGCTCCATGGCGGCTATCATATAGCACCTAGCATGAGTGTCATCTTTCTTCCAAACTTCATAAGTTTCCTTTTCAGCATCAGTCGCTGTGGCAGGTATAGTGGCGGGAAGCCTCTCGTTCAAAACATAGAGACGCCCCTCAACGGTTAGCACAAGCTTAAGACTACAGAACCAATCTAGATAATTAGGCCATTGAGTTTATTGTCGAGGATTGACATTATGGGATTCTTAGACATGATTATCTGAGACACATAGAGAATAGGATTATTAGAGATTCGCGTTAAATGATTGTTACAATTAAATGTTTGGACTTATGTTATTTAATTGTTCTCCCACTAATTTTATCGAGTTCCACTTCCCTCTAGTAGACAAACGAGAAAACTGATTTTTCTTAATGGGCTTTAGGTCCAATAGACATATATAACTCGTAGTTAATATAGCCCGATTATATTTGCCCAAAGGTAGATCACAATCAATCATATCCACAATATGACCCTAAATTAATTTTCCTCACACTTGATAATGACCTAAGTTAATCTCGCGAATATAATAATCGTCGTGTGTCAAGTCTAACCTACCAATCAAAGATGCTCATAGAACTTGATTATGCCAAACTAATGCAGTCCCTAGTTAATCTAGCCGACCACGTTAATCCAACATAACCCTTTTCTATGGCTACCTTCATCGCTATGTCAATTGAATTACAGCTTACTCTACCATAGCACTCCCCGCTAACACGGCTTACTGCACTTCAGCAAAGGGCTACACATAATCCAACCGTTGGCAGAAGGAAAGAAATAACTCAACAGATTGGGTCATTCTTTATAGCTTGAAATGATTCTCAATTAGATTAATAATGAGGGGTTTTATTAAAAGGTTTTATCTCATCAAAAGGTTCAGATTGGTCTATGTGATTCCTACATCTATGTTCTCTAAAGGTATATGGAAACGCATATTGTCCTAAGAGGAACATACGACCTAACTTCATAATTAATTACATTAATTAATTATCGGGTTTTTCAAAATAATTATAGAACCTCAACTAGCATAAATCATTCAAATAATGTTGAGGTACTACTAATTAAGTTGAACTATAATCAATATTATATATGTGTTCTATTAATTGAAATCAATTTAACAATTTAAATTAATTAATTAATCTAACACCTATTTACTAAAATAGATGATTGTCGATCCAATTATCTAATTGGGATTATTTGAAAATAATTTTCCAAAAATTAAAATCAATTTGTTTTAAGTTTAATTTTAGAAATCTGAAATAAATATTTTTTTTTTTTTTTTTATTTTTTTTTTTTTTCAGTGAACCGGTTCGGCCCAACCGGTCTGACCGGTTCGGACCGAAGCGGTCCGGTTCTGCCCGGTCCAGCTGACCCAAATCAGTGGGCCGGGTCAGTCGGACCGAGAACCGGTCTGACCGACCCGAATCCACGTAGATTCGGCCAACTAGATCGCTCACAACCAACGAACCGGCCGGTTCGACCGGTTCGATCCGAACAATTAAAAAACCGATGTTTTAAAAATGATTTCAGATCCGATTTTCCAATTTTAAACAATTTTAAAGATGGAAAAATTCTAAACAATATTTCAAAAATATTTTAAACTTACGAAAACTCCCAATTACATAATACAACAATCACTACTTTAATAAATCGAACATGCATAAAATCATAGCATATTATACGACGCAATTAATTACGCAACGAGCTCTGATACCACTGTTGGGTTTCGGGCACGTGTACGCAGCGGAAAACAAAAATTTTATGCGATTTAAACGACTTTAAAGCACATAATACATGCCCGATAAATTAAATAAATTAATTGCGTACCTTTGCGCTTCCAGCGAAATTAAAAACTACATACATGCTTAAATGTTTAACTGAATTTAAACCAATTATTATGCTCGCGTTTAAACCAACTAACATGCTTGCAACAATTAAAATGATTACACATAATCACATAAAATCATACGAAAGCAAACATGAATATTTAGTTTAAACATAAACGAATCGAAAACATGAGATTCGTGTGTTTACCTCTTGAAGCGTGAGGTAGGAGCGCTAAGCAAGTCGGGATTGCTACGGAAACCAATCCATACAATCCGGGGCAGCAGCGGTGCGGCGGCAGCAGCGGCGAGACGGGCCGTGGCGGCACGTGTGACTCACGCGCGGTCTTCGGGCGGCGCGTGGGGTTGCGTGCGGCTTCGGCTCGTATGCTGCTCCTCGATTCTTCGATCTTCGATCTTCCTCCTCTCGGATTTCACCTCGTATACTTCGATCTACTAAACACGTGGCACTAGACACGTAATAGTTAGAAAAACGGAAGAAAAAGAGAAGGAAATAAACTACCAAAGCAATCGGCCGATGAACGGCCGATTCCGGCGAAACGGCGGCGTTGACGGCGGTGGTGGCCGCGGGAGAGAGAGGCCGAGAGAGAGAGGGGGACGGCTAGGGTTAGGGTTAGGTCTTGTTATGTTTGTGCAAGGCCTATAAATCAAGTATTTATAGTCCCTTGCATAAAACCCTAACGGGCTTAAGTTAGACCGGGCCCAACAGCTTAAGCTCGTTAGTTCCTTTACTTGCTCGTCTCTCTCAATTCAATGATCGGAAAATTGCAACAATTACATTTTCGGAATCATTATAATATCCTCGTCATTACGAGTGCCAACTCTCATTTTCCAACTTTCCAAAAGTGGAAACCCTAGTTCAGTGCACTTTCTAAATTTGGAAACTTCTTGATTTAGAAAGTTCACTAACACGTTCGTCTATTCTTTTCCTTTTCTTATTCTCATTCATTCCAAATTATGAATGTTGGATCCAATCATATTGACTTCCAATCATGCAAAGATAAACTACTTTCTCTCTGACCGTTTATTCAAAGATCTCATGTGCACGAGCAGTGTGACCCTCGATGGTTCAGGTGTAAGCTAGCCGTGGGTCCACAACCCTTTGTGGTCAAAACTCGTCCCTTAGAGTTACGATTAAGATGAAGCTCGTTTCACCTTAATCACCCAACGAATCAAGATTGGCGTCTAGCAACTACGCGTCATGATTCCCTAGATACAAATGAAGTGCCTGCAAGAACCTTCAGATATAGTTAACGTACAGTACGGTCCCTTCGATTCATATTTCCCGATCGAACTAGAGGCATTGGTTCATCGAGACCTCTTTATATGTTCGATGACGGTGCGATCGTTCCAAGTGTTGTAATCGTCACGTGCATGACTTAGAGAATAGAATTCTCTAATCATCACTTAGTCAGCTCTGGCCAGAGACTTAGAATGATTACAAACTTTCAGAACACACAGGACGTCCAAGACTATTCTAGCGATCGAATCCCCGACTACAATGCACAGACCTCCCACTAGATTTCGGACTGCACGAACACTGGCCCTTGGGATGGTCCTCGGTGGAACTCAGGGACAGGTCACGATACAGCTGGTCCTCTAGTGAAGTCACGGTGATGTCTAGGTCATAAGGACTAATGGTGTACAACTATACCGTAGATATCTCTACTCGATTATTGGGAACCACTTAGAGATTTCTAGGGTGAGGGAGTTCAGTGAACTCGTCAACTTACGAGCACCCACTTATGCATGCCGATATCACAATACCGTTTACTGATGAGATGCAGTACACATACTCTAAGTGCTAGTCTTAATGGGAAAGGCCGATATCCTCATTAGTGGCGTAACCCTTCGACTAGGAACTCGTTTAACAGTTATAATACTTCAGTAAATATCTCACGATCCTAACGATCAATTACTAGTACTTGTAATAACTGTAAGGACTATATCTATGCTTGTGACAAAGGGACAAAGATATAGAATGCCAAGGTGTTTTATCATTAATACGAATAAAGGTTCGTTTATTACAATAATAAATACGAAAGACCATAGCCACATGTTGGCTTGTTGGTCACCTACTCTAACAGCTACATGACCTTCAAACAGGGCGAGGTTATTCCCTTATCAAACATTCTCTCCTGGGTTGTCCTATCTGTCCCATCTCTGGCCCACTGTAAAGGTGACTGTGATTGGGCTTTTATTATAGTAGAGGCAAAATGGTCCGGATCATCTGTATTCCTACGCAATTAGATAGAGAAAACTAGAACACAACATTAAGCATAGTCTCAATAATGACTACCTAAGAGGCTAGCTATATTACTATGATGACACAACAAATGTTCTTCTACCAAAGTTCTAATTATTAAACCGATTTTTCGATCCATGCGTTTAACAGTAACAGAAAGTCACATAAAGTGGTTCACGATCCTAGCAAGCTCAAAGATAAAGAATTGGAAAAGCGAAATCGTACAAGTTTAAAAAAGTTATCTGAGTTGGAATTGAAGAAGAAAGGCTCGAATCAAATGTTTGAGATGTTCATGGTGAAGAATTGTAAGAAAATAAAGAGGGGAATTCGTTGGACAAGATGAATTCCATGCATCCGAGATTCTCGCCTATCTCTAGTAGTTTTACCGTTCGAGTTATAACTCTCTCATCTGAAGTCCATTTAAGCTACTTAATTTAATTATGTACGTTTTTACTTTAGTATTTATTATGTTCTTATTATTTTAGAGTTCTTTATGGTTAGGAATTTCTTATTTATAGGTTTCGTTATTATAGTTTAGGTAGGAGTCATTTTTCTTGTGAAAAATGAGTCTTTTTAGGACTTATAAATAGATTGCCAATTTGGCATATTTGAAGTGACGAATTTTGATGAGTAAATTGAGATTATTATCTTTGGTTCTTTAAGAACTTTTCGAACACATCGGAGAATTCCGTATGTTCACCCCAATTTATCAATTGATCTTTCTCAATTGATTGTGGCGTCTTCACATACTAAGGTTCTTGTCTCTTTATAGACAACGGGTCGCGGTTCCACCTCTTTTGATTCCTTCTTTGGATGGTTCAGGATTTGATATCCGAAGTATTGATATCGGGTCTCGTCACATGGTTGGCGCCTGGCGAGGTTCGTATCAGTGGCTAGTTTCATGCACTTAATAAAACAAGTAGAAGAAATAACCCGAAATTAAAACTTGCATAAAATCATAGAAAACCGTTCATAAATCCCATATAGGGTTCAAATAAAATTCTTAAAATAAAGAGTTTAGCTACTGATGATTAAATTAAAAGAAAAATAATAATAATTCACGAAAGATAAAAACTATGCTTGACGTCTTCAAATTTTTCGTCTTCGTTATTGCTCCTTTACTCTCAAAACTGTGTAAAAAGAGGACTCCTAATTTTGTGCTTGAGATGGCGTTTTTTAAGGCGAGAAAATTTGCAAAATGACATTCCTTGAACAATTGGAAGTTCCTTATTGCGCAGTTTCGCCTGCTCGGACGGCTGTCTGACATTTTGAACTGCATTTCGGACGACCGTCTGAAATGCCGTGACTTTTTATTCCTCTTTCTTGATTTGGACGGGCGTCTGGAATTCTATTGTTTTTCTCGGACGGCCTTCTGAGATCTTTCAACATTCTCTCTTGTTCTTATGTTTTTATTTTCTCTTAAGACTAGCCTGACTCTATCCCAATTATCTTACCATTTCGTTCATGCCTTCCAACTACTAAAATTCATGTGGAAGATTGTATATACAGTACTATTTCAAAAACAAAAATTTATATTAAGGTTAGTTTTCTAACTTTATGTTTGAAATATTGATGGTTGGTTCTACCACTTAACTAATTATATGTTTCAATATTAGTAACTTTAGAGCTGGGCATGGGTTGTTTTTGTCGGCCAACCAATCCACTTTTTTTAGTTGATAATTTTTTTTATCGGGCAGGTAATTTTAACAAATCGGTATATAAATAGGTTGGTTGGTGGTTTTCAGTTTAATCTACTGGTCGGTAATATCGGCCAACCGACTTTTTAATAATAAAAATTTATGATAATTAATTCGATTGTAAGTTTTATTTTCTTAATGTTAAAAAATATATAAAATAAGTGAAAACTCAAAAACTGAGAACACAAGTTTATAAATCTCTCTGTACTATTTATATTTTATAATTCTTATTTCATACTATTGATAAGTCCACTAATCTATATTATATATAAAACTAAGATAAACAATCAAAATTTTCTAATTGATGAAATTAAGTCTCATACTTTTACATTAATTTCAAAAAACCCCCAATTTCCATGAACAAACCTCTTCTTAAACTTTATTCCATTTTCGGAAATACACACTTTCCTTTTCTTGTTTTTTCGAAAATTCTCTTTCTTATGTGTACATGTGCGGGAATACGATGCTACACCCGGTGATTTTCACCGGGTAACTCTTTTCTTGACATGTGTCCTTTTTTATTTATTTTATAATTATATTTCTAAAATTCATTGGGCCATAACTGAACCCGTAGTGGGAATTTTATTAATTAGGGTGCCTGGTTATATTCACCGGGTGTAGCATAGAATTTCCCGTACATGTGTATAATTGGTTTGTTTTAATTGATTGATTCATTCTCATTTTTCCTTAATTGCATACATGGATAATATATTCATTTTGATTCGTGATTTTTATCCATGTGGCACTTTTTTTCATAATATACAATTTTCAAAATGTATTTTTTTTTTAATTCGAACGCCAATTTATTTCCGAACTCCATTTTTATTAGTTTCCTCAAGAAAAAACAAACTGCTGGTTTCACTTTTTGCCAATGATTTTGTGTATCAATTAGGCAATGATTTCGTGTATCAATTTTGTCCTCAATGATGATCTCTCAATTATTTTAGTTATGGAAAATTGGACATTCGTGCATTGATTTCTTTCGAAATCTTATTAACATACTTTGTATTATATTATATAGATTACATATGTCATGCATTATCTCTTTACTATTATTTAATCTATTTAAATAAGGAACATATTTTCAATCAATGATTGCGTTTATTATTATCTAAAATACTTTAATTCGATTGAATTACTATTAATATCCCTCAAGTTGATATTTTTCCCCTTTAAATCTATCTTAATTAGAAATTATTATTAATTGTGGAAAATTGCTTAATTGTCTTTCATTACATTGGATGTGAATATTTATTGCAAGAATAGCTTTCGTACATTAATTCTTTTTCCCACATGCTTATTTGATTTCAAATCAACCATTAAATTGTGAACCATTTACTATAATGTAGGAATCATTTACTCTGACGATCTTATATATATACAAGCTCATTTTGGCTAGTCCCGCAAATGATGGCCTAGCGGTTGGAGCAAGTGTGCCAGTGTCAAATGACCCAGGTTCGAATCCCCTTGCCAACGGTCGCTAGATCGAGCTTGTCACACATGGTTAGCCTAGTGTGGTTTACATCTCTCGTATGGTTTGCAAGCTATTATACGAAAGTTTAGGTTTACCCAATGCATCTATATGGTTGGCTGTGGGTTCCTTCATTACAAAAAAAAAAAAAAAACTTATTTCGGCTAGGTTTAATTATTATTCTACGCCACATATCAGTGTTGGTCTCACTTGTATAATAGTATTCTTACAACTACTCTACCACAAGGTTTTCATGCACATGCGTTTTTATATTACTTTACATACATGTATGCCATATGTGATTATAATCCGTGCGACACACTAAGTTATTTAATAATTAGTTGCAAGAAAAATTGCAGTTTATGTCTCTAAGCTTTACCACTAAAATAATTTATGTCCTCAAATATTTCAATCCACGAAATATGTCCTTTAACTTGCCACTTTTGATCACTTTATGTTCTGCCGTTAACGTCGGCAGCTAACTTCGACGGAAATAGCATGTGTGGCTCACGTGACGTCTATGCCGTTAAATGTCGAGCTGGACAACACCCAATGTCTACTTGGCCGATGAAACGTGATGTGAAGTGACACGTCAATCTCCTCCCCTATTTCTATTCTAAAATCCCTAATTCACCATATCCCCACTGAACCCGTAAATCCAACCTCTAAAATTCCATTTCGAATCCTTCAATTGAGGTGAAATCCGAAAATAGCAGAATCTTCTTCTCAAGTTTTTGAATGTCTGTGTTGTTGAACCGTATTATTTACGTGTTTGAGGAAGCAAAAAAATCAAAAAAAAAAAAAGGAAAAAAAAAAAGGCAAAAAAAAAAAAAAAACAAAAATTAGACAAAACAATAATCACATTTTTTCACATAATTTAACAATATAGCTACAAAGTTAAGGATACTTACTGTAGTTTGGAGTCCACTGAAGGCTGGATTCACTCCTTCTTGACACTTTCTTCTCCAAAAAATCACCCAAAGCAGCGCGGCGTCTGAGAAGGGAAAAACTCTTCAAATGTGAGAATGTTTGAATTTTTTATGGGGTTATGATTTCGAGTTTGGTATGGGTTCGACAAATAATGCAGATTGGATTGAAAATTTGGGAGTGGGTTGAAGATATTGAAATTGTGAAGTGTGGAAATATTAGGGTTTATGGGAATGAATCGTGAATTGTGAATTGGTAATTTAGGAGAGTGAGTTAGAGGGAATTAGTATATTCGTGTGCCAAGTCAACATTTAATATTCAATATATTATTCCACGTCACATTTAACGGCCACATAGACATCACGTGAGCCACACGTGCTACTTCCATCGAAGTTAGCTGCCGACGTTAACGGCAGAACATAAAGTGATCAAAAGTGGCAAGTTAAAGGACATATTTGGTGGATTGAAATATTTGAGAACATAAATCATTTTAATGGTAAAGTTTAGGGACATAAACTGTAATTTTCCCATTAGTTGCATATTGTACGTAACTTTTTTGTTTTTCATTTTATAATATTCGAGTATAGGAATTATCGACTTTTTGCATCTAGATTATATGTTGTAATGTAATTAATATATAGATCACGTCTTGTAATCATCTCTTAATCTTTTATATACTATTTACCTGGCTAATTGATCGTATTCATATATTGATGTTATTACACGGCAGTCCCATTTACTTACTTATGTTATTCGTGTTTATATATTTTTTTTCATTATTGTTCATTGTATGTTTCTATTACGTATAAAATTTTATTACATTTAATTTACATTTATAGATGTCAAAGCAAGTAGATCATATTAGAAACTTTGGGGTGGAACAATTGTGGTATCTCAAAGTCCGTGTTTTGCACATTTGGAAACAACCAGATTATTTTAAGAAAGATCTCGATGCAATGGACATTATCCGCATTGATGAACAGGTGATGATTTTATTTATACACGTCAACTTTGATTTGTAACCAATGTTAGAGTAGGTGACCAGCAAGCCAACTTGTGGCTGTGGTCTTTCTCTTTTCCTTGTAATAAAACAATCGTTTTTCGTTCGTAATAATAAAATATCTTATTTGGCATTCTATATCTGTTATCCCATGCAAGTAGCATAGATATAGTCCTAACGAGTTACTCTATTACTGTGAGTTGATCTAGTAGAATCGTGAGATAACTCAGCAATGTAATGTAACTGTTAAACCTTGTTCCTAGTCGATGGGTTACGCCAATAATGAGGATACCGGCCTTTCCCTTTTGAGACTAGCACTTAGTGTATGTGTACTGCGTCTCATCAGTCATCGGTGTTGTGACATCGGCATACTTGAGTGGGTGCTCATATTAGATGATTTCACTGAACTCCCTCGCCCTAGAAATCTATAAGTGGTTCTCATTCATCGAGTAATAGGTTTCTAAGATATAGTTGTACACCATTAGTCCTTAAGACCCAGACATCACCGTGACTTCACTAGAGGACCGATTGTATCGTGACCTGTCCCTGAGTCCCACAGCGGACCACTCCAAGGGCCAACGTTCGTGCAATCCGAAATCTAGTGTGAAGTCTGTGCATTGTAGTGGGGGATTCGAGCGCTTGAGTAGTCATGGATGTCCTGTGTGTTCTGACGGTTTATAATCCATGGAATCTCTGGCCAGAGTTGACAGTGGGGTGATTAGGGAAATGTGTTTTCCTAAGTCGCACACGAACGGATTTATAATACCTAGAACGTTCGCACGGTTATTGAACTTTATAAGAGGTCTCGGTGAACCAATGCCTCTAGTTCAATCGGGACATGTGCTACGAAAGGATCGTACTGTACGCTAACTATATCATAAGGTTCTTGCAGGCACTTCACTTGTATCTAGGGAATCATGATGCGTAGTTGCTAGACGCCAATCTTGATTCGTTGGGCACCGATTTGATCGGGGATTAGGTAAAATGAGTTTTACTCTAATCGGGACTCTTGGGAGGAGTTCGTATAAGAACAATGTGTTGTTCGAATCACAAAGAGTTGTGAGCCCACGGCTAGCATACACCTGAACCATTGAGGGTCACACTTCTCGTGTAATATAGATCCTTGATAACAACAAGCATAGATTAATGTGTTAATCTTTGAACGATTGGATGTCGATATGATTGAATCCAAGATTCGTAATTGTGGATTGCGAATCGGAATAAACGTAGAGAAAGAGAGACATGCGGAATTCGGTGAACTTTCTAAATTGGGAAGTTTCCCGATTTAGCAAGCCCACTGAAGTGGAAGTTTCCAATTTTGGAAATTGGAAATTTCGAAGAGGCACTCGTATCGACGAGGACTTTGAGCTCGTCACAAATATAATTTTGTTATAATTTTGTGAACGATCGTTTAGTAGAAACGAGGGTGACGAGGGAATGGGTTTAATGCATCAGTGGGTCAAGCCCAATGACTTAAGCCCGCTAGGGTTGAAAACCCTAGGTATAAATAGACCTCAAATAAGAGTTTGAGATCAGATTTTCAGCACCAAAAACCCTAGCCGCTCAGCCCCCTTCGGCCGTTGCTGCCCCGACGCGCCACCGCCGACCACCGCCGGAAACATCGCCGGTTTTCTCCTCTTTTTCCTTCGTTTTATTCGTTTTGTTATCTAACTCGTTTACATCTAGTGCTGTAGTTCGAGTGGGTCGAAAATACGAGGTGAAACCTAATTGGAGAGGAGTTGCTGCCCCGACGAATCCACGCACCGCCGCACGCGCCGATACGCCGCTCACGCGCCGCCGCTGCCGCTGCCACGCGCCGCCGCTGCTGCTGCCGTTCACCGCCGTTCGTCGCTTGCTGGATCAGCTTGGTCCAGCCGTGAGTTGCAGCCCCGAGGATTGGTAATTTGCAGCTTGTACGTGACTCGTTCTAGGATTTCGATTCGTCGAAATCACACGCTACAAGTGGTAAATGAATCGAAACTTTCGTAAATTAATTCGAGCATGTTTTGTATGAATTATAATTTATGATTGTGAGTAATATGTGATTACGTGTTTCGATTTCATTGAATGATGAATAAGCATGTTTCGTGATTTTCGGTTTTATGTATTTTTCAATTAAATCGACAATTACCATATGTATGGCGGAAGCGTTAAGGTACGTTGACTATGTGATTAGTTTATGCATGTAATCGAAACTAGTTCGATATAAAATTTTTAAATTCCGCTGCGTATACATGCACGATCCCCAACAACCAAACCATACTACCACATTTGTTTTTCCCTTACGCATGGCGATACAGTTCAAACTTCCATTAGGTATACACTGTTATACAGATTTGAGTGGAAGAAAAAAGATAATAAATGTTATGTAATGTGAAACGTATCCGCTTTTTTCGGTGTCAAAACCTGCAAGCATGCCTTTAATGAGTATAGACTCATCTTTGAATATACATCTACGGTCAGATAAGTTGACATTCCGTCCATTCCATTGTGTGCATTTAAGTTCACACCTTATGCAAGCGTCGAAAAAAAGGAGTATACGATGTAGCTATTTAAATGACTTTTTTTTTCCATTTAGCCATTTTTTATATATGGTATTCTTACAATGAGTTAATATTGATTGCATATGTTATTGGATCGCTTTTGTCGATAGGTTCCTCGGTGAAGTTAGCTGGTGGAACCAAACAAAACTTTCCGTTTCAACTTGAAGATATTGAGTATCTTTTCTCCCTCATTGAAATATATATTTTTTTAAATTTTAATTCCTTATTATATTTACAAGTGTTTTGCATATCAGTCGTCTTTTTCTTTGATATCTAAGTAGTTTGAAGGTCAACTGCTTGTTGCGGGGAAAGTTTACTGACTATATAGTTCAAAGAATTCATGATATTGGTATAGGGTCGTATATTGTTGTACTACAATTTGTAACGACTGAAATGAAGAACGATATTATTTTATTCAATAATTTTTTTGTATTTGGTTTAATGAATTGTAAGGAAATTTATTTTATTTCATGACTATTCGTATGTTTTCTTAGGTGAAGTTCGAGTATCCAAGCATTGGAATTCATCCCGGCTGTTTGTAAATGAGGATTTTCCTTGAATTAACGAGTTCAAAACGAGGTTATAATTTTATTTATAGATAAATTAATTATGTCTTTTTTACATTTATTTCATACATTATAATTTATTATCATCACCTGTTTGTTTTAGTCTCGTTCGGAGTAAACCAAATAGTGGTCAAGTGATAAGTGGTTAAGTATGTTGTAACTATCATTAATTGTTTGTTGTTTTTACATTTTAGGCTGGTAAATAAATATATTGTATTGACAACTATTAAAGGGCTAGTGAAAACATTGAAGCGGTGATACAATGGTTGCGTTAAGTGTAATAGATTTGCAAGACATGATTCGGGCATGCGGTATTGTCACGTTTGCGTCCCTCATTGGCCCACCGCTAAGTCCATGTATATGATATATTTTCTGTTATTTGTTTAATTTAAAAAATAATTAACAAAATCAGTTCATTAACATTTTGTTATTGCCTTTAGGTATAAAGTTGAAGTCATTGCCATGTACGATACAAATTTAACTTCGTTGATTGTATTTGCAAAAGAATCTGAAAGGATGCTAGATATTTCTGTCGATGCATTAATTCGTGCGGTAGAAGAAAGGGTATATTCACCAAACACTCATGTTTTGACTTTATAATGCTTAATTTTTAAAACCAACCAGTTGAGCTTTTTTTTTTTTTTTACCATTTATTTATTTTTTATACTATGAAGGGCGAAGACCCTGCGGAGTATCTATCCTATACAACTTGATGAGTTTATTGATCGAAAAATGTTTTTCAAAATTGTTACCATCGAATCTGAGCACCCACTCACTTGATTTATGATATTTGTATTTCTCCACTAATTGTGCAATTTCAAACAGTAAATAACGCTATATACAATTTTGTCCACTAATTGTGCAATTTCAAACAGTAAATAACGCTATATACAACTTCAGATAACCATATTTTGCTTAAAGTACCAAAATTAAAATAATGTAAACATATTTGATTAAGTAATTAAACTATTCAACCATTCCATTGTATTTCGGAGTGTTCATATCCAACAATTCAGATTGGTAAGTTCCATTTTCAGCCACTCCAAAGAATTAAAAAAACATCAGAAACCAGAAACGGTTGTATGCAAGCAATACGGCATTGTAGTATATATTTGACTAAAAAATATGTAAATAAAAAAAATTTTTTTTTAACAAGATTGCCATAAATTACGTCAAACGTTGAAGTCTCTGAGTCTGAATTTTCTTCCACCCAGTCATATACATCATATCATAGTTGTCGACTGTTCATGCACATTCAAAACATACATATTATGACATTTCAAAAATCAATAAGTAAGCATATATTTACAAAGTGTAATAAAATCATTTACAAAATTCATATTTTTCCATATATAGCGTCGTTAAATGTGGTGGTCGGATGATTTAAATAAATTAACATTCCATTGTTGCTAAAGGTTGCAATGCTGCCAAACAAATCTTTATCTATTCCATCTACACTAAATCCCAATGCCTCAATCCTCTTTTCATGCATGAAGGCGAACATCAACCATTCTTTCGATGCAAATCCCAATTCCTCAAAAAAATTATTCCAACCCGATGTAAAATAATAATTTTATTTATTATCTATATCTAAGTTGACTTTCCAACGCTTACCAGTACATATTTTTGATTCATACGCTCTAGGCAATATATATTTGTTGATGCCGGTGAAATTCTGAAGAACAAGCTGTGTTGCATTAAAAAGAAATACGCATACACAAAAATCAGGTTGATGTACATATATATCAATAAATAAATGGATTAAATTGTTCATACGCATCTCTATACTTTCATGCTTGACCTTAAAATAATTTTAAGGTTAACATACTCTTACCAGTCGTGTGTTGACATCAGTTTCAGTTAAAATTTGCAGAAACGTAGAATATGTTGCACTAGTACTCCGGCATAACTCTACGATTCGACTAACGTTGGTTTTGTTATCATTCGTATTCATTTCACAACCAAATTTGTGGAACAAATAATCAAACTAAATAAGTGTACATTAAACTAACTTTTGTGTGAAGATTACTCAACATTTTATAGATTAAGTAAAATATTTCAGATCGATTTATTTATATATCAATATTTGTATTCCATTGTATATATACAATGATTTTTTTAACTATTTATATAAAACATTTCTATTATATCCGATTTCATATGCATATAAGTACAATCATATATTTTATTTGTTTACAATACTATATTTCCTTTTCATAAGTAATTGAATCTTTATCCAAATCAAAATATTCCAATTATACACCATGCACTATTAACATAAAATTATAGTTGTTATTTATTTCGTCATGTATTCAGATAGCCACATTTAATATGAATAGGATGCCACATAGGTATGCTAAAAAAATTGTTATGAACCTCGGTATTCAAGTTGAAGTCATTGTCATGGACGATACAAATTTTGCTTCGTTGATTGTATTTGGAAAAGAAGCTGAAAGGATACTAGATATTCTTGTTGCTGCATTAATTCAATTGGTAGAAGAAAGGGTGTATATTCACCAAGCACGCGTGATTTTTAGACTTTATAATACTTAATTTTAAAACCAACCACTTGAGTTTGTTTTTTTACCATTTATTTATTTTTTATACTCTGAAGGATGAAAAACCTGTGAAGTATCATATGGAACTTCATGGGTTTGCACCAATGATGCTATTCATCGCTTCCTTTGTGAAGTATTATGAAATGGATGTGGTACTAATACTTAATTTTCACCCAAGTCATCTTATTTTTTATTACGTTAATTTTAATGTTTGTGTGTTTTACATTATTGCATAAAGATGACAATGATTCACCATCGCTGAGTGTGAATTAGACAATGATGGATCTGTCTTCTCATTAAAGGTGGATTAAACAAAATATTGGTAAACGAAATGTATAGTTAATTATAGTAAAATAATGTATAATTAAGTATAGCCTCAATGAATTAAATTGTATAAGTTAAATTTAGAAAAAAATTTACTACCGCCTCTTTTAATTAAATAAGTCATTATATATATATATATATATATATATATTGTAGACCCCCTTATTTCCAAATTATATAGAACTAACTACCAAGTGGATTACACTCTAGGAGAAATCCCCCTCATTTTAAAAAAAATTGATATACCTCCACTGGGCCACCCTGAAGTCCCTATAATACCCTTTTAAAATCAGTTTTAAACCCTAGTCACTCACATTTCGGTCTCTCTCTTCTTCTCCCAGATTCAAAATCCCGCCTCCACAAACCTCCCACCGTCGAAATTGCTTCCTGGAGTCATAACTCTCTCTCCCGTGGTCGGAATTCGATGGTTTAACCACCGTTGAATTGCTCTCGTCGAGCTCTTTCTTTTGGTGGTGATTTCATTCAGTTTGGAGCGCAAATCTGTTTCTTCAATTTTTTTTCATTCGACGACGGTTGTCTTGCCGGAGGTGCATTTTGTGTTCCACCAGTCGAAATTTCACGGGCTACCCACTGTTGGATTCCTCTCGTCGAGATCTATATTTTGATGGTAATTTCGTTATTTTTATGTTTTTAGATTTATTTCTATATTTTTTTGCATTTGTGGGCGCGCGGAATCGTGGGTGGTTAAAAGCGGCGGTTAGGGTTTTGGTAGGATGCGAGGGGGGTGATGAGTCATTGTCTGTTTGATTTAAAATCTGTAGCATTTCCCATCAATAAACTTTCTCTCTATCTCTCGATCTCTTGGTGTTTGTTGATTTTTGAGTGTTTTCATGTTTCTTCAAATTTTGTTGATTTGCACTAAAGTAATTTTTGTTTTGTTTTGATTTTGCAATTGCAGCTTAATGAAAACCATTGATCCTCTCCTTGAAGGTGTCAAAAATTTGGTTGAAGTTACATCTGCTTCAAGTTACAGTATTCAACAGACTGTATACATTACTCTACATTACTATACATTACTATATATTACCATACATATAGTAACATGTAGTTACATATGCATATATTTGTATATTTTCAATTTGTATTTTATTGGTTCTGAGGTGATGGATAATAAAAATATTGAAATTTGTAAATTTTTGTTAGGGTTTATGAATTTCTTTTGTATAAGCCAGTATTCTTGTGTGTATACAATTGATCGACTAAAAATATGGGGTAAAAAGACGAACATAACTACGAATTACTATGGGTACTACAGTTACATGTAGTTATTTTCAGTACAGTAAACATATTGTTTTGAAAAAAAAAAAAAAAAAACAAATTAATTTTTTTTTTAAATTAAAAAAAAATTAAAAAATTAAAAAAATTAAAAATAAATAAATATATATAAAAATTTAAAAAGAAATAAAAATAAAAATAATAATAAATAAATCAGCGGAAATGATATATGCAGGCCAAGAAATGCTGAATGCAGTTTGGCCGAAAATTGCATATAATGTTAGTATAGTACTTTCGCTTCTCAGGAGGGTATGTCAAAGGATGATTTGGGCTTGAGTTTGTACCTAGTTTATTTGGTGGCCAGAGGGTATGTAAAATAACCCATATATATATATATATATATATATATTAAATATTTAACTAATTATAAAATCTTAAAATCCACATGTGTATATATGTTGTACGAAATGCATAATAGTGTAATATGTACATTGCTAATATAAAAACATTTGACTTTTATCTATTAAATGTAAGAAAACCCAATTGAAAGCAAGTATAATTTTTGGGGTCAAAAAGAGATATTTTAGGGTTATTCACAAAAATTGCTAAAAACAACTTTCAAACACAACATGATATAGCAGTTCCAATACGTGTAATATACTTCTTTCGTTTAATGATATTCGTTTGTTTTTTTTTTTTTTTGCAAAAAGGTTTTTAGTTTATTAAGGTAAAAATGTTTGGGGCCTCAAAACTGGCCCAAAGAAAAAATGGGAAAGCAATCTAAAAAAACTATTACAAAAATAGCCCTAAAATAGTGCACAGTTCATCACGGACAAACTCATTCATCCTTTTTAAAGAAATGTGATCTAATCGGGCATGTCAAAGTTGTGCGGGGATTTTGACTTATATCTTTTCGTTTTGCTTATATACAATTAACATGTATTTCACTTGGATTTACTTCATACGAATTGTTTAATAGTTGTCCCTTATAAATCACATTTTCACCTTTTATATAATTCAAATCGAATTTCTAAAAGCAAAAGTAAAACCTTATTTGTCCATAACAGAAATAGAAATAAGGATTCGAATAAGAGTCGAAACAATAAAAAATATGTGGCACCCCTTGATTTCTACTTCTCTTTATACGGGAAGTAGTATAAATGTTTTATTTGTCCAATGGTAGCGGAAACATTTTTCTTTAAAGTTCGAGAGGCGGCTTTTGTTTTATTTATACTTTGAAAGTTTGAATTCCTTGATTAGACGCTTTGATCCTCTCGATATTTTGGTACCACATAAATCCGATTTTGGTTTTTCGTTAAATTGTTACCTGTACTTGGTAGAAGTAATTTCAAAACAGACAAGTTTAGTAGAAAAATGATATATTATGAAGGGGTAAGATTGATTTCCCAGGCATACATAAAATAATACTTACCAAAGTTGGGCGGGATCCTTATTACTATGTTAATCCAATAACAATAACTACCATGACTCCGAAAAAGAGTACTATTTCTTAATAAGACCATGAGTTTAGGAAATTAAATTATACAAATGAAACCAAAGTGTTACGACTGGAGTTACTAGAATCCACATAGGTTCCATTGACCCAATCCCTCGACTCCCTGATTCGGCTCCATCTCTACTCGCCGTTGCGGTGCTCAAATTACCTACGTCAAGCAAAAAATAGCAATAATTACACGCGTACGAGACACATTACACTTTACCTTTTCATTGTCGTACGATCATCAAACATAAACAACATCACAATCAGTACATACAAACATCACCACATGAGTAAAAACATCACCGTTCGCATAAATCACTTTCATTTCTTACATTTTGTACCTTTTCCTTTTTTACCCTTTTCGTTCTTTTTTCATTTTCCTTTCTCTTCGGTTCAAGAAAACTTTATAGTTCTTGTTTCCATATTTGTAACCTTTTTCCTTTTTCATTTTTCCATGACCTTTCATCATAATGCAAAAATGCAACATTTAACGTGATTTTATGCAAGAAAACCATTTTGGGGGCCGTTTGAAAATAGTCATAGGGTTTGACGATAAATCGTGTAACCCGTTTGTATAAAGTGGATTATACATTTTGCGGTAGTCATCTCCCATCCTTTTCTCGATGGGATGTCCTTCTAGTTAACTATGGGTGGAGTACCGATTTCAATGCACAAACCTTCGAAAAACTTTTCAAACATGAAAACTCGTGTTTTTTAATCAAAACGTGTTTCAACGAATACTACTATACTTTTAAAGAACACTAATCACATAAATTTTTGTTTAAGCACTTTATTTTTGAAATAAGAGCAATTATACACACAAGAGCACAAGAAATCACACATACTTTATAAATCGAACCATCACAATTCAATCTCACAAAATTCCACTTTTATTAGTCTTGTTGCTGATTTTTAACCTCATATACTTTTATTATTCTCATAAATCATAAACCATGGATCATAACCTTCCTCAACCTGAAGGGAGTACGCTCACTAGGCCAAAACAGCTCACTTGCGACGTTTTTTTGACGACGATTCCGGAATCGTCGCTAGTTTATGACGATTTTGAATCAAAAACGTCGCAAGATATCGGAAAATAAGATTTCGATGGAATATCTCGCGACGATAACAGTAATCGTCGCAACGATGCGACTAATGTCATTGAAACGTCGCAAACGAAAAAAAAAATAAAGCACTCTCGTAGCGACGTTTTTATATAAACGACGCATGAAAAATATTTTTTGCAATTTATTTTTTTACCTTCGCGACGAATATGACGTATACGTCGCTAGTGCAATTGTGAAAAAAACATTTTATTGGGTTGGCGACGAATTTGGATAAACGTAGCGTAATAAAGAGGAAATATTAAATAATATTTATTCATAGCGACGAAAAGAGTTTATTCGTCGCAAGTAAAATATTTTGTTAAAAAAATTATAATTATTATTTGCGACTATAGTGTATTAATCGTCGCCAAAATAATTATTGAAAAAATCCCGCTTTTCTATAGCGACGTTTCTGTAAGAAACGTCGCAAGTCTATTTAATTTTTTTTTGTTTGGGTGGCGACGAAAGAGTTTAAAAACGTCGCTACGAGATTCGATTAAATTTGACGTTGCGTCGCAAACAATTTAATTAGAAGGCAGGCCCTAATCCCATTTTCCCTATTTTTTCCAACTTCCTTCTCGTTTCTCTCTCTCCTCTTTCAATCTCTTCCCCTCCGCCGGGGCCTCCCCCTCCGCCTCCGCCGCCGCCGTCCGCTGCTGCTCTCCGCCGTCCGCCCATCTCTCCGCCGCTGCTCTCCACCGTCAGCCCATCTCTCCGCCGCTGCTCTCCGCCGTTCGCCCATCTCTCCGCCGTCCGCCGCTGCTCTCTGCCGTCAATAGCTAGCCCTAATTTCCTCCTCTCTACCTAGCCCTCGATCAACAACCACAAAAAGGTAACTTTCTTGCCCTAATTTTTTTGTATTTAGTTGGTGGGATTATGGTCTTTTGATTGTAATTTTGTTACTGTAGAGAATAGAGGTCTGGATTGCAGTTGCGTACTACTGAAAGCAATTGATCGATTTTACGGTTCTTCCTTCGGGCTGCCATTCCCAAAACTACTGTCAAATCGAATTGCAGGCAGTGGCGGATCCATGACGAAAATTCAGGGTATGCCGGCTGTGCCGGGTCCAAGAATTTACTGTATAGTGTGGTTAAATTTTTGGGGGTTCGGAGGCAGCGGCCCCGAAAAAAAAATTTGAACCTTTTTTTGTTGGATAAATTAGGAGAAGGGAAAAAAAAATTGAATTTTTTTTTTTTTTTTGGATAGATTAGGAGAATAAAAAATTTGGGACTTTTTTTATATATTTTGAATTTTGGGTGGACTAAATAATAATACAGATATAATATAATGTGTTTTTGGGGAGAGGGGCTAAAAAACAAGAAAAAATTTAGGACTTTGTTGTATATTTTGAATTTTGGGTGGACTAAATAATAATATAGATATAATATAATGTGTTTTTGGGGAGAGGGGCTAAAAAAAAAAAAGAAAAAAGTTAGGAATTTTTTTGTATATTTTGAATTTTGGGTGGACTAAATAGTAATATAGATATAATATAATGTGTTTATGGGAGAGGGGCTCAAAAGAAATTTAGACAAAAAAAGTAAACAATAATTTTTTGTACCATAATGGAGTCAAACTCATGACCTTATCTAACAACTTGGAGATCTTTGCCACTAAGGCAAATTTATTTTCGTTATTTGGGGTGGTCCATGGCATACTTGGCCACCCCCTAGATCCGCCCCTGATTGCAGGTACGGTGATTTTTTGAAAATGGTTATCCTTATTTGCACAGAATGTAACTGTTTATTGCGGATTGTATTGTGGCAGATATGGGTGTGTTCGAGCTGCGGTTGGTAATAATGGTGGTAACGCTCTTGTTAATAGTTCCAAGCATGTATGGTTGGGGAAAACATGGCCACTTTATGACTTGCAAGATTGCTGAGGTGTTATTTTATTATTTTTTTTGTTTTTTGTTTTTGTTTTTTTTTTTTCTGATTTTGATGTTTGAGGCGTTTTATTCTCCCAACAGAAGATTTTGGAATTTTTGGTATGTTGATGAAAGAATCATTAATTGGAGTTGGGAGTATTCTTTGGATGTTACAGAATTTTCTCACTGGAGATGCTTTAGCTTCAGTGAAAGCATTACTTCCAGACAGTGCTGAAGGTGAACTTGCTTCTGTTTGCTCGTGGCCAGACGAGATTCGTCGGAGTGCGCATAATCGGTGGAGTGGTCCTTTACATTACATAGATACACCTGACTTCAGGTGCAACTACCAGTATTGCAGTAAGTGGATTTCTCTCTTATTAATTTTTTTTTAATTTATTATGTTTCTGTTGTCTGCCTTCTGTTAGATTGTTTTGATCGCTTTTCCAGAGGAAGAATAATTGTCTATGTCAGTCGAGGAATGTATGCCACTATAATTGTGCCTATGCAGCTTTACCACCGTAGTTTTGGTACCAGTTGTACCTTTATGCTTTCTGACTTTTACTTATGCTATAGGAGACTGCCATGACTCTGTTGGTCGTAAATATAGGTGTGTCACTGGAGCAATTTACAACTACACAATGCAGCTTATGACAGAGAGTCGTGATACCGATTTCTCAGTAATGAAGTGTATGTATCAATTTTATTCTTCAATTGGTTGTATGTTAATTATTTATGTTTATTGTTGTCACATGTTTATCATATGTAAATTATTTGATATGTTAGTTGAGATATGTGGATATGAATATTTGTTTTAAATAATGTTAAGTTGTTGTATACATGGATGGTTTTTTTGGGGATGTTCATTTATTAGTTGTTATGCTGTAGAAATTTTCGCTAAACAAGTGTACTTAATCATTTTCAGGCTGATTTGGAATGAGTGTACGATGAGACAATGCATGATGGAAGTGACGAAAGTACGGCCAACTCCACTGTGATAGAAAAAGTTCTCGGAAAAAGCAAAGGGCTTGGAATTAAGATTGCAACCACCACAAAGAGTTCAAAGACGAGATTTTCTTCAATTCCGCCGGAAGTGCAAATGGAAATGAATTCAATGAAAGAGCAAATGCAACTTAAAGATGAAAATATGGAAAGATTGGAAGCAGAATTAAAAGAAACCCGAGAAATTATGAACACCTTGGTAGGTCGTTTTGGACTACAAGCCTCGACATCGACTCCTTCCAATGATGGTGGAGTATAAAAAGGGATGCAGTTTGTTTGGTTTTTGAATTAAAGTTTGAAACACTACATTATATATGCTTTTAAGTTTTTATGTACTTTTTTAATTTATGTTTTGTGCTACCTTGATATTTAATCCGTATAATTGGTTTTTGATATAAGTGTTTTTTTCTTGTACAACTGCTGAATACAGGTTGGATTTGTTAATTGAAAAAATAAATGAACCAGAATTTATATAAAAAAAAAAACGTGCGACTAAAATACAAAATAGTCGCAAACATAAACTGTAGTAACTAGCGACGAATAAATAAAACTAATCGTCGCAAATAACTCGTGGGACTTGCGATGAAAACGGCTATTAGTCGCAAATATTTTCGCAAACGTAGCGACGAAATCATCACAAAACGTCGCTTAGTGTAGCGACGAACATATAATTCGTCGCAACGGGTTGCGACTTATTATTTGTTCGTCGCAACTGGTAAGCGACGAAAGTATAGGATCCGTCGCGAAGATTAAGAAAACATTTTTGTCAGAAAATACGAATGTTGCGATGATTTATGTAATTCGTCGCCAAACTTGGCGTCGAAAATTACTATTCGTCGCAGACCTTGCGACGGGGCGTTTGGCGACGTTTTGTGTAGGATTTTACGACGAAACAAATTCGTCACAAACAGTAAAAAAATGTCGCCAAATATACATTTTCGTCGCCAAATTTCGTCGCCAGTCGAGCATTTTGGCCTAGTGGCTTAACACCATTTAGGTCGACCTACTTACACATATATACACATAGCACATAAAAATTATATATAATGGAGCAAGTACCTCTTCGACCACGTAGATTTGAAAATTTCACAAAACCATAGATTGAATTTTCCTTAAGGTTACGTAGGTCTGGTATACACATATATAGCAATTAAAAATCAATTAAATTGTGACGCCCGTCTTCTATGTAATGCGTTTGTCAAATTACTCTATGAAATTACCTGGTCTGAATACTACTCAATCTATAGCTTACAAAATACGTACGATTTATTCTATTCACAACCTCACGTCTAGCAAGGTAAAGTACAAAGGTTCAAAATTGTTATGACAATAACTTCTAGCTTATGAGATTACAATACTATAACATAAATAAGTTCAAACACTGATATTTATAATACAAGACAACGATTATTCTTAACCTAATCAAACCACAATTTTACAAAGTCAAACGAGATAGCTACTCGGCACTGATCCGTTCAAACTTGCACCTGTGTCTAAGAATATGACAAGACAAAATAGAGTAGATGGATAAGTCATAGGAGACTTAGTGAGGTGTAATAATAGAGAAAGGTGGAAAGTATAACAATGTGCCATAATATGACATGGAAAAGAGTTCGATAGTCGAATCGTTAGACAATATCGGAAAATAGAAGCGTTTAAAGATTATATTTCAATTCAAAATTCATGAATAATAGTACGAATGATCACTCAATTTTTCGATCAATAGAGATAAGAATACATCTACCTTGTGACTCTCATAGCCATTTACTACCTTATTCACCGAGCAGAGAATGATCCTGTGATGCAATGTGGCATGCGGGGGCGCATGCCGGTTTCGCCCGAAACCCAACCAACCTCCAGTTGCGTATGGGTCTAAACCTAAGTGGGTATTGTTGGAGAGACTACACAACGTCGGCCCTATACCGCCCAACAGTCATCTATAAACATCCCCGGGCCCATCAATATCCATTGTCCTTGAGGGTTCCCAAATGACTTATCTGTTAGAGTAGTTGACCAACAAGCCAACATGTGGCTGTGGTCTTTCGTATTTATTATTGTAATTAACGAACCTTTATTCGTATTAATGATAAAACAACTTGGCATTCTATATCTTTGTCCCTTTATCACAAGCATAGATATAGTCCTTACAGTTATTACAAGTACGAGTAAAATGATCGTTAGGATTGTGAGATATTTACTTTAGTATTATAACTGTTAAACGTGTTCCTAGTCGAAGGGTTACGCCACCAATGATGATATCGGCCTTTCCCATTAAGAGACTAGCACTTAGTGTATGTGTACTGCATCTCATCAGTAAACGGTATTGTGATATCGGCATGCATAAGTGGGTGCTCGTAAGTTGACGAGTTCACTGAACTCCCTCACCCTAGAAATCTCTAAGTGGTTCCCAATAATCGAGTAGAGATATCTATGGTATAGTTGTACACCATTAGTCCTTATGACCTAGACATCACCGTGACTTCACTAGAGGACCACCTGTATCGTGACCTATCCCTGAGTTCCACCGAAAACCATCCCAAGGGCCAATGTTCGTGCAGTCCGAAATCTAGTGGGAGGTCTGTGCATTGTAGTCGGCGATTCGATCGCTAGAACAGTCTTGGATGTCATGTGTGTTCTGAAAGTTTGTAATCATTCTAAGTCTCTGGCGAGAGCTGACTAAGTGATGATTAGAGAATTCGATTATCTAAGTCATGCACGTAACGATTACAACACTTAGAACGATCGCACCGTCATTGAACATATAAAGAGGTCTCGACGAACCAATGCCTCTAGTTCAATTGGGACATTTGTATCGAAGGGAGCGTAGTGTACGTTAACTATATCTGAAGGTTCTTGCAGGCACTTCATTTGTGTCTAGGGAATCATGACACGTACTTGCTAGACGCCAATCTTGATTCGTTGGGTGATTAAGGTGAAACGAGCTTCATCTTAATCGTAACTCTAAGGGACGAGTTTTGACAACAAAGGGTTGTGGGCCCACGGCTAGCTTACACCTGAACCATCGAGGGTCACACTGCTCGTGCACATGAGATCTTTGAATAAACGGTCAGAGATAAAATGGTTTATCTTTGCATGATTGGAAGTCAATATGATTGGGTCCAGCATTCGTAATTTGGAATTATGAATGAGAATAAGAAAAGGAAAAGAATAGGCGAACATTGTAGTGGACTTTCTAAATCGGGAAGTTTCCAAATTTAGAAAGTACACTGAACTAGGGTTTCCACTTTTGGAAAGTTGGAAATTGAGAGTTGGCACTCGTAATGACGAGGACTTTATAATGATTCCGAAAATGTAATCGTTGCAATTTTTCGGTTATTGAATTAAGAGAGACGAGCAAGTAAAAGTACTAACGAACTTAAGCTGTTGGGCCCGGTCCAACTTAAGCCCGCTAGGTTTTTATGCAAGACACTATAAATACAAGATTTATAGGTCTTACACACACACAACAAAAACCCTAACCCTAGCCGCTCACACCCTCTCTCTCTCGGCCCTCTCTCCTCGGCCACCGCGCCGCCGTCGCCGGAAAATCGCCGGAATCGGCCATCCGTTGGCCGATCCCTTTCGGTACTCTTTTCTCTTTTCGTTTCTTCCGTTTTATTCTAACGACTTCGTGTCTAGTGCCACGTTTTAGTAGATCGAAGTATACGAGGTGAAATCCGAGAGGAGGAAGATCGAAGAATCGAGGAGCAGCTCTCGAGCCGACGACGCACGCGACCCCACGCGCTGCCTCGAAGACCGCGCGTGAGATACACGCGCCGCCGTACCCGTCTCGCCGCTGCTGCTGCTGCACCGGTGCTGCCCCGGATTGTAAGGATTGGTTTCCGTAGCAATCTCGACTTGCTTAGCGCTCCTACCTCACGCTTCAAGAGGTAAACACACGAATTTAATGTTCTTGATTCGTTTACGTTTAAACAATATATTCATATTTGCTTTTGTATGATTTTATGTGATTACGTGAAATTGTTTTAATCGTTGCGAGCATGTTAGTTGGTTTAAACGCGAGCATGTTAATTGATTTCAATTCAGTTAAACAATTTAGCATGTATGTTGTTTTTAATTTCGCTGGAAGCGCAAAGGTACGCGATTAATTGATTTAATTTATCGGGCATGTGTTTATGTGCTTTAAAGTTGTTTAAATCGCATTAAATTTTTGTTTTCCGCTGCGTACACGTGTCCGATTCCCAACAGTAGTATCAGAGCTCGTTGCGCAATTAATTGCGTTCGTTTTAATGTGCTATGATTTTATGCACGTTCGATTTATTAAAGTAGTGATTGTTGTATTATGTAATTGGGAGTTTTCGTAAGTTTAAAATATTTTTGAAATATTATTTAGAATTTTTCCAGCTTTAAAATTGTTTAAAATTGGAAAATCGGATCTGAAATTATTTTTAAAACGTCGGTTTTTAATTGTTCGGATCGAACCGGTCGAGCCGGCCGGTTCGATGGTTGTGTGCGATCTAGTTGACCGAATCCACGTGGATTCGGGTCGGTCAGACCGGTTCCCGGTCCGACTGACCCGGCCCACTGATTTGGGTCAACTGGACCGGGCAGAACCGGACCGCTTCGGTCCGAACCGGTCAGACCGGTTGGGCCGAACCGGTTCGCTGAAAAAAAAAAAAAATAAAAAAAAAAAAATATTTCAGATTTCTAAAATTAAACTTAAACCAAATTGATTTTAATTTTCGGAAAATTATTTTCAATTAATCCCAATTAGATAATTGGATCGACAATCATCTATTTTAGTAAATAGGTGTTAGATTAATTGATTAATTTAAATTGTTAAATTAATTCCAATTAATAGAACACAAATATAATATTGATTATAGTTCAACTTAATTAGTAGTACCTCAACATTATTTGAATGATTTAGGCTAGTTGAGGTTCTATAATTATTTTGAAAAACCCGATAATTAATTAATGTAATTAATTATGAAGTTAGGTCGTATGTTCCTCTTAGGACAATATGCGTTTCCATATACCTTTAGAGAAGATAGATGTAGGAATCACATAGACCAATCCGAACCTTCTGATGAGATAAAACCTTTTAATAAAACCCCTCATTCTTAATCTAATTAAGAATCATTTCAAGCTATAAAGAAAAACCCAATCTGTTGAGTTATTTCTTTCCTTCTGCCAACGGTTGGATTATGTGTAGCCCTTTACTGTAGTGCAGTAAGCCGTGTTAGCGGGGAGTGCTATGGTAGAGTAAGCTGTAATTCAATTGACATAGCGATGAAGGTAGCCATAGAAAAGGGTTATGTTGGATTAACGTGGTCGGCTAGATTAACTAGGGACTGCATTAGTTTGGCATAATCAAGTTCTATGAGCATCTTTGATTGGTAGGTTAGACTTGACACACGACGATTTTGATATTCGCGAGATTAACTTAGTTCATTATCAAGTGTGAGGAAAATTAATTTAGGGTCATATTGTGGATATGATTGATTGTGATCTACCTTTGGGCAAATATAATCGGGCTAGATTAACTACGAGTTATATTTGTCTATTGGACCTAAAGCCCATTAAGAAAAATCAGTTCTCTCGTTTGTCTACTAGAGGGAAGTGGAACTCGATAAAATTAGTGGGAGAACAATTAAATAACATAAGTCCAAACATTTAATTGTAACAATCATTTAACGCGAATCTCTAATAATCCTCTTCTCTATACCTCTCAGATAATAATTTCTAAGAATCCCAGAATGTCAATCCTCGACAATAAACTCAATGGCCCTAATTACCTAGATTGGTTGCATAGTCTTAAGCTTGTGCTAACCGTTGAGGGGCATCTCTATGTTTTGAACGAGAGACTTCCCGCCACTATACCTGCCACAACGACTGATGCTGAAAAGGAAACTTATGAGGCATGGAAGAAAGATGATACACATGCTAGGTGCTATATGATAGCCGCCATGGAGCCCACGCTTGCGAGGAAATATGAGTCTCACATGCATGCTTTCGATATAAAGGCTCATCTCGATAGCATGTATAGTGAGAATATTAGGGCATCGAGGTACGTTGCTACAAAGGAGTTGATCACGGCGAAACTGCGCGAAGGGACTTCGGTCCACGAGCACTGTCTCAAAATGATCACTCTCCTTGAAAAGCTATTGAATCTCGATGTCACCCTCCCGGCCGAGCTCTCGTTGGATTTGATCCTGTTGTCTCTTCCTAGTTCATATGAATCATTCATAGTGAACTTCAACATGAACAAACTAGATCCTCCCTTGGATGAGTTAATGAACATGTTGGTCAGCTTCGAGTCCACCATTAAGAAGGAGAAGTCTGTTCTCATTGCTGCTACTTCTGGAAAGACGATTTCTTCCCAAAAGAAGAGAAAGGAAAGAGTTCCCTTCACAAACAGCAAGTTCGAAGTGGGTGAAGGTAGTGGGGGCCCCAAGGCAAAGGTTGGCAAGCAAGTTGATGATGCTTGCCATCACTGTGGAAAGAAAGGACATTGGCGCCGCAACTGCAAGGCTTACCTAAAGCAGAAAAGTTCTGAAAAGGGTACGTATTTCATTAACGTAAATTTGTCTGTCAACTCTTCTTCTTGGGTATTGGATACGGGCTGTGGCTCACATTTGTGCAATGATTTGCAGCTAATGACAAGAAGTCGAAAGCTTAGAGCGGGTGAGACCTACCTAAGGATGGGGAATGGAGCAAGAGTTGCTGCTGAAGCCATTGGCACAATTTACTTAAATGTTTTGGATTCTAGTTTTCCTATTGTTTTGAACAATTGTTTATTTGTTCCGTCCCTCATTAGAAACCTTATTTATATTCCTGTATTAGATACTGAAGGTTTTACTTTTGTTTTTGGAAATTCGATTTGCATTATACAAAAGAATGAGAATTTGATGTGCAAAGGACGACTATTAAACAACTTGTATGAACTAAATCCAAATGAAATACCTATTAATGTTATATCAGCAAAACGTAAGGAGATAGATCAAAACCCGACACAACTTTGGCACGCTAGATTAGGTCATGTCTCTTTAAGAAGGATGAACGATTTTGTTAGTGAATGATTGTTCTCTTCGGAGGACGTGAAATCACTACAAACTTGTGAATCTTGCCTTAAAGGGAAAATGACCAAGTCACCCTACAAAGGGAAAATGGAACGAGCCGAGGGTCTTTTGGATTTGATCCATACAGACGTATGTGGTCCACTAAGTGTTAGTGCGAAGGGTGGATACAACTACTTCGCTACCTTTACCGACGATTATTCTAGGTATGGGTATGTGTACTTGATGAAGTACAAGTCTGAAACATTTGAAAGGTTCAAAGACTTTAGACACGAAGTAGAGAAGCAACTCGGACGAAGTATTAAGAAGCTGCGATCCGATCGTGGTGGAGAATACTTGAGCATCGAGTTCATTGACTATCTAAAAGAGAATGGGATACAATCCCAATGGACTCCACCGGGAACTCATCAACATAATGGAGTCTCCGAACGTCGGAATCGAACTTTATTAGATATGGTTCGATCAATGATGGGGTTCACGAACTTACCGGCATACTTGTGGGGTCATGCACTTCGTACTGCCGCGTATTTGCTGAATAGAGTTAACACCAAAGCAGTTAAATCCACACCTTATGAACTTTGGCATTCCCGGAAACCCAACTACAAACATATTAGGATATGGGGTTGTCCCGCTTATATGAAGCGATTAGTGGGAGATAAGTTGGATAGTAAATCCGACTTGGGCTATTTTGTGGGGTATCCCGAAGACTCGATGGGATACGAGTTCTATTATGTCAAGGAAGCAAAGACGTTTGTTTCGAGAAATGCCACCTTTTTGGAAAGGGAGTTTCTATCCGATAGAAAGGGCAGCATGATAGAACTTGAAGAAGTTCAAGAACCACAAAGTGAAGTTCAAACGCAAGAACATATAAGCGAACCAATACAACAAACCACTAATATACCTCCTGAACCTACGGTACGTAGATCTGAAAGAGTTCGGAAAATGCCGGATAGGTCATTCCTCCTCGAGAATGATGAAGATCATGTTGATCTTGGACAAGATCCAAGAACATACAATGAGGCCGTATCGGATGCGGACATGGGACATTGGCTAACTGCCATGAAATCCAAGATGGACTCCATGTACTCCAACAAGGTATGGACCTTGGTAGATCCACCCAAAGGAATTGTTCATATAAGCTGCAAGTGGATCTATAAGAAGAAAATTGGAGTGGATGGAAAGGTATCGACCTATAAAGCTAGATTGGGAGCGAAAGGATACACTCAAAGGCAAGGTGTTGACTATGAGGAAACCTTTTCGCCAGTCGCGATGCTGAAGTCCATTAGGATTTTGCTGGCCATAGCTGCGTGGTACGACTACGAGATATGGCAAATGGATGTGTAGACCGCCTTCCTTAATGGAGATATTGAGGAAGAAATTTACATGGCGCAGCCGGAAGGCTTCATATCTTCTGAAAGTGAGCAAAAGGTTTGCAAGCTCCAGCGATCCATTTATGGATTGGAACAAGCATCCCGTAGTTGGAACATTAGGTTCGACTCAACTATCAAAGATTTTGATTTTGAGAAGAATCCGGAGGAACCTTGTGTATACAAGAAGGTTAGTGGGAGGGCAGTGATATTTTTAGTGCTTTACGTTGATGACATTCTACTCATTGGGAACGACGTAGGAATGTTGCAACAAACGAAAGCATGGTTGTCCACACGTTTCTCAATGAAGGATTTGGGAGAAGCATCTTACGTATTAGGAATACGAATCTATAGAGATAGAGCAAGAAAGATGCTTGGCTTATCCCAAAGCCTGTACATAGACACCGTTATGAAACGGTTTAGCATGGAAGAATCCAAGAAAGGATTCTTGCCAATGTCCCATGGGGTTCGTCTCTCGAAATCTATGTGTCTGCAAACACCTAGTGAAATCGAGGAGATGAAAATGACGCCTTATGCTTCTGCCATAGGAAGCATTATGTATGGCATGCTATGTACGAGACCCGATATTGCGTATGCTATGAGTATCACAAGCAGATATCAGTCTAACCCTGGCCCGGCTCACTGCAAAGCCATGAAAGATATCCTCAAGTACTTGCGAAGGACTAAGGATATATTTTTGGTCTATGGGGGTGCCGAGTTGAAATTAGAGGATTTTACCGACTCTAGTTTTCAATCGGATGTGGACGACTCAAAGTCGAATTCTAGATTTATATTCACGCTTAATGGTGGTGCCGTGTGTTGGAAGAGTTCCAAGCAAAGCACGACGGCGGATTCCACTACCGAAGCGGAATACATTGCAGCGTCCGAAGTTGCAAAAAAATGGACTTGGATAAGGAAGTTCATCCAAGAGTTGGGTGTCATTCCTAATGCTAGTGATCCAGTACCGTTGTACTGTGATAACACCGGAGCCGTGGCGCAAGCTAAGGAGCCGCGATCTCATCAGAAGTCGAAGCATATTCTGAGGAAGTATCACGTGATCCGAGAGATCATTGATAGAGGTGAAGTTAAGGTAGAACGAGTCACCTCGGAAGAGAACGTTGCAGACCCCTTCACGAAGCCCTTACCGAGATCGGTCCATGAGAAACATCGAGAGTCGATGGGATTGAGATTTATGGGTAGTTGGCTTTAGGTCAAGTGGGAGATTGTTAGAGTAGGTGACCAACAAGCCAACATGTGGCTGTGGTCTTTCGTATTTATTATTGTAATAAACGAACCTTTATTCGTATTAATGATAAAACAACTTGACATTCTATATCTTTGTCCCTTTGTCACAAGCATAGATATAGTCCTTACAGTTGTTACAAGTACGAGTAAAATGATCGTTAGGATCGTGAGATATTTACTTTAGTATTATAACTGTTAAACGTGTTCCTAGTCGAAGGGTTACGCCACCAATGAGGATATCGGCCTTTCCCATTAAGAGACTAGCACTTAGTGTATGTGTACTGCATCTCATCAGTAAACGGTATTGTGATATCGGCATGCATAAGTGGGTGCTCGTAAGTTGACGAGTTCACTGAACTCCCTCACCCTAGAAATCTCTAAGTGGTTCCCAATAATCGAGTAGAGATATCTATGGTATAGTTGTACACCATTAGTCCTTATGACCTAGACATCACCGTGACTTCACTAGAGGACCAGCTGTATCGTGACCTGTCCCTGAGTTCCACCGAGGACCATCCCAAGGGCCAGTGTTCGTGCAGTCCGAAATCTAGTGGGAGGTCTGTGCATTGTAGTCGGGGATTCGATCGCTAGAACAGTCTTGGATGTCATGTGTGTTCTGAAAGTTTGTAATCATTCTAAGTCTCTGGCGAGAGCTGACTAAGTGATGATTAGAGAATTCGATTGTCTAAGTCATGCACGTAACGATTACAACACTTAGAACGATCGCACCGTCATTGAACATATAAAGAGGTTTCGACGAACCAATGCCTCTAGTTCAATCGGGACATATGTATCGAAGGGACCGTACTGTACGTTAAATATATCTGAAGGTTCTTGCAGGCACTTCATTTGTATCTAGGGAATCATGACGCGTAGTTGCTAGACGCCAATCTTGATTCGTTGGGTGATTAAGGTGAAACGAGCTTCATCTTAATCGTAACTCTAAGGGACGAGTTTTGACCACAAAGGGTTGTGGGCCCACGGCTAGCTTACACCTGAACCATCGAGGGTCACACTGCTCGTGCACATGAGATCTTTGAATAAATGGTCAGAGATAAAATGGTTTATCTTTGCATGATTGAAGTCAATATGATTGGGTCCAACATTCGTAATTTGGAATTATGAATGAGAATAAGAAAAGGAAAAGAATAGGCGAACATTGTAGTGAACTTTCTAAATCGGAAAGTTTCCAAATTTAGAAAGTGCACTGAACTAGGGTTTCCACTTTTGGAAAGATGGAAATTGAGAGTTGGCAATCGTAATGACGAGGACTTTATAATGATTCCGAAAATATAATCGTTGCAATTTTTCGGTTATTGAATTAAGAGAGACGAGCAAGTAAAAGTACTAACGAACTTAAGCTGTTGGGCACGGTCCAACTTAAGCCCGCTAGGTTTTTATGCAAGACACTATAAATACAAGATTTATAGGTCTTACACACACACAATAAAAACCCTAACCCTAGCCGCTCACACCCTCTCTCTCTCAGCCCTCTCTCCTCGGCCACCGCGCCGCCGTCGCCGGAAAATCGCCGGAATCGGCCATCCGTTGGCCGATCCCTTTCGGTACTCTTTTCTCTTTTCGTTTCTTCTGTTTTATTCTAACTACTTCGTGTCTAGTGCCACGTTTTAGTAGATCGAAGTATACGAGGTGAAATCCGAGAGGAGGAAGATCGAAGAATCGAGGAGCAGCTCTCGAGCCGACGACGCACGCGACCCCACGCGCCACCCCGAAGACCGCGCGTGAGATACACGCGCCGCCGTACCCGTCTCGCCGCTGCTGCTGCTGCACCGCTGCTGCCTCGGATTGTAAGGATTGGTTTCCGTAGCAATCTCAACTTGCTTAGCGCTCCTACCTCACGCTTCAAGAGGTAAACACACGAATTTAATGTTCTTGATTCGTTTACGTTTAAACAATATATTCATATTTGCTTTCGTATGATTTTATGTGATTACGTGAAATCGTTTTAATCGTTGCGAGCATGTTAGTTGGTTTAAACGCGAGCATGTTAATTGATTTAAATTTAGTTAAACAATTTAGCATGTATGTTGTTTTTAATTTCGCTGGAAGCGCAAAGGTACGCGATTAATTGATTTAATTTATCGGGCATGTGTTTATGTGCTTTAATGTTGTTTAAATCGCATAAAATTTTTGTTTTCCGCTGTGTACACGTGTCTGATTCCCAACATTATCGATCATATAAAAAGACCATATTATTCCGATTATTTCAAGATTTCAAAGAAAATAGAATTAAGGAGAAATAGGATCAAGTGAAAGGTTCAAGGAAAGGCTTGATGTTTCAAGATATGAAGTTTAGATCATTGAATATAAGTTGAAGGAAAACGATCGGCTTGAAATAATTCCATATCAACAATTCACTAATTGTTATCCGAAGGAAAAAGGAAATTCAATTAATTGAACTCTCGGGAGGATAGCATTTCACAAATAATTTCAAGCTCAACATAATCCAATGGATTTCAAACAATCATAATCAAGTAATGATAACGGATATATCAATTCAACGAAAGAGAGCAAAACCCACCTGAGTTTATCATATTCCCCAAAAAAAGTCAAACAAGAGAACCCTCATCTCGGTCCAATCAAGATTACTTGTCAATCACGGTTTCTCGGTCTCAACGTCAATACAATTTTTAAACTTTAAGACACCAAATATTTATTAAATAAATTATTATACATTCCACGTTTTGTCCTAGTTTTCTATGCCCTTAAGGGCGAATAATGCACTTACCAATTCTAATTTAATCAAATCTCGTAACCAACACCAAAACATAACACATAATATCGCATTTATGTTACCAAATTAATAAAACAGGCCGAAAACCTAAAGAATTAGCTCATTTATTTGACGAGTTTCTCAACATAATAACAAAACTACTATGCTGCCACAGTTTACTCAAAAGTTCATAATGAGTTCCACGTTTTTCCAAATTGATCACATGAGAGGTCGAATGAAAAAATAATCCTACGAGTTCACAAAAGTCTTCGGTCCCAAATAGTGAACCAAAAATAGCAGAATTAACCCAAAACCAGTATATTCCAGAACTGCCAGAATTTTCAAAAATCATTTCTCATACGGCTTATTTGAAAAATAATAACATGCTGTACATATCTCGAAATATACCAAATAATATGCCAAATAAAAGCTAAGAACACTATCTACGAGTTCAATGAGACACCATTTTCAAATTATGAGCAAACATAGCTAAAACATCCCCCGAAAAGGGTAACAAAAACTGCCGGGATTTGACAAAATTCATTTTCTGGCAGAGCATTTTGAAAAATCATAAATTTTTAAATGTTATCCAAATTTGACAAATGACATATCAAATCAAACGTAACGACTTCATCTACAACTGAACAAAAGACACCGACGTCAAAATATGACTCGAATATATAAGAAACATCCTCAAAAGATTAATCATACGAGCTCCCAGAATTGATAGCTTCAACTCCATATTCGTCAGTTCAAAGTCTATAGGACTCAATCATATTGAACGAGCTTCAACATATAATTAATGTGCGCCAAAGTTCCCAAATTCTATTCCGAAACCAAGTCTAATAACAAGTTTTATTTTAGAAAATTCCTTTGAAGCTTTTATAGAATTAAAATCAGTTTCAACAATGGTCCTCAAATTTGGGTAAAATCAATCATTCTTACAGTATTTACCCTGTTCTACGACTTTGATGAAGAAATAAATCTGACATTTAAATTTTAAATACTTCAAAGTAAATACGGAAGGTTTTATGATCAGCTGAACTTCTCGTCGGATCACAGCTATCACCGCCGGAGAAACAAGCCGGAAACTACCACTAAAACGAAGCTTATACAGAGGGATTTCTAATGCTATACCTCGCTCGGCAAAACTATGCCGGAAAGATCGTCAAATCACCATCTTTGTCTCCGTTGATTAAACCCAAGCCGCCTCATATTTTCTTGATTTCTCTCTAATATTTATTGGAATTTTCGGTGGTTTTCTGCTGATAATTAAGTGGAAGGTGATGTGTAGTTTATATGCAGAAGGAGTTTTTTTAAGAACACGATTGATCGGATGAAGATAAAGAAAGAAAACGACTCAGCAACTTCTCTATGTGTCCTCTCTCCATAATTCCAATTAGTTGCATAGTTATCTGTTTAATCATGCCCAAGTCATAAATTTGATTGCCATGTTTATAAAATTATATTTTATACTGATTCCCGAAATTTATCCATTAATAACACCCTAGCCACCCAAATCTTACTCTATTACTCCCATTAATGAATAAACTTCAGGATTCATCTACGGTGAGATACCCCGTGTTCTAAACTTATATGAGATATGCTTCAATCACCATTAATTTTCTAAGATTAAATCTGGACCCTGGGAAAATAACATGGCTGGAGTTACAAAAAATGAAGTATTTTACCAAAGTATCCTTCGATTATTTTTCTTATTAAACCAATATATAATAGATTAATATCGAATTGTCTAATTTACCCCTGACTATATTTTAGTAAATAATTACTTTAAATATGTTTTAAAGATTTGAGTCGGGTCAACTCAGTTACCCGGACCCAGTTCATTTGATGAAGTCGGGTCAACTCAGTGACCCAGTTTCATTTGACGAATAATAATTGCCAAAAATGCATGTCTTAGATGGAAATTGAACTTGAAACCTTTCACTACTTTCAACACTACTAACTATTAGGGAACATTATTTATATTAACACATCTAAGAATCATGTTATATATTGGCAAGACACAATATAATGTGATAATAAATATAAGTATTCAAATAATTTTAAATAGAGTATTAAATGTGACATTCATTATATTAAATAATGTTAAATAAATTATTAACAAATTTAATATAATAAACTTTAAAAAAATATAAAAAATTACGGTTCAATATCCCCAAACATCTATTATTAATTATATAAATTAATAAACTCCACTATTGACAAATATAAAGAATACTCAATTAAATATAAGCAAATGCATGACTTAATACAAGCTGACTTATTAAATCGATAGTGTTACAACTTTGAATAAAAAATAAAATAAGATATTTATTTAGAAGAAAAAATAGATTTTAACTCATTCCAATTAGTTTTCTTACATTAAAATAAAACTATATACTCAAAATACTATATTGTAATTTTTCTTTTAATATTTAGTTTAATCAAAATAGCAAGATTTGATTGATTAAGCTCAAATCCTTTCAATAAGTAAACGTTAATCAAAGATTTGAATCAATAAAGTTTAATAATTGATAAGAACATATTAATTGATGTAACTATTTATAATTAAAGTCTAATTTTTTTAATTCAATTTTAACATAAAAAATAATGAATTTAATTCCTAACATATGTAAGAATCAAATAGTAAGACTTGAATCGATTAAGCTCAAGTTCCTTCAATTTGTAAATATGTTTCACAAATTTGAATATATTAAGTTCAACCATTGACAAGAACGTATTAATGGAGTTAACTACTTATAATTAAAAAGTTTAATATCATTTTAATCAATTTTAATAAAAAAATAAAAATAAATTGAATTTGTAAAAATTGTAAGAATCAAATGGTAAATCGTAAGATTTAATCTAGCCGTAATATTTGAATCGATTAAATCTTACGATCTTACGATTTTTACAAATTAAGTTTTATTTTTTTTATTTTAATTTAATAAAAAAAATACTAAACTTTAACTATACATAGTTACTTCTATTAAGACGTTATTGTAAATTATTGAGTTTAACCGATTCAAATATTTGAATATTGTCTACGAATTGAAATGACTTGAGCTTAGTCGTTTTAAATCTTTGAATATTGTTTTCGAATTGAACACACATGAGCTTAATTGATTCAAATCTTATGTTTTAATTAGATCTTACGATTTAATATTCAATTCAAACTTCAAATTATTTCGAAATTCATTTTTATATTACACGAGTTGATCTGCATTTCCTTATATTTTTAATATTTATTATATATAGATCTGTTAGTAGTGGATATTTTTAATATATAATAATAATTATTATATGAGAATTAGTAATTTATTTAATATTATTTATATAAGTTTTATAATCATTATACATTGTAGCGTTGTGATATATGCTTATTGTTAGTTAATTTTCAATAATGTGTTGTGTCTCAATGGTAAGTATTCTTGTAAGGTTTAAGGGGTTGCAAGTTTGAATCCTTTAGAATTCATTTTTGGATGAGTGGTTTAATGATTTTTACGAATAAATGTATAATTGACTTTACAAATTCAACAATAAATAGATTTAAAATTTATAAAAATACAAGGGGTACACAAGGCAGTTCACATAAAATTTATTATTTATGTTTTTAAATATTAAATATTTGTAATAAGGTTATTTTAGACAATAAACAAATCATTAAAAAATTAATTATATTGTTGGGATACGTAGCGCGATTTGAGAGACATATCTCATATAAGCCGTGTTGTTGGGATCTCACCATAGACAAACCCTAAACTCCAATAATATACATGTATATTTATTATTATACCATGTATTAATTAGCAAAATGGTGTTGATCGATATAATTTCTTCCACCCAATATGCCTTTATGCCGCACCGATTAATATCTGACAATGTTTTGGTCGCTTATGCGCTTAATCACTTTATTAAAACTAACTCTAGGAAGTGGTCTAAATTTATGGCTAAGAAATTGGACATTAGTAAAGCATAGGATCGAATTGAGTGGTTTTTTCTTAAGAAAATATTGAGCAAGCTTGGTTTTTCCCAAAATTCAGTTGACTTAATCATGCTTTGTGGCTTGATCACTCCCTCACGTGGATTTGACAGGTGATTCTCTCTCCCCTTACTTGTTCATTATCTGCACCGAGGCCCTCATTGCTATGATCGACAATGTGACGGTAGAAGGGCGGCTTCGAGGAATTAAAATGGCACCTACAATGTCTGTGCTTTTGAGCCTCTTCTTTGCCGACGATACCGTGATCTTCTGCGAAGCATCCGAAGCTAACGCTCGAACCCTCCAGCATATTCTCTTGCAATAGGCATCGACTTCGGGGCAAGTCATAAACCACGACAAATCCACTTTCGTCTACTGCCCGTCCACTTCTCCAGCTGATGCAGAGTTGGTTCACTCTATTCTCAGGTTTCGGAGGGTCGAATGCCATGATAAATACCTTGGTCTACCGGCGACTATAGGGAAAACTCGCAAAGAGATTTTTCGGATACCTTAGAGACCGAGCATGGCAGCGAATCAGGGATGGAACACGAAGCAACTATCGAAATCAGGGAAGGAGATCTTGATCAAAGCAACGCTACAGGCTTTCCCATCCTATGTTATGTCATGTTTCCTTCTTCCTCAACGACTGTTAAATTAAATTGAGGCGGCCATTCGGCGCTTTTGGTGGGGTAATGGTGACAGCAAATCACTGGCTAAGATGGCATGGGCTAAACTGTGCAAATCTAAGGAAGTGGGAGGAACGAGATTCAGGGACCTCAAAGCCTACTCTCCTAGCCAAAAAAGCATGGAGAATTCGTACCCAAACATACCTGCTTCTCGCACAAATCCTCAAAGCTCGATACTTTCATCATGGTGGGTTTCGGAATGCCACGGAGGGCCACCACCCATTGGCAACCTGGAGGAGTATCCTTACGGCCAGGTGTCGTCTTTGGACATCATTGACCATCAGACGGGATCTTGGAATATGGATACGATCAACAGTTGTTTTTGGCAGGTCGACAGACACCGTATCTTGGTTGTGCCTATAGGTGGACCCTCGGTTCATGATCGTGTGACCTGGTCCCTTTTGGAGTCCAGAAAATTCACGGTTAGATCATGCTACCATAGAATAATGGAACGATCTTCACAGGGTACAGTGTCGAACAGGAGCAGTGGTGGAGAGGTTAGCGGAGAGCCAACTCAAAAGTGGAACAAGATTTGGAAACTACCCATCCCGCCCAAAATTTAAAATTTTCTATGGCGTGCGTGTGCTGAGATTTTGCCATGCAGGTTTGAACTTTTCCTACTGAAGATTGCATAGGAATCTTTTTGCCCCATTTGCATTCAGAAACCGGAGATGACTTTTCATGCTATATTTGGTTGTGTCGGCATCAATGAGCTGTGGAGGCTATTACCATTCGAGATCACCAGCTTTGATATATGAGTATCAGCCGTTTTGGAACTGGGTGGAATTCCTTGAGCGTAAGCTGACCGAAGACCACTTTATCTTGGTAGTTGTGGTAAGTTGGAAGGTCTGGGAAAGGAGAAATCGGAAGATTCACGGGGAAGAGATTATAATTAAGGACGAAATCATTGGTTGGTGTAGTGTATACCTCCAAACATACCAGGAGGCTCAATTTGGCCAACTCAAACCTCCACCACCTGCCCTCCAAGAAATGTGGAACCCTCCACCACTGGGAACTATCAAAATAAATGTTGATGTAGCTCTCCCCCAGGACATGATCACCATAATATTGCCTTAGTGGCACGCGACTCTTCTTCCCTTTGCATCTAGTGGCAGGTTAACAAAATAATAGGTAGGGTTAGACCGGTTGACGGAGAATCCCGCGCGATTCTTCAAGCTCTCACACTTGCCCGACTTCTGCAATGGCACTCAATAATAGTGGAGGGTGACTGCCTACAGGTTATAGATGCCCTGAGAAGGAGTACACCATAGCTCAGATCATATGGAGCCATTTTAGAAGAATGTTTCTCTTTATCTCGTTATTTTTTGCATTGTTCGTTTTCTCAGTAGTAGAAAAATGGCTTTTTACTACGATCATTAACCGTAGTAAAAAGTATCAAATGCGTACTAAAAAGGCTTTTACTACGCATTTGCTACGAATTTGCCCCGTAGCATATACGGGCGTGACAAAAGCTTTGCTACGGTAAATGGCCGTACCAAATACTTTTTTGCTACGGTAAGTAAATCCTAGTATTTACTACGACTTCAAAATTGTTCCGTAGTAAAAAGTACATTTTATTACGGTTTTTTACCGTAGCAAAAAATTTCGTAATAATAAGCAAATTTTCTACTAGTGTCTTTTGTGAAGAAACGTGGCAATAGCTCGCTCATGAACTTGCTTCTCTTTCCGTTGTTGACTGTTTGGAAGGGTCTATGCTCCCCTCCCTTGGCAGTTGGCACCTAGTAAAACATCTTTCCTTTTCCTAAAAAAAAATTAAAAAAAAAACAAATTTTCATAAACACATAATAAAATTTAAAGGGTGCTACATAAATAGGGGTGGAGATCGGAACAGAATTTCCGATTTCGGCCGAATCCGATCCGATTATTTCCGATTTCGGAATGATTTTTCGTAGTCCGATTTCCGAAATTCCGATTTCCGAATTTTACGAAAAAAATCGGATCGGAATCGGAATTTTATATAAAACCTTTGGAATTTCCGAATTCCGATCCGAAAATAATTCCGAAATTTTTCGATTTTTTCCGAAATTTTAATACATTTAAAATCTATTATACATAATTATATATTTTCATACTATTAAAACTAAGGTTTTGTTTGGGCTGGACTATAGATTGATTGTTTTATTCTTATTTTTTATTCTGGCCCATGTAATAATAGCCCAATTTAGAAAACATATCTACTCTCAAACCTAATTCGAGTATCACTTTCTCTGCGCCGCTTTGCTCTTCTCCTCACCTTGCATACCTATTCGTCGATTCTTCTTTCTTCTTCTTCACAGAGAGCCACTTTGGCTATTCTTCATTTTCGTGACGTTCTTCAGTCAAATATTGAGTTAATTCTTCATACTTGTTAGTCCTTCGAGTTGCTCGCTTCATTAATGCACCGATCGATTTCAATCATGTATCGATAACATTTTTCCATTTTTCTTTTCGTTGTAGCTTCAGTAGGTGGTTGGTTGTTTAAAGAATTATTAATGTGTAAAACTTGGTTTGTTCATGTAATATGAAGAAAATAGAATTTATGTTTGCTTTACATTCGCCATTGATTGTGTTGAGTTTTGGTTTTTTTTTAATTGTTGTTTTCGATCTGTTTTTCCTATTTCTCTCCTCTTTTTCCGAAATTTTCCGAAATTCCGAAAATTCCGATTTTTTCGGAATCGGAATCCATTTTTAGAATCCGAAATAATCGGAATCGGAATCGGAAGGCTATAATGATTTCCGAAAAAAAATCGGAAATTTTCCGAAAGGCCTAGATCCGATCCGATCCGTCCGATTTCCACCCCTATACATAAATCATCATTTTTTAGCTTCCGGCCATCCCTCGACCCTCGTATATGACCAGTCAAATTTATTTGATCATTCAATCACATAAAACTAATAAATAAATAACCAATTTAAATATTTAAACTTTGAATTTCACAATCAATCATCCAATCTCATTTCTTATTCAAATTTTCCCCAAATTGTAAAATCTAAAGTTCCACTACTAGATTTCAACATGCAAATGTTACAATATTTAATTAAAATATTCTAATTCATTTCTCCAAATCAATTTGATCTAACGTAAAAAATCAAAAGTACATCTTTTTCTTCTCTTTTAAATCATGCATCAATTATAAATCAAGTAGTCCCATGCTTTAACATGCAAGAATATATTCAATTTTTTGATCCTATCATAATTTCATTAACATGAAATATAAGCATCATACCATACATATAGCCAAAACATAAGAAGAAGGAAAAATGGATGAAAGAATATATTGGTGTTTCCTTGATGAGAAAAAAATCCAATAATTCTTACCTTAATTTGTTTGAAAAATTTGAAGCCTTTCATTGATCGCTATGACAATATCACTATAAGCTTCTAAGCAATTTTTGAAAGTTAGAAGATGAAGGAGGGAGAGCTTTCAAAAACAATAAAAAGAAAGAAGTTCTTATACTAGTTGAAGGGGTTTTTGAAGTGGAAGAAGACTTTGAACTTGTAAGAATTGAGTTGAGAATAGGAGTTGGCATTCGGATTTTGAGTGGATGAGGTATTTATGGTGTTCTCGGCCACTTCAAATGTAATGAAGAAGAAACGAAAATTCATGTTTCTCATTAAAGGGGCTTTTCTGGGATATGATTTGTTATTTTTTGGCTTCTTGATGATTTTACAAAGCATGAAATAACGAGGTTTCTTCTTGCTATTAGGAGTGGCAAAATTCTTTGCTTGAAGTTAATGCCATTACGAGAGGAAGAATGTTGAGCTTGAAGTTAATGTTGTTAGGAGAGGACGAATGCTTAGCTTGAAGCCAATACCATTAGTAGAAAAAGGATGCTTAGCTTGAAGCTAATGACATAAGGAGATGAAGAATGCTTAGCTCGAAGCTAATGCTATTACGAGAGGACAAATGCGTACGTTGAAGCTAATACCATTACGTGAGGAAGAATGCTTCAATTGAAGCTGAAGTTAATCAGGAAGGACAAATGCTTACCTTAAAGCTAATGCCATCAGGAGAGAAGTAATGCTTAGCTCAAAGGTATTGCGATTAGAAGAGGACAAATGCTTATCTTGAAGCTAATGTCATTAAGTGAGAAAGAATGCTTTGTTTAAAGGTAATCCCATTAGGAGAGGAATAATTCTTCGTTAAAGCTAATGCTATCACGAGAGGACAAATGCTTAGCTTGAAGATAATGCTATTAGGAGAGGAAAAATTCTTATCTTGAAGACAATGCCATTAGGATAGGATGAGCGGTTGGTCTGAAGCTAATGCCATAAGGAGATGAAGAATGATTACCACAAAGCTCATGCCGTAAAGGGAGTAAGAACTTAGGTAGAAGAAAATTCCATGACCAAAAGAAGAACCCTTAGCTCGAAGCTAATACTATTATGAGCGGACGAATGATTAGCTTGAAGCTAATGCTATTATGAGAGGAAGAAAGCTTATCTTGAAGCAAATTCTATTAGGAGAGAAATAATGCTTAGATTCAAGCTAATTCTATTAGGAGAGGCCAACTGCTTAGAGCATCTCCAACCAGTTTCACCATTTTTTCACCAAATCCCATTTTTTGTGGTGAAAAAATGGGTTCATCTCCCACCGGTAGCACACCATTTTACCCTTCCACTATCTCTGGTGGAAAAATGGTGTCATTGGTCTCCAATGGGTTTCACCAAAATTTAGACCAAATATTAAGTAATAATATTTCACCATTTCACCACTTATAGAAAATAGGATTTGGTTTGGTCTCCCATCGCATTTCACCATATATGCCCCAAAACTATAAATCTAATGTTAATCGTAATTTTATTTCATAAATATTAATTATAGATCCAATGTTAAGTAATAAATTTTTTTAACTATATTATTTAAAAATTACATTATCAATTTTAAAAATTATGTTTTCAATTTAAATGTCTCATCTTGTATTTCATCACTTAAAGTGTATATCGTTAATCATTCTATTGTTGCAATTAGCGTATTAGTTAAGTAAAGAAATGAACTAATCAATCTTGATACCAAAAAAATATACAAATTAATTAAAAATAAGCATATTTATATTATTATAATTAATGTGTTTATTAATTAAATAACAAATGTATTTATATTTTAAAAACTAATTTAGTAATTAACACCAACGTATTTACGATAAATATGCTAATAAGTTGGTAATCAGGTGCAATTAGTTAAAATCGTCATTATATATGCTACTTAATAAAATGGTGTTAATTACACCAAATCCTATTTTCACCTCTATATTTGGTAGGAAAAATAGGTTTTGGTGGAAAAAATAGGAAAATGGTGGACCGGTGGGAGATGAAAATTCCTTCACCAAAAAAATTGGTGGAAAAATAGGATTTGAGTATATGGTGATATGGGGGTTGACCAGGCTGGGAGGCTAAAACCAAATCTCCATAATTTTAGGTGTAATGGTGCTATAGGAATTTCGGGTGGGAGGCTAAAAACACCTAAATTAGATGAAAAAATGCCGATATAGCAACAGGTCGGAGATGCTCTTAGCTTGAAGCCAATGCTATTACGAGAGGAAGAATGCTTAGCTGGAAGAAAATTCTTTTAGGAGAGCAACAATGCTTAGGTCTAACCCAATGCCATTAGAAGAGGAAGGATTCTTAGCACGAAACTAATGCCATCAGGAGAGTAACAATGGTTAGCTTGAAGTTAATGCCATAATGAGAGAACGGATGCTTAGCTTGAAGTTAATACAATTACAAGAGCATAAACGCATAGGTTGACGCTAATGCCATTAGGTGAGGAAGAATTCTTAGCTTGAAGTTATTGCTATTAGGAAAAATGCTTAGCTTGAATCTAATGCCATTAGAATAGCAAGAATGCTTATCTTGAAGCTAATGTCGTTAGGAGAGGAAGAATGCGTAGCTTCAGGAGAGGACAAATGCTTAGCTTGAAACCAATGCCATTAGGAAGGGAAAGAGGTTTAACATGAAGCTAATGCCATAAGGAGAGTAAGAATTCTTAGCTTGAAGCTAATGCCACAAGGAGGAGAAGAATGCTTAGCTTGAAGCTGATGTTTTTATGAGAGGACCATGCTTAGGTTGAGCTTATGCCATTAGCTGAGGAAGAATGCTTAGCTGAGCTAATGGTTTTATGAGAGGACAAATGCTTAGCTCTAACCCAATGCCATTAGGAGAGGAACGATGCTTAGCACGAGACTAATGCCACCGGGAGAGTAAGAATGGTTATCTTGAAGCTAATGCCATAATGTGAGGAATAATTCTTAGCTCAAAGATAATGCAATAACGAGTGCACAAATACGTAGCTTGAAGCTAATGCCATTAGGTGAGGAAGAAACCTTATCTTGAAGAAAATGCCATTAGGAGAGGAAGAATGATTAGGTTTAGGCTAATGCTATTATGAGAGGCCAAATGCTTAGGTTAAAGCCTACGAGAACAAGATTGTTTAGCTTGAAGCTAATACTTTTAGGAGAGGACAAATTAGCTTGAAGTCAATGCCATCAGCAGAGGAAAATGCTTAGCACGAAGCTAATGCCATAAGGAGAGTAAGAATACTAGCTTGAAGCTAATGCCATAAGGAGAGGAAAGATGCTTAGCTCGAAGATAAAACAATTGCGAGAGCACTAAGGTCATCAGGTGATGAATAATTTTAGCTTGAAACTATTGCTATTAGGAGAGGAAAAATTCTTAGCTTGAAGACAATGCAATTAGTAGAGGAAGAATGCTTAGCTCGAAGTTAATGCCATTTGGAGAGGAAAAATGCTACCTTGAAGGTAATGCTATTAAGAGATGACAAATTCTTAATTTGAAGTCTATGCCATTTGTATAGGAGGGATGTTTAGCACGAAGCTAATGCCATAAGAAGAGTAAGAATGCTTAGCTTGATGCTAATTCTAGTACGAGAGGACAAATGCGTAGCTTGAAGCTACAGCCATTGGGTGAGGAAGAATGCTTAGCTTGAATTTAATGCTATTAGGAAATGGTCAAATGTTTAGTTTGAAGCTAAGTCCATTAGGTGAGACAAAAATCTCGAAGCTAATACGATTAGGAGAGGACAAATGCTTAGTGAACAGGCTAATGCCATTAGATAAAGAAGAATGCTTAGCTTTAAGCTAATCGATATCTACATTATTGTTAAGTGTATATTTTTACACTTAGTAGTATCTTTTAATTGGAGCTTTTGGTATATTTTATTGATAGTTGGTGCTTAAAGTCTTAATTTATTGTCTTTCAGGCACAAATTGAAGAATTGGATAAATTGAGGGTCAAAACTACAATTTAGAAGAAAATGTGGACAAAATTGGAGAAGTCAAACATCAGAGAAGGAAAGACTGCGCAGTAAAGGAACTTCCAAAAATTACAAGGAAACTGCCTTTTCCCCAATTTTTCCCACCTTATAAAAAGCCATCTCAAGCACATAATTAAGGGTCCTCTTTTTACGCAATTTCAAGAAAAAAGAAGCAATAACGAAGACGAAGTCTTTGAAGATTCAAGCATAGTTTTTATCTTCCATTTTAGATATATATTTTCAAGGACAACTAACTAATGTTTTTAAAAATTCATTAACCAATGTATCTGGGATTCATTGTATTTATAACTAAAAAGAAAAATGCTGATGCAGTATAGTATAATCAAATGAGAATTTTTATAACTTTTCATGTTGTGGTTCATCTTCCATCAAAGTCATTATTTATGATGAAATATGCCCCAAAAAATGCAACTTCGGCCACTCTCAATACCATCGAGTAGCTTAGAATCGTTACACAAATTTAGCATACTTCTTGTCATTATGCGGAATATCCCCCATTCAAAGCACCCTTCAAAACCTCTCCAAGAGCCCAACGAAGATAAGGAATGCAAAATGTAAATACATGGTAGAAATGAACAGTTAAGTCCTTCCATTTCATGGCAAAAATGAGAATCTGAGTTTTCTAATTGGCAAAAAACAGGTCCTGCCATTCCTACAATTTATATAAAAATGATAATAAAATTATATAAATAACTGTTTTGTGGATGTATATTGTTGGTTCTCTGTATATTTAGGGCGATCCTTCATTATTTGCAAGGACAATACCTAGTATTCCGATGACACAAGCAATTCTGATTCTGGAGATGGCTACGATGCTGCTCATGATATCCCCCACCTAAATCCAATAAGTTATATTCGAACTGCTCAACAATAATATCGGATTGACGAATAGATGTTCGACTGCCAAGATTTACATGGAAAATAATGCCTTCCTCCCTCGCTCACAGTTCAGTTACATATATGGAACACATATATACACTACTCAATTGTTATGGGTACCTTATCTGGCTTGTAGTCTAGCTATTTGATAGAATTTCTAAATGATATGTTAATGGACTTTCAACTTCTACTGAGCCATCATCTAAATTTGTTGAACTATATGACTAAATGGTTTGATTTGATTATGTTCCAATTAGTTTCATAGTTTATTGTGATTGAGTTTTCTGCATTTCAATGACTACTTTATTTGTTCTTTTACTTGATTGCAAGGCAATATAAATTGAATCCAATGATGCTCTGAAAATCGAGTATGCAATTTTGACCATTTTCAAGAACTTTTGTCAAGTTTTCGAGCTTAAACTACTGTTTCAACTAACAAGAAGAAAAATGCCTTCTTTATCTGCAACAAGGGTGCTTCTTTACATAGTATGTAGTTTCTCAGTCTAGTAAGTGATGACAGAGAGATTCTCACTTTGGAACTCTTGGTTTCGGGAGGGAAAAACATACGAATAAGGAAATATTCTCAAGGATCACATATGATGTTGTGATTCGGATCCTACACAGGTTATGAAAAAGCAGTAGTGTATGTTCAAGAAGAACTGTCGAGATTGAGGGATCCAACATGCTACAACACAACTGTACTATGAAGGAAAGTTTGTACAATTAGCCGTTGTCCAAGTACAAATGGAACACAAAAAAAAAGACAAATAAAGTTCTACTTTGTTTACTCTTCTGTATGAGGTCAGCAACACTACACGTAATAAGGTTAAATGTAAGAGTGAAATTGTGGGATTTTTGTTTAAACTTTAGAGAGAATTTATGGAGATTCAAATCCAAAAACACAGGTTCTTGATGAATAATGATGCGAATTTCTGGCAAAATAATTGTTAAAAGCTTCTAAGAAAAATAATTTGAAAGAATAAGATGGGTGAGTCTTAGGGTTTTTTTTTATTGTTTAAATAAAATGTTATTGCATTTATTAAAAGTTGTCCTGTATTTATCAACTCTTCTCTATAAGACCATTTGCGGATTTGAATCTAACCTCAAGCATGTGGGTTCGAGGCCAAAAGGAAAAAAGAAAAAAAAAAAAGAAAAGAAATTGTGTTTCATTGCTTGTTCCAATCATAAATAAAATATTTATTTATAACATATTGAATAATTGCTTAAAGCATAATTTTATTTATTTCCTTACATTGATTCTAATTACAAGCTATCAAGGAATGATAGCTTCATATCTTTTTTATTTTCCGAAATGCATTAGCAATGTGGTTATAAACGTGTGAAAAAATAATTCATGATATTTTTTTAAATAAATGACCAAGATAAATTAATGGTATTAATTTCATTATGCTTCATGTATGTACTAAATATGGCAGTATTAGTTTCATGCATGTGTAGAAAATAACCTTTCTTTTTTAAATCAAATTTAGCAAAGTCTAAAATAGTTTTTTTTTAGATAAATATTTTTTAACTTTAGTTTTCAAATGAGACATTATCGTACAAATTGAGTGTGTATGTATAGCCGCGAAAATATGGATCATGGGGTTTCCATTAAGTTAACTATTTTTTTTGTGGAAACTTCTTCACCACGATGTTCTAGTAGATCAAAGGATTCGTGCTAAGGGTTTCAACATTGAATCCCGATTTGTACGTTGTAGTCAACCAAAGGAAGAATCGGTGTCACTTATGTTTTTACATTCGGCAATTGCTACATCGGTTTGCACGTATTTTTAAAATATTTTCAGAAAACCTACTTTATACACTTCTTTTCACCAGTTGATCGATATTCGGTTGTCTAAGATCTCAATAATGTCGTAATTTGATGCTTGCCGTGTGGGAGTCACAATGTACATATTCTGGGAAATATGAATAGCTAGGTGTCGAGCTGTTTTTTATGATTAACCCATGTCGAGTGTGGACACAATGAGAATGATTAATGCCCATATATCGTATATAGATTTCATTTGTAAATCGAAGCATATGCTAGACATATATATGCTAGGGTCTTTCGGGATCAAAGTGCAATCTATTGTTGTGAAGAAGTGAGTTTGGATTCATTGGAAGCCGCCGACGTATGTAATCTACAGGTTATATGTGGATGGATCTTTGAAGAATGTTCTAAGTAATGGTGGGTGGATTCTTTGCTATTCAATAGGTAAAACAATCGCTGGTTTTTCAGTGTTCTACTGTTCTATGGTTAGGGAACGAATAACTCTATTTTGTTTAAAGGGTAAATTACAAACACCCCCTGAGGTATGGTCGAATTATAAAAACACCCCTCTTGTTTGGATAATTACATCCACCCCCTCAACTCCTCAAATATAGTGGAATCTTCGAGATTATGTGGAATATTATCACTTTTGTACCCGTTTTATCCCATTCAAACTCTACATTATGAAGAAAGATGATCATAATATGTGATTTTTAGCTTGTATATATCAGTTTGTGGTGCATCGGAAACTGTATTTTTTACACAAAACGAGTACAAACTAGAGCACATTTCACGGAATCTAGATGACTATGTTGAATTTGGCACCATAAAGGTGGAGGTCTAAGAAAAAATCATAGTTGAGGGGGGTAGATGTAATTATCCAAACAAGAGGGGGGTTTTGTAATTTGACCATACCTGAGGGGGTGTTTGTAATTTACCCTTTGTTTAAAACAATTAGAGACGGAAAAAATGAAAGACTGACTAATATGTACAATTTTAAAAAATCAAACAATTCTAAGAGATCAATAAGTAATTTGAACAACATATGAACTATCAATGGACAACTAAGAAATCACAATTAAGAAAATGGTAGAGGAATTGGAGAAAACAAAAATATAATATCAAAATTAGTTATAAAAAAAGGGGGTATTTGAGTCGTGAATTGATGTAGACAAAAACTACAAAACTACGTATATTTTTTAATATTACATAAGTTCAGATTTAAATATATTAAAAGAATTTATATATTTTGAATGTATAAAATATCAAAAAAATGATCACTCACAATATAAAGAATAAAAATAAATTAATCTGTCACGTGCAACGCACGTGCACCTTTCTAGTTCCATAAGTAGAGCAGTAATGCTTAACTCGAAGCTAATGCTATTATGATCGGACAAATGCTTAGATTAAAGCTAAGGCCATTAGGTGAGCAATAAAGCTTAGCATGAAGCAAATGCCAATAGGACAATAAGAATGATTAGCTTGAAGTTAATGTTACTATGAGAGGCCAAATGCTAAGCTTGAGTCAACGCCATTACGAGAGGAAGAAAGTTTAGCTTGAAGCTAATGCTTTTAGGATAGTAAAAATTCTTAGCTTGAAGCGAATACCATTAGCAAATGAAGGATACTTAGTACGCAACTAATGTCATAAGGTGAGTAAAAATACTTAACTTGAAGCCAATGCCATAAGGAGAGGAAAGGCTTAGCTCGAGGATAATGCTACTACGAGAAGACAAATGCGTAGCTTCAAACTAATTTTATTACATGTGGATGAATGTAGCTTGAAGCTAATGCTCGGGAAGGAAAAATGGTTATTTGAAGCTAATACGATTAGGAGAGAAATAATACTTAGCTCGAAGCTAATACGACTAGGAGAGGACAAATACCTAGCTTGAAGTTAATGCCATTAGGTGAGAAAGAATGCTTAGCTTGAAGCTAATGCCATTATGAGAGAAAGAATGCTTAGCTTGAAGCTAATTTCATTAGGAGAGGAAGTGCTTATATTCAAGCTAATGCTATTAGGAAAGTCCAAGTGCTTAGCTTGACCAATGCCATTAAGAGAGCAAGATTGCTTATCTTGAAGCTAATGCTTTTAGGAGAAGACAAACGCTTAGCTCAAACCCAATGCCATTAGGAAACAAAGGATGCTCAGCACGAAGATAATGCCATAAGGAGAGTAAGGATGCTTAGCTTCAAACTAATGCCATAAGGAGAGGAAAATGCATCGCTCGAAGCTAATAAAATTACAAAAGCAAAAATGCGTAGCTTAAAGCTAATGCCATTAGGTGAGGAAGAATGCTTTGTTTAAAGACAATGCCCTTAGGAGAGGAATAATGCTTAGCACGAAGCTAATGCCATAAAGAGAGTAAGAATACTTAGCTTGATGCAAATGTCATAAGTAGAGAAAGAATGCTTAGATCAACGATAATGCAATTAGTATAGCACAAATGTGTAGCATGAAGCTAATGTCATTAGGTGAGGAAGAATTCTTAGCTTGAAGGTATTGCTATTAGGAGGGGACAAATGTTGAGCTTGAAGCTAATGCTATTAGGAGAGGAAAAATGCTTAGCTTGAAGTTAATACAATTAGGAGAGGAATAATGCTTATCTAAAAGCTAATGATATTTGGAGAGAACAAATGCTAAGCTTGAACCCAATGCCGTTAGGACAGTAAGAATGCTTAGCTTGAAGCTAATGCTATAAGGAGAAGAAAAATACTTTGCTTCAAGATAATGCTATTACAAAAGGACAAATGTGTAACTTGAAGCTTATGCCATTACGTGAGGGAGAATAGTTAACTTCAAGCTAATGCTATTAGGAAATGTCAAACTCTTAGCTTGAAGCTAATGCCAGTAGGTGAGAAACAAAGCTCGAAGCTAATGTGATTAGGAGAGGACAAATCATTAGCTTGACGCTAATGCCATTAGATAAAGAAAAATGCCTTTAAGCTAATTTCATAAGGAGAGAAATAATCATTAGCTCGAAGCTTATACTATTATGAGAGGACAAATGCTTAGATTGAAGCAATTGCCATTAGGTGAAGAATAATGCTTAGCTTGAAGCTAATGCCAATAGAGATAAATAATGCTTAGCTTGATGCAAATTCCATTAGGAAAGAAAAAATGCTTAGATACAAGATAATCTATTAGGAAATGAATAATGCTTAGCTCGAAACTAATGGCATAATGAGATTAAGAATGCTTACCTTGAAGCTAATGCCATTACATAAGAAATAATGCTTATCTTGATGTTAATGCCATAAGGAGTGGAAAAATGCTTAACTCAAAGCTAATGCTATTACGTGAGAGAAAATGTTTGGCGTGAAGCTAATGCTATTCGGAAAGGAAAATATTAGCTTGAAACTAATGCCATTATGAGGGGAAGAATGCTTAGTTTGAAGTTAATGCTACTAGGAGAGGACAAATGCTTAGCTTGAAGCCAATGCTATTAGTAGATGATTGATGCTTAGCACGAAGCTAATGCCATGATGAGAGTAAGAATGCTTAGCTTGATGCTAATGCCATTAGGAGAGGAAGAATGCTTAGCCCGAAGATGATGCCATGAGGAGAGGAAGCATACTTAGCACAAAACTAAAGTCGTAAGGAGGGTAAAAATACTAGCCTGAAGCCAATCTTTTCAAACCGGACCGAACATCGAACCGGACCAGCAACTGGGTCATGGTTGGACCGGTTCAACCGAGGTTTCACAGGGTTTTTGCATTTTTTAATATTTTTAATTTATTTATATGATTTTAAAGTGGTAATTATATGAATATATGCACTCAAATAATATATATTCCTCATAAAATATCATTTTTAAGTATTTACTGATTTACAATTTAAAATTCACAATAAAAAATAAAATATAAAGGAAATAAAGTTAACATTTACAACGTAAAAAATATAATTTACATAAACATAAATATCCAAATAATGTATCGAATATAAAATAAAATATACGCATAAAATTCTATACCAAAAAATACATAATTGAATTTTATATAATACTTACATATCTTTTAAGTTTGAAAAGTCAATGTAAATTTGTAATTTTAAAATAATTTACACTAAAATTTCAATACAATTGTTTATTAAAGCCCATTTGCCCAAAACCTAAACTCTAATTTTCTTATTCTTAACCTTGCGCCTCCATCATAGCTTATTGGAATCATTACCCCACTTTCTAATCTCTTTCTCCCTCGTTGTTGTGCTTTCCTCTTGCTTTTTTTTCTTTCCCATTTTTCTTCTTCTCCTCTCTTTCTCAATCACTGCCATTGCTGATCTTTAAGCAAACCAGATGAAGAAGTGAAGTTTTCTGTCTCCATCTCTCTCCTTTTATTTTTCATATGGAACCGATGTTTTGCCGGTTTTTCCCTATTTTAGGGCGGTTCAACCGGAATTTGTCCGGTTCCCAATAATCAACCCGAGTTGTTGGCCTTTCCGGGTTTATGTATTGGATCGGACCGGCTTGGTGCCCGGTTTATGTGAATTCAATTATTTACTTCATGTAAAATTTTTGTTTTCCGCTGCGTACACGTGCCTGATTCCCAACAGAATGCTTACCTTTAATCTAATACTATTAGGAAATGACAAATGCTTCTCTTGAAGTTATTGCCATTTAGAGAAAATTAAAAGAATGCTTAGCTAGAAGCTAATACGATTAGGAAAGTACAAATTCTTAGCTTGAAGCTAACGTCATTAGGTGAGGAAGAAAGCTTAGCTTGCAGCTAATGCCATTAGGTGAGGAAGAATGCTTAGCTTGAAGCTAATGCCACTAAAAGAGGAAGAATACATAGCTTGTAGCTAATGCTATTAGGAGAGAGCAAATGCTTAGCTTGAAGCTAATGTTGTTACGAAAAGCAGAATGCATAACTTGTAGCTAATGCTTTCAGAAGAGGACAAACGCTTAGCTTCAAGCCAATGATATTAGGAGAGAAAGCATGCTCATCGTGAAGCTAATGCCATGTAAGTAAGCTTAGCTCCAAGTTAATGCCATAAGGAGACGAATAATGCTTATCTCGAAGCTTATGCTATTACGAGAGGACAAATTCTTAGCTGGAAGCTAATGTCATTAGATGAAGAAGAAAGCTTAGCTTGAAGCTAATTCCATTAGGAGAAGAATATTGCTTAGCATGGAGCTAATGACATAAGGAGAATAAGAATTCTTAGTTTGAAGCTAAAGCCATAAAGAGAGGAAGAATGCTTGGCTCGTAACTACTGCTATTATGAGAGCAAAAATGCTTATCCCAACGCTAATGCCATTAGATGAGGAAGAATGCTTAGCTTTAAGCTAAGGGTTTTAGGAAAGGATAAATGCTTACCTTGAAACCATTGCGGTTAGGAGAATAAGAATGCTTAGCTTCAAGCTAATGTCATAAGGAGAAAAAGAATGCTTAGCCCGAAGCTAATGCTATTATGAGAGGACAAATGCTTAGCTTGAAGATAATGCCGTTAATTGAAGAAGAAACCTGATCTTAAAGCTAATGCCATTAGGAGAGTAAGAATGCTTAGCTTGAATCTAATGCTTTTAGGACAAGCCAAATGCTTAACTTCGGCCAGTGCCATTAGGAGAGAAGGATGCTTGGCACAAAGCTAATGCTATAAAGGAGAGTAAGAATGCTTAGCTTGAAGTTAATAGCATAAGGAGAATATGAATTCTTAGCTTGAATCTAATGCCATAGAGAGAGGGAGAATTCTTACCTCGAAGTTGAGGCTATTACGAGAGGACAAATACTTAGATTGATGCTAATGCCATTAGGTGAGGAATAAAGCTTAGCTTGAATTTAATGCTTTTAGGAAAGGACAAATGCTTAGCTTGAAGTCAATTCCATTAGGAGAATAAGAATCCTTAGCTTTAAGCTAGTGCCATAAGGAGAGAAAGAATGCTTAGCTTGAAGCTAATGCTATTAGAAGAGGACAAATTCTCAGCTTAAATCTAATGTCATTAGGTGAAGAAGAAAGCTTAGCTTGAAACTAATGCTATTAGGAGAGGAAAATTACTTAGCTTGAAACTAATGCTATTAGGAGAGGGCTAATACTTACCTTAAAGCTGCCATTAGGAGAGGAAGAATGGTTAGCACGAAGCTATTGACTTGAGGAGAATAAGAACGCTTAGCTTGATGGTAATGGCATAAGGAAAATTAGAATTCTTAGTTTCTAGCTAATGCCATAAGGAGAGAAAGGATACTTGGATCGATCTAATGCTATTACGAGAAGGCAAATGCTTAGCTTAATGTTTTTGCCATTAGGTGAGGAAAAATACTTAGCTTGAAGCTAATGCTTTTAAGAAAGGACAAATTTTAGCTTGAAGCCATTGCCATTAGGAGAATACGAATGCTTAGCTTCAAGCTAATGCCTTAAGGAGAGCAAGAATGCTTCGCTCTAAGCTGATGTTATTATGAGAGGACAAATTCTTAGCTTGAAGCCAATGCCATTAGGTGAAGAAGAATGCTTAGCTTGAAGCTAATACCATGAGGAGAGGAGGAATGCTTAGCTGGAAGCTAATACCATGAGGAGAGGAGGAATGCTTAGCTGGAAGCTCCTGAATACCTTATCGGAGTGCCTGGTGTGTCGGCCTACTTAAGACCTTATCAGAGTGCCCGGTCCGTCGGCGTCTTGAAGATCTTATCAGAGTGCTTGGGTCCACCGACCTCATGAATACCTTAGCAGAGTGCTCGGTTCGCCGGCCTCTTGAAAAATTAGTAGATCCCCGACCTCTCGGATGTTTGAAATGGGAATCACGTTTTCTTTGACCGCGGTACCGATGCCCCGGCCACCAACCGTAAAGCCTCTGACACGGACCTCATAACCCAAAAGTCTACATTTCGGAGTTCCTGACTGGGGGATCAGGACCAGGTCGCAGAAACTGTGTGGTTGAAAAGTCCAGCTCCATTTGTCATACGCCGTGAAGCATGGCTCCCACGCAAAGAGAATAGTGGGGGATGAGATGAAGTATAGAAAACAAAATGCCGATAAAACGCCCCGTTCGCCAGGCGAATCGGAAAGTTAAGAATGAAAAACCCGTTTTTTTTCAGCCACCCAGATTTCGAAGTCCTTGGCAGGACAACCGATATTGAGTCGGGGATGAAAGAATTTGTGGTCCCGAATTCGTTTAATACAGAGATGTTATCTTAAGTGTTATGACACTTAATTAAACATGCAGCGGAAATATAAAGACAATACTCAGATATAAAAATGTTCACAAGTAAAAACTTGTGAACTTGCCCTTTACAGGACGGAAAAATTATATTAAACAAACAGTATTCCAAGAATACAAAGGGAAGATGTACGAAAACTTCTTCCTTATGAATGAATCATTTACATGATCATTCTTGCATTCAAATCTAGAAACAAAAAGATAAATACTAAAAATTCTAGATTTCAAAGAATGTACTCGTGAGGAGTACGTACAAACAGATTCTAGAAACACACTAAAATTCTCATGAATATTCTTTAGCACTCGATTTTCTATTACTTCGAAATCTGTATTTTTCTTGAGTCTTGAGTTTGGTATTTATAGACTTTCCAAGCTTCCACTACTTAGCCCATGATCTGCAAGAAAACCAACCACAAGAGCACTCAAGAAAATGGGTTAGTGGGTTAGTTTAATGAGTTAGAATAATATCCATAATTAAACCCACTACGCACTACTTAGCCCACTAAGTCATAACACTTAGCCCACTAAGTCATAACTAAAATTTAGTTTGAAAGTAAGAGAGTTAAAAACACTTTTGTAGAAAAACCAACGTGTTTCTAACTCCCCATTTTTAACTTTCTGATCAAAACTAAATTTTAGCTAAAACTCCCCCTGAGACATTGCTTGAACTCCCCCTGAATTTGATAATAAACAAAATATAGAAAAATAAATTCAAAACAAATTTAGCAAGATAGTCCAACACAAAAGAAAATAGGAACAAACAAAGTGCAGTCCTACACAAAAGTTCGGAGGGAAAATAAAAACAGAACAAAATCAAATATTGTTCATAAAAATAATTAAAGTATAATATCCAAAGTCTCTTCAGTATCAGCTGCTGCTCCTCCATCATCAGCACTCGATCCACTGCTTTCCTCTGCTCCTTGAGCTTCACTTTCATTCTTTGCTCCGTCTTCATTGACTCCTTGCTCTCTGCCCCTGGCATCCAAAGGATGAGAAGTTCCTGCTTCAACTTCATGACTAGCTTTTTCTCCCCCTTTTTGATCAGAAAGAGTTGTTTGAACCATTTCCACCATGGACTGGTGATAAGTAATCAGAGCTAGAGAGTGAGTAAACTGTTGTAACAAGAGGTCTCTAGGAACAGAAACAAGAATGTCAGGGATGTTGTCAACATGAGGAGCAACACCTTCAGTACCAAGATTATTTTGACCTGATTCAGTTGAGAGGAAATTATCTCCGTTCCAGGGAAGATCTTGGACATGAGGAGCTTTGAGAAATTTTTGAGAAACAGTTATCATGCCAAGTGGAGTGTGAAGGTATTCTGATTCATCTTGGCCCAAATTTTGAGAAAGCAGAATGGAGTAGATGAGAGAAGGATAAGGAAGATGAGTGGAGGAAGAAATTTTCTGGGCAAGATTACCTATATTGATGAAGAAAAGTTTGCCAAAATCAACAGGTAACCCCATCCCCAATTTGTACATGAGTACTGCATGAGGTTTAGTCACCACAGAGACATTTTTGGATGGAATCCAATTCATCACTGTGAGTCTGAACATGACAGAGTAAAATGCAGTAAGTTGAGAAACTTTGAATTTTTTGGGGTGAGCAGGCCAAGATTTTAGACGATTGCCAGAAAGAGTCGTACAAACCTCAGTAAAATCTCCATAATTATCCTCATCAATCACAGTAGGAGTTTGTAAATGAGAGTTGATAATTTTGGGAGAAAATGAGAAAATGGAATTTCGTACAAAAACTTTGCCAAAGTTTGGAGAATTTTTCTTTAAAAAGGAGGTTTGCAAATTGGCATAAAATTCCTTCACAGTAGAGGGATCATAAGGGCAGCCCCTCAACTAGACTAAGGATTTTTCTTTGATCAAGAAAAGCAGTGATCCTATGTCTATCAAAGTCATCCTTGGAAATTTTCTTTTCCTCAATGAATTGGCAATTCATGATTTGAGGACTCACATTTGAATCAGATTCAAAATAAAAAGTAGGACTGAAAGCATTGTTTACCTCAAAAGGAGTTGACAGATCCTTCCCATCCAAGTCTGGCTCTTCTTCTTCCTCAGAGGATTCCTCTTCTTCGGAGTCTTCAAGTTCATCTGGGATGTATGCTAGCTCAGGTGATGCAACAAGTGGGGCAGCATCTTCCTGCATCTGAGAGGATTCCTCAGAAGAGTCACTGTCTGACTCTGAGGATGGCAAATTTTTGCGAAAGGTGGCAAGGGGAACTTCCCAGCTATCGTCATTTGTTTCTTCTTCTTCAGTCTGGGAAGGTGATGCATCCACTTGAACAGCTGCCTCTGCCAGAGTTTCCAGAGGATCTGGATGTGGAGCTGAAGGTGTTTCTTCAGTGGTAGTGAAATCCTGGGCATCAACAGTGGGAATGTCTACATGCTCAGCAGAGGACATCCCAGAAAAGTCAGGCATTTCCTCATCCTGGTAGGGAGCAGCATCCTCAGCAGCACGGTGAGGGGCATTGGCTGAGTCAGAGGGTGCAGCAACATCTTCTGGAACATGTGCAGCAACATCTTCAGAGACAGAATGTTGAGAAGCTGCTGCTGCCATATTAGGCTGAGATGTCTCCCCCTGAGTTGATGCTGGTGGAGGTGAGTCGTTGGACGATGACTCATGGAGCTTGAGGAGAGAGCTGGGGCTTCTGGTTCTGCAAAGGTAGGATCTCCTTCTTCATCATCTGTGTCCTCATCAACCAAATGAAGACCTCTTGGTGGGTTTGGTCTAACTGGAGTACGACCACGTCTGTTGCCTCTTCTTCCTCCTCTGCCTCCTCTTCTGGGAGAGTTTCCTCCCCTCCGGCGTTGTGACCCAGCAGTATTCAGATCTGGGAAGGGATTCATGCGCTTGGACCGGCGAGTTGGAAACCTTCCTGCAGTGGAAGAGGGGCCCACGAACTCGAAGTTGTCTGGGTCAATTGGATTCGGCTCGTCTCCTGGCTCAATAAAACAGATCGGCATAGCTTCAATATTGACAGGATGAACGATGATGGCCAGATTCGAATCTGCTGGTTCAGGTGCTGCAGCATCGTTGTGGACATCACCATCGGCTGGAAGAGGATTTCTAGGAGGAGATGCCATGATACAATAGATAAAGAAAATTGCTTCTTGTGCTTGATTTTTGAGTGTGAATTTTCGAAAGAGAAGCACGAAATTTATAAGCCCTAATTTGCAGAAGAAGAAAGGAAAAAAAAAATTGAAGTGGAAAAGGTGAAGAAGTGGTGTGCGTTTTTCTTGGAGAAAGTGTGATTAAGGAGAATAAAGGCTTATTTGGCAGTTGAAAGCAGAACGTGACACATGGCACAATAAGGAGTGGACTTAGTGGAAAATAAAAGACTAACCCATGTACCCCATGATCCATATAAATAGTGATAATTCAAAAATAAAAAAAATAATAATAAAAATAGTAGCACTCACGAAATTTTCACAAAAATAAGAAACACATCTATTAATGATTAATAGTGTGAGAAAAAAAATTTGCTAACAGGCATAGATTTTACTATATATAATATTTTTTTTTTTAACTCTTATTTTCAAGTCAAACAATTCACATGGAACATGATCAAGTGTTTAGTTTGAAAGTTCCTCAGTTACTAAGATATGACTATTCAGATAGAGGAGTTTGACTTATGTGATTATAATTGTTCTCTGAAATGTTTACATGAAGCATGATCACGTTTCAAGGTGAAAGACTTCCAGTTACTTATTTAGAGAATAATCCATCACAGTGAAGTCATTATTTAAAGAAGCTACGCTTCAGTAAATTATGTTGCAGCTTAAGATATTGGATGAGGTGCTGCAACATATTTCAGGACATGTTTATTGAGTACACATCCCGAGAGATTTTCTAAGTTTAGAAAACCTCTCATAATCTAATGCCTTTGTAAAGATGTCAGCCAGCTGATCTTCTGTAGGAATGTACTTTAAGCACACTATATTTTTCTCAACTATATCACGAATAAAGTGATGTTTAATATCTATGTGTTTAGTTCGTGAGTGTTGAACAGGATTTTTTGAAATATCAATAGCACTTGAATTATCACAATATATGGTCAGGGTGTCACTGGTTAACCCATAATCCCCCAACATTTGTTTCATCTAAATTAGTTGACCACAACATCCTCCAGCAGCTACATATTCTGATTCAGCTGTTGAAAGTGATACACAATTTTGTTTTCTACTAATCCAAGAAACCAGATTATTCCCCAAAAAGAAACATGCACCTGATGTGCTTTTTCTGTCACTAATATCCCCAGCCCAATCAGAATCACTAAAACCTATCAAATTTGTATTAGTGTCTTTGAAAAACTGAATGCCTAAGTCTACTGTACCTGCAACATACCTAATAAGCCTCTTCACAGCTTTAAGATGAGTGAATTTGGGATTAGCTTGATACCTGGCAACACACAAACACTAAACATAATATCAGGTCTACTTTCAGTTAGATACAGAAGACTTCCAATCATGCTTCTGTATAGGGTGCTGTCAACATCTTCTGCAACATCATCCTTGGACAGTTTTTGACTTGAACATATTGGAGTTTTCATGTGCTAGGCTGACTCCAACTCAAACCTTTTGACCAGATTTAGATCATACTTATTTTGATTTACAAAAATTCCTTCACCTGTCTGTTTGATCTGGAGTCCTAGGAAGTAATTCAACTCTCCTACCATGCTCATTTCAAAAGTGTGAGACATAGGATCTACAAAAGACTATAAGAGGTTAGCACAAGTAGAACCAAAAACAATATCATCAACATATATCTGTACAATAATGATATGGTTATTTGTTCTCCTCTAGTGAATTGTATTTCAAGTAAGAAGTCAGTGAGTCTTTGATACCAAGCTCTAGGAGCTTGTTTAAGACCATACAGAGACTTCTTAAGCTTGAACACATGATCAGGTTTGGCAGAATCTTCAAAACCCTTGGGCTGCTCTACATATGCTTCTTCATTTAAAACACCATTTAGAAATGCACTTTTGATATCCATCTGATACAATTTGATTTTAAGAAAGCAGGCTATAGCAAGAAGTAACCTAATAGATTCAATTCTAGCTACTGGAGCAAAGGTTTCATCAAAATCTATACCTTCAATCTAATTATATAACCTTATGCTACTAACCTAGCCTTATTTCTAACAACTGTACCTTTTTCATCAGTTTTGTTTTTGAAGATCCACTTAGTTCCTATTACATTTACATGACTCATCCTTCAGTTTTGGTCTCGGAACTAAGTACCAAACATCATTCCTGATGAACTGATTTAGCTCTTCATGCATTGCATTAATCCAAAACTCATCCTTCAGTGCTTCTGCAATATTCCTTGGTTCGACTGAAGATACAAAACAAGTAGTTCCAGTTAGTGCACATTCAGAAGATAAATTTGCAAATCTTACCATATCTCTGTAATTTACTCTCTCTTTTCTTCTGGTCCTTATCCCATCAAAGATATCTCCCACAACTTGAGTAGAGGGGTGATTTTTCTGGAGTCTACTTGATGGTTCCTTTCTGCAGACATCATGAGTTAGCTGCAATTCAGCTTCTGTGCTCTTTGTAGGCTGTATTGAGTCAGATGTGGTAACACTTGGTTCAACACCCTCTTCTCTTGAGACTGGACTGTTTATATCTGGAGCATCTGTGGCAGTAGTGTCTCCTCCGGTTGTTTCTCCTTCAGCAATCAGGTCATCAACTTCATCTTCAGCTGTTTTACTGCGGAGATCAGCAAAGTCATCAAATACCACATTTACAGATTCAACAATGGTTCGATTTCTCAAGTTATATACTGAGTATCCCATAAACAAAGTCAAATCACTTTTTGAATCAAATTTAGTTAGATGATCTCTATCATTTAGGACATAGCAAACACATCCAAAAACATGCATGTATTCTAGATTAGGTTTCTTACCATAAAGAATTTCATATGAAGTCATCATAGACCCTAATCATAGATACACACGATCTGAGATGTGACATGCTGTGTTGACAGCCTCAGCCGAAAACCTTTTAGACAAATTTTTTGCACTCATCATTACCCTAGCCATCTCCTGGATAGTTCTGTTTTTTCTTTCAGCAATACCATTTTGCTGAGGAGTTTTTGGAGCAGAAAATTCATGCTTGATACCCTTTTTATTACAAAAAGCAAGAAATAAAGCATTCTCAAATTCTTTTCCATGATCAAACCTTATTCTACAAATAGAAACTTGGAATTGAGTTCTAACAAACATGTACAAATTTCTGAACACTTCAAAAGTATCAGATTTTTCTCTTAAAAAATAAACCCAAGTATATCTTGAAAAATCATCAACACACACAAATACATATTTTTTACCACCTAGACTTTCTACCTCTATAGGACCCATAAGATCCATATGTACAAGTTCAAAACAGATGGTGGTACCAACGTGTTGTAACCCTTTCTGTGGTACTCTAGTTTGCTTTCCCTTGTGGCACATTCCACATATAGGGATGTCCTTGATCTTGAGATCACGAATTCCTCTTATAGCATTGTACTTGTAAAGCATCTTCAGATTTTTGAATTTTGTGTGCCCAAGTTTCTGGTGCCACAGCTCTACTTCACTTACTCTTGAGCTCTTGCATGAGATGGTGTCACCTGTTTGATAACAATTATCCATTGATTTGGAACCTGTCAGTACACAATGATTTTGATTATCAAACACAGAACAACAGTATTTATCAAATTGAACACGCAGATCATCATCACACAATTGACTAATACTGATGAGATATGACCCCAATCCTTCAACATGTAAGACATTTGAAAGTTTTGGAAGTCCCTCAATACTGAGTGTTCCACGTCCAACCACTTTGCCTTTAGCTCCTCCTCCATAGGTTACACGTCGACCATTGAGTGTATGGTAGTTTGATAGAAACTCTTTAGTTCCAGTCATGTGCCTAGAGCATCCACTATCAAAGTACCATGAACCTGAAATGTTAGCATTTAAAGAAGTTTATACTGCTTTGCACATAAGTTTACCTTTGGGAGTCCATATTCTACACTCCTTTTTGGTAAATTCTACCTTGAGGTGTTCCCTGGGGTGTTGTGACTTAGTTTCTCACAGAATGGACGAATATGTCCTGGTGAGAAACAGTGATGACAAATGTATCCCCTTATTCTGGACTCTGGAGTGGTGATTGTGGAGTTTCTGCATTCTTTTCCATTTGAACCCTTCTCTTTTACAAAGACAATTTCCTTCTTCTTTGCTGGCTTGTATTTCTTCACTTGTTTTTTGAACCCTAGACCTTCATTTTTGTTGTACTTTTCCAGTGACACAATCTCTTCGAGTTTAGTTGTGCCGGTATTCATCCTCTTGATTGCTAGAGTTGCTTCTTTGAGTTCATCTTTCACCTTTGCCAGTTCAAGATCTTTCTTGGTGATACCAACCTCCAAATGTGTGATTGTATCTTTGAGGGAAGAATTTTCCTTGTTGGCTGCATCTAGAGCTTGAGTCTTCTTCTCCAAGTCGCTGAACAATTTCTTACACATTTCTTCCTCATTTCTAACTGCTTCTTTACTTGATTCTGCTGCATTCAAGGAAATAGAGCTTAAACATGTATAATGGTTATCATCTAACTCAAAAATTTCAGTTACTGAAAGTGTTTCAGAAAGTGTTGCAGCATCTAGAGAAACTCATTGTGATTCTGTTTCAGAGGAATTTTCAGTGATATATCTGACAGAAAGAGCCTGTTTAGTAGATTGTTGCTCCTCTGTCTGTTCAGGTTGCTCTTCCTCCTCATCACTGACAGCACAAATCAGACTCATTCCTCTTCTTCTCAAGGTATTTGCACATTCATTAGCATAATGTCCAAATCCTGAACATGCCCTGCATTTAATATGATCCAAGTTAGGTGGTTCAGAATTTGAACGAATAACTGAAGAATTTTTTAAAGTGTTTTGAGAAGATGTTTGAGGAAATGTTCTTTGTGGAATAGATCTGTTCCGGGGCTGAGTTTGTCGATTTTGTGGAGAGCCTTCTGGAAATAATTGTCTAGGCTTGATTCCACTTCGTCTGTATGCCCTATTGAATTTCTGGATTTGAAAGGCCACATTGTTGAGACATTCCTCTGCATCATCATCATATTCCGTAGCAACTTCTTCCTTTTCTAGTTCTACCTGGAGTGCATTTGAGATAGCCTTACCTTTCTCATTTATTTGATCTTCAAAGTTCATCTCTCTAGAGTTTAAGCTACCAATTAGGTCGTCCAGACGTAGAGATGATGTGTCTTTGGCCTCCTCAATAGCAGTATCTGTCATACTGAATCTTTCTGGAAGAGTTCTCAATACCTTATTCACCAGTGTCTCGTTGCTCAAAGGACCACCTAAGGATTGAAATTCATTAGCTAAATCAATCAATTTCTCATTATACTGAGAAATTGTTTCAGTTTCTTCCATCCTTAGTCTCTCAAATTTGGAAGAAAGTAATCTGAGCTTAGTTCTCCTGACACTGTCTGATCCTTCACAATGCAGCTGAAGAACCTCCCATGCATCATTCGCAGAAGTGCACACTGAAATCAATTTAAACATTGTTAAATCTACTGAATTAAAGATTGCATTTAATGCCTTTGAGTTTTGATTGGCATTTGCTAGATCATCTGCTGTCCACCGTAATTCTGGTGTTGGAGATACATCTCCATCCGCATCTGTTGTAGTTGGTGGCTTCCATCAAGTAAGAATAGATCTCCAGGCTCTCTCATCAATGGCTTTGATGTACGCCCTCATCTTGACTTTCCAGTAGGTGTAGTTTGTGCCATCAAGTACAGGAGGTCGCATAGAAGCAGTCATCTGAGTATCCATCACGAATTCGTTTCTGTAAAGAAAATAGGAACAAAGACTTAGTATACGTCAAGTGTTGGCTCTTGATGCCAATTGAAAGAATTTATGGTCCCGAATTCGTTTAATACAAAGATGTTATCTTAAGTGTTATGACACTTAAGTAAACATGCAGCGGAAATATAAAGACAATACTTAGATATAAAAATGTTCACAAGTAAAAACTTGTGAACTTGCCCTTTACAGGATTGAAAATTTATATTAAACAAACAGTATTCCAAGAATACAAAGGGAAGATGTACGAAAACTTCTTCCTTATGAATGAATCATTAACATGATCATTCTTACATTCAAATCTAGAAACAAAAAAGATAAATACTAAAAATTCTAGATTTCAAAGAATGTACTCGTGAGGAGTACGTACAAACAGATTCTAGAAACACACTAAAATTCTCATGAATATTCTTCAGCACTCGATTTTCTGTTTCTTCGAAATCTGTATTTTTCTTGAGTCTTGAGTTTGGTATTTATAGACTTTCCAAGCTTCCACTACTTAGCCCATGATCTGCAAGAAAACCAACCACAAGAGCACTCAAGAAAATGGGTTAGTGGGTTAGTTTAATGAGTTAGAATAATATCCATAATTAAACCCACTACGCACTACTTAGCCCACTAAGTCATAACACTTAGCCCACTAAGTCATAACTAAAATTTAGTTTGAAAGTAAGAGAGTTAAAAACACTTTTGTAGAAAAACCAACGTGTTTCAGGGGAAAATGGACGGAAAAGAGACTTCGGCTCGTCTGACGGGGCCCGAAAGGTGAAAATTTGCGTGCCAAATAAAAGGAAAACGTAACGAAAGCAACAGAATGCCAATGAAGAATATAGGTAGAGGAGTGCGATGAGAAGTACCTGATGACATTATGCAGTCGGCGCCATGAGAGCCGGAGGGCGGAGACCTCCACTTTGGCTAGATACCAACAACAACACAAGAAAAGAGGCAGTCGAAAGGAAAACTATGTTTTTCTTGACCATTATTCTAGCGCGCCAGCCAGAGACCCCAAAGCCTCGGACACGAGCCTCGTGGTTCAAGTCCGGATTTTGAAATCCTTGACTGAAGAACCCAATCCAGGCTGGAAAAATCACGCGTTTAAGAGCAATTAGTTTAGACGAGTGAACCCTAGGAACCAATGTAACTTCTCCCAAGCAGGACCTAACCGGAAAAGGGCCTAGGTATGTAACCCAAGACTTGCGCAAGGTGAGAACAAGCATTAACATGTACTGAGAAGCGGATATGATCATAAAGAAAGTAAGGTACTAAAGTACTATCATTGATTTAAGGCATTAAAAAGCCACAATTACAAACGATAACTGCCAGATGACAATCCCAAATCAAAGCCTCATCCAATTTAAAACCCACCCCGGCTCTATCCAAGTCCCCTTGAGCAAGCAAAACAGTATGATGAACGGCAAACTCCATATAGCAACTGATACGCGTAAAACCTACGTATGAAAAACCGCAAGTGTACGGTATCGCATTTTGTAGAATAGTGAATTCCAGATATCGATCCACAGGGAATTAAGTTCCTAAATTTGCCAAGTACCATAATTAAACTATCCTAAACTTTATCTAGACGATCGAAAGGGATGGGAAAAATGAAACCAAAAAGAAACAATAAATAATAAAAACAACGGTCCACCAGTAAAAGCGAGGAATTCTGACGTGTGATGGCTTCTAGGGTAAAATCCACCAGTGTACTATCGATAAAGATCTACAAATCCGAGTCTAATGTCAATTCTATGTTCGCTAACCCAGACACTAAAATACCCTAACCCCCGTCTCCAGTGTAGTTAGAGTCTACCCATAGGTCCGACGTCTCCGTTCAGAACCTGATATTAAGAGAGCATTTAGGTTAAGTCCTTAAGGGCTACCTGAGGTGCATCACGTCTCCGTTTCCACAACCCGAGCTATGCTTTCCTAAAATCAAACGAGAAATCCTCTCTCGAGTTCATTCCCATTTAGAATCAATTCAACTGTTGGCCAAACAATCGAAAGCATTTAATACAGGAAAACATAAACAGAATCAAAGAACGACAAATAGATCACAGATCTGGAAATCAAAATAAATATATACAAGGTTTCATTTCCCTAGAAGAAAATGCTTAGTTCATTGCAAAACATAGCATCAAAATGAAGAACACGAGAAATTATAAACTAAACGTAAAGAAAAGCTTATGAAAAACTCGAGTCGAAACCCTCGTCGATGCTTCCCTCGAATAACTGGCGAAAACCGAAGAAAAAACCGAAGCAAAAGTTGAAGCCGGAAGTGTTAGAAGTCTAAATGGAGAGTAAGCTTGTTCTATTTATAGGGGGCTTGCAAAAACACAAATATCTTGCCTCGAAAACTGTGCACCGCCTTGCCATATCGCGATACGAAATGGTGGATCGCGATCTGGTTCTTGATCAAAAAATGTAATGTGAGACCCCCCAGATCGCGATCCAGGAAGGCTGGATCACGATCTGGGTCCTTATCAAGAAAGCGTGATGTAAGACCCCCCAGATCGCGATACAGGAAAGCTGGATCGCGATCTAGGCTTCTGCGCCAACTTCAAACACGGTTTTGACCCTTTTGTAGCCCGCATTTGACAATTTTGCATTTCACTAAAGTTGTAGATCTTGAAGTTAGCTTTCTATGGCCACGTCAATCAGCTCAATCGGAAGTCGTATGCAAAAGTTATGCTTGAAATACGAAACAGTGCCACAACCCGCGATAATGCACTTTTGCACGTGTTTGGTTTGATTTTCGGCTTCGCTTCCAAAATCGTTTCGAATCGGAAAAAATAGCTTATCTTTACCTAAAATATAAATAAAACAAAAACAACATAATATATACAAATAAAGCCGAAAACTCGGACGAACGAAGACCAAAACTCGAAGAATTGATAAGTGAAAATCATGCAAAATGAACACTTATCACACCCTCAAGCTTAGATCTTTACTCGTCCCGAGTAAATCAAAACAAAACTAAAACAAAACGGAATAAAAAACAAAAAACTAAAACTAGGCCACTAACGTAGTGAATCACGATTGCATTTAGCGTATGCAACAAGCCGTTGAACCCCTGGGTACCCCCAAAGGACGAGTTGTGTCTTGTGCAGGTTTTTGGAGCAAACACACCCACAAAGTTGCCGGATTGGTCAAAGCATTGCAATTAATTCCAAAGATAAAACGAGCTAGATAACCTAAAATCTCAGAATGGCCTACGGCTTAAGGTATTCGACTTTCCGACCGACGCAATTAGTTGTTTCTACACCAAAATGAAAGATAGACTCAAGAATCCGTAATTAAACAATAAACACAATCATCGAGGGTTTTGAGTAGAAATGTGGGTGAAGAGTAAGTTTTGATTCTGAAATTCAAAAACTCGAGTTGGGCATAAGTATGTCTATTTATTCAATAGAAAAAAAATGATAACAACAATATTTTTGGTGATTTTCATCACAATTTTTTCCTTTTTTCATAATTTTTTTTTTGAAACGGTCATAATCGTGACTCCTGCAAGGCTCGACACCAGTGTGTTATCTCTCTGACCCATGTTCGAACTTTAGTCCAAGAAACCCCCAAGCTTGACACCTCGAGAGACTTAGGCGACGAGGTGCACCTAACGGGTTAAGCTCGAGTCAGAAAGGCGGGGAAATCAGAGCGTGAATCACAACAATACCACAAATTATTATTTTTATCTTTTTTTTTCACATTTATTTATCAACATAATAACATAACATAAAGACGAAAAGACCATTGATAGAACTTTTAGCCAACAACTCGAATTGTGAACACATAATTCAATTCTTACTCGCCCCCCAAACCTCAGACTATTATACCCCTCAGAAAAGTGCGCTCAAGCTTAATCGGAAAGTATTCAAAAGGCTATCCACACAAGTTGCAAAAACGCAGTCGGAAGGTTCATCTGTAATTAGCCGGTTATCCACAATTTTAGTTTTAAAATCAACTAGCCCATCTACTAATTCATTAATTGCTTTGCTTCAATAGAATCCGGAAATGCAACTTACACTCAATCCTAAATGAAATGCATGTGACAAACATAACACAATTACGGAAATCAAAATACATAAATGAGACTAAATTATATGATATGCATGCAAAAGACCAAATCAAAATAAGCTAAACTCACCCCCAAACTTAAATCATGCATCACCCTCAATGCGAAAAATAAAAGATATGAGAAAGAAATACGCCCTGGACAGTCGTGCCGCAGATTGATCAGTGTTCTACGGTTGCGAAAGTGTTCTTTGGTTGCACGGGGTGCCGTGGATTTTGGCACCGAGGGCGACTTGCCGGAGTTGATTAGATTCCCGACTTCTTACTCTTCTTTCCTTGGGGACGAGATACCGGCAAAAATCAAGAAAAATGAGTGAAATTAAGCCTTAAACAAAAAAATGCAAAATAGAAAATAAACAAAGAAAATAAATGACGAGAAATAAATAATGGGTTGCCTCCCATTCAGCGCCTGTTTTACTGTCGACGACTCGACACAATTTGGACGGATTATGTCCAATCCAAATCCTTGTAGAGTGCGCATCCATCCATCAGTCTTGATACATACTTTGCAATCATATCATGGACTAGATTGCAATCTTGTAATTACCATCCCAACTCATGGTACGTTTCGTTTGCTTTTTAAATCAGTCGGTAGGAGACTAGGATGGGTTGCTTTCCTACCGATCTCTCAAACTCGTATACAAGATATTCGAGCTTTGGATTAAGCTCTACCTCAAACATGATACTCATCTCCTCGCCCACACTCAAATCTAGAGTTACAATGTGGATAGGATTTTCTTCGTCAAATTCATCTACCATCATCTTCATCCCACTCTCATCACACGCAAAAGTATCTACAAAACTGGGATGAATAATTCCCTCAAGGTGCTCAACCTCGTCGTTCATACGAAAATCTGTAAATACCTCGTTGTGTTCATAATGGATGGTTAGATGTGGTTCGGGACTATGACATCTCTGAAAATTTTCCCAAATATTTGCCAGAAAGTGGAGTTCTCCTTGTAAATAGCACAAATGCTCATTTGTCTGTCCAATTCCATATTCAGGGTTCAACCTTCGATTTCTTTCAATATCCTCCAACTCTTGTTGAATGTAATCTGCTCTGGATTGAATCTCGTAAAGAGAGATATCATAAATCGAGGCCATCAATGATACAAATCTGCTAAAAAAATTTAAAACAAAATCAAAAGAAAAAAGAAAAGAAAATATGTCTAAAGTAAACTAAGGATAGTTGGTAACGATATTAGTAAATTCAAGATTAACTAATTCCCCGGCAACGGCGCCAAAAACTTGATACGCATAAAACCTACGTATGAAAAACCGCAAGTGTACAGTATCGCGTTTTGCAGAATAGTGAATTCCAGATATCGATCCACAGGGAATTAAGTTCCTAAATTTTCCAAGTACCGTAATTATACTATCCTAAACTTTATCTAGACGATCGAATGCGATGGGAAAAATGAAACCAAAAAGAAACAATAAATAATAAAAACAACAGTCCGCCAGTACAAGCGAGGAATTCCGACGTGTGATGGCTTCTAGGGTAAAATCCACCAGTGTACTATCGATAAAGATCTACATATCCGAGTCTAATGTCAATTCTATGTTCGCTAACCCAGACACTAAAATACCCTAACCCCCGTCTCCTGTGTAGTTAGAGTCTACCCACAGGTCTGACGTCTCCGTTCAGAACCTGATATTAAGAGAGCATTTAGGTCAAGTCCTTAAGGGCTACCTGAGGTGCATCACGTCTCCGTTTCCACAACCCGAGCTATGCTTTCCTAAAATTAAACAAGAAATCCTCTCTCGAGTTCATTCCCATTTAGAATCAATTCATGGCCAAACAATCGAAGGCATTTAATACAGGAAAACATAAACTGAATCAAAGAACGACAAATAGATCACAGATCTGGAAATCAAAATCAATATATACAAGGTTTCATTTCCCTAGAAGAAAATGCTTAGTTCATTACAAACATAGCATCAAAATGAAGAACACGAGAAATTATAAACTAAACGTATAGAAAAGCTTATGAAAAACCCGAGTCGAAACCCTCGTCGAAGCTTCCCTCGAAGAACTGGAGAAAACCGAAGAGAAAACCGAAGCAAAAGTTGAAGCCGGAAGTGTTAGAAGTCTAAATGGAGAGGAAGCTTGTTCTATTTATAAGGGGCTTGCAAAAACACAAATATCTTGCCTCCAAAACTGTGCACCGCCTTGCGAGATCGCGATACGGAATGGTGGATCGCGATCTGGTTCTTGATCAAAAAATTTACTGTGAGACCCCCCAGATCGCGATCCAGGAAGGCTGGATCGCGATCTGGGTCCTGATCAAGAAAGCGTTCTGTAAGACCCCCCAGATCGTGATAAAGGAAAGCTGGATCGCGATATGGGCTTCCGCGCCAACTTTAAACACGGTTTTGACCCTTTTGTGAAGTTAGCTTTCTATGGCCACTTGAATCAGCTCAATCGGATGTCGTATGCAAAAGTTATGCTTGAAATACGAAACAGTGCCACAACCCGCGATAATGCACTTTTGCACGTGTTTGGTTTGATTTTCGGCTTCGCTTCCAAAATCGTTTTGAATCGGCAAAAATAGCTTATCTTTACCTAAAATATAAATAAAACAAAAACAACATAATATATACAAATAAAGCCGAAAACTCGGACGAACGAAGACCACAACTCGAAGAATTGATAAGTGAAAATTATGCAAAATGAACACTTATCAGCGGCCCGGGTCATCAAGGAATTGAGTTGAACTGACTTAACCTCGCTTAGTGGTAAGGCGATACATCTCAAATGAAGCTCGCTCGGTGCCAGACCCCGGGAATGAGCGGTAGGTGGCCATCCTCTGGACCTCACGCTCCTGAGACGAGTCAATCACGTATTGACTGAACTCGTCCTTAGTACGCTGGTGTTCCTTCTCCAGCTCGATGACCCACAGGTCGGATACACAGAGACAACCCTCCAGATCCTCAGCATGGGCACGAGCAGCCGCCTCGACCTCTTTCGAAGCCATAGAGCTAGTCTTGAGTTGCTTGCTCTGGTCACATAGCTTTATTCAGATATGGTTCACCGTATCCACGTCCTTGCGTAATCGGGCGACCTCGGGAATGGTCTCATTGCCTTTCAGCGCCAAAGCACGGTTGCCTTTTAGAGCAATGATTTCGAGGGAATCCCCCAACGCATCATAGGAGAATCCTTACCTGGCCCAAGGCAACGGAGGCGCGTTGAAGCGTCGCACTCTCCCAGGAACTCTGGAGAAGCTCCCGATCATGGGGATTGTTTAGGCCTGCATAAAAATCTATGAGCTCGGCTTGCTCGTCCTCTCTGGGTGCCAGCAACGAAGGTGGAATACGAACTGCAGGATCGGCACGCCTCTCACATCCGACTTGACACTTGGTCGAAGGTTGTTGGGGAGTGGGCTCGCCGCAGCTCGCTTCTTGCCAACCTCGTTGCGAGCGGAGGAAATCCCATGGAACTGAGCGAGAACTAGGGCAATAGAGACAGTCGATGATCTAGTGCGGCCTGAACGGGGGGTCGGAGCACCAACAGGATCATCCAAGCCAGCTCTCTTCCTCAACCTATTGAAGAGACTCATCTCTGGAAATGAATAAGGAAGGGTTTAGTAGACTTGTAGGAAAGTTGAAACCTAAGAAAAGGAATAATGCACAAAACGAACACGAGGCACACTAAATCCGCATCATTACCGCAATCCGCGGCCGTAGGCATGGGCAGGATCGAGACTGCCAGCCCAAAGCCCCACATCAAGGGGAGAAGCAACCACATGTTTGATGCTTAGCATGGATAGATGAAAGAATTTTTTGACCACATCCACCTCGGATCGGAGATTGCTATGAACGGTATGCTAAAATGGGGTATCGGATACGAGGGTCATGGGAAACGGCCATGAGGCTTGGGAACGAACAAAAAAGTACTTCCGGAACCATTCGGGAGGACTCTTCGATAAGTCGCAGAAAAAACAAGGCTCGGAGCATGAAAAGATCCTGAACGGAAAAGGCCCCACCTTTTTCACGTCGAAAAAATAGTGAAATAAGGCGGTCAAGGACCGAAGACCTAGGTAATGACTAACAATGTAAAAATAGCACATTTGGCTTATCGTCAAGGGAGTAAGTTGGTTGAGCACGACTATTTAAAGCCCGGCAAAAAAGGCTTGACAGGAAAAGAAAGGCCCGACTTAACCTAGTCAGAGCTGAAAGTTACGGAACCCAGACGCCGATTGCTTGCAAGATCAGTAGGTGATGTGATCCCAATCACATCAAGCAATCAATGATTTCAAAGGTTTTCGATTCAGATTTAAAATTGGTCCAGATCAGATTTGAGAGGCTTTAAGCACAAAGATATCAATTTTGGAATGTTCTAATTGCTGCAATCACATATTTTAAGTCTTTGGAAAGTCCAAGATTTAGACAATAAAACATGCACACGATTTTAGGAGTTTGGAAGGCTCTTTATTAGTGCATTTCAGCCTTGGAAGATCAAGATCATGATTTAAAAAGCTTTCTTAATTTAGATTTAATAAATGTTAATTTGATTGACTGATTTGTGGCTGATTTGATTAGTTGAATAATGATTCCATGGTCTTAGTTTATTTCCACATATTAGAGACATTGAACTCTATATAAATAGATCAACTTGTAAGAATAAACACAACAATTAATTTAAATATTTTGAATAAGAGTGTGTCTCTTCGGTTCTTCAAGAACCATTATTTATGTAATGAACTTATCGGAGATTTTCTCTGTGGCGTTCGCCCCTGACTTATCAATCAATCTTCCGCAATTGATTGTGGCGTCCTTGCATACCAAGGTTCTTGCCTCTTTAAAGGCAATGGGTCGAGATTCCACCCCACTGAGTCCTTCTTTGGACGATCCAGGATTTGAAATCCGAAGTACTGATATCGGGTTTAGTCACGATGTTGGCGTGGTACGTATCATTTGGTATCAAAGCCAAATTCCGCAGAAGGTTTCGCCTATCCATTTGAGTCTTTTTGTTCTTTTATTTTTCTTTGTTTAAGTATTTTGGTTTTCCGTATATTTTCTACTTCGTAGTGTCATCCTTTTGTTTCTTCCATTAGGTCTGTTCTTGAGTCATTCAAGTTCTTCTCCTCCTTATCCATCTTTGTTCTTCTAGAGTCCATCGTTTAAAATAAAAATTTAAAAACGAGTGAGTTTTTTTTATTCCTTAATCTCATGAACTCTATTAAGTCTCTTTCTTGTGGCGTCAACATTATAATTTTGGTTCGTGGTTGTATATACCCATTGGGTCAAGTTGGTTGTTCCATACTTTCGGTTTGCATTTCTATGTAAATGTAGGTCAGGGTGCTAACAAGGAAAATTTGATCTTGTTTATTGGACAAGAAAATTCAATATTGAAAAAAAACAATACCAAATTCCTTCAAGACCTCATGGATTCGCTTTCAATATACACGCACATTCCAAAGAATCGAATTCGAGGACGAACTCTTTTGAAGAAAGGGAGTATGATATGATCCTAATCACATCAAGCAATCAAAGATGTTAATGGTTTTTTATTCAGATTTTAAATTGGTCCAGATCATATTTGAGATGTTTTAACCACAAAGATATCAATCTTGGAATGTTCTAATTGATGCAATCACATATTTTAAGGCTTTGGAAGGTCCATTATTTAGAAAATAAAACATGCACACATTTTTAGGAGTTTGGAAGGCTCTTTATTAGTGCATTTTAGCCTTGGAAGATCAAGACCATAATTTAAAAAGCTTTCTTAATTTAGATTTGTTGGCACCAGATTTCCGTGAGTTAAGAAATCCGACATACTTAGATTGGCAAATATTTGTTTTCCACGTTTATTTTGTAATTTATTAGAGTCCTATTCTTATAATACTTTTATTAGGACTTAGATTTATTTCCATGTATTTTATACTAGTTAGATATCTTATTTTTTGTATTTATCTAGAATAGTAGTAGAAATCGACTTGGATTCTATTACCTAGTTAAATCGATTTCTTTAGGTTCAAGTTAGGTCTTAGAGGTTCTTTTCATGGATTTATAAGCATCCAAGACACTAAATAACCGTGTGCATTTATTGGAAGGAAAACCACTTCATAGCATTGAAAGATTGCTAAGGCGTTCTGCGGAGCAAGACTGTGCCATCGTTGTACGTGCCAACATATACAGAGTTGTTGTATAGATCTCAAGGGAGATCAACTGCGTTTCTGAAGGGAGTTCAGGCTTGAAGGTAGTTCAAGACACGCGGTGTGGAGCTGCTGTAGAGAGAGACACGAAGTTCGAGTTTTGTACAAAAACATCGTAAAAATTAAATGTGGAGTCCTTATTATTTTTAATAGGGGCAATTTGCTATAGGTCCTCCTATAAGAGATTTTATTTTTATAAATCCAACTAACAAAACTCAATTTTTAATAAATTTATTATTTTTAATATGTAAAAAATATCCCTAATAATTTATGGAAATAATTATTCCCTGAACTTTTGCCCACATCGTTAAACCGTAATCCCTTCATTCTCTCATCCAAATCACTGAATCCAATATCCATAGCCAACAACTTCGATTTATCCTAGAACAATTGCTACAAAATCGCAAACCCTTGATGCGAAAGGTTTGCAGTTCATTTTCGCATAGCAATTCGGAATTTGCAGTTCATCTTCACGAAATTTGTTGTTCATCTTCCGACAGCAATTTAGCTTCAATTCGTATTTTAATTTTTTTTTTAATTTTCGTTTGCACTTTTTCTCTACTATTGTTGGGGCTCCATGTTAAATTTATTGTTTTAAAACATATTGTTGTGGTTAATTTGGTGGGCAAATTACTGGAGAATACATTTAGTCATTCCGTAATTTGATATAAATTTGTAATTGCAGATTGTAGTTTGCAGTTGAAGTTGTTATTAAACTTTTGCAGTTCATGTTTGCTCTAAATTAAAGTCGTTATTAGTTGTTTGCATTTCATGTTTACAATCGTGGGTGACCTGTTGTTGTCACCTGCAATTCATATTTGCTAGTAATTTCAGTTTACACTTAGTAACTATTTTATTATGGCAATGTTTGTTGTTTCTTGATTTTCTTGTGTTATGCATTATGTTGCTAGTAATTTGGTGTGCATTGTACTGTAGTCCTTATATACTCGACTTTAGTTTCCTCTTTTCACATTTTTGCAAGAAGTCCTTCGTTTACATTTTCAATTTGCATTTTGCAATTGTTGTTAAAGTTGCATATGTTGTTTACTGTTTGTATTTTGTAATTCTTATTTTTTGTTTGTTGTTTGCAAACGCAGTTTTTTCCCCCTTATTTTCCTATTATCATCCACATATTATGTGCAAGAAGTTCTAAATGTATAGTTTGTAATTCTTGTGTTGAACTTGCATATATTGTTTGTTGTATGCAATTACAATTTTTTTTTTTTTGTTATTTTTCTATTATATCTGTAATTAGTAAATTGTGGTTGAAGTTTGCAATTTATTTGTTTGGTGGTTTAAGATGGTACACTTGTATGTTAACTTTACCCTTGCACATACATGTTGATAAGCCAATAGGATGAGAGCAGTTAGTTCATCAAGAACGCATGGCAAAAATGATTGTTTATATAATTCACATCCATTTTAGGATTTCAAGTCATTTACTATTTGCTGAGGAAATTTATTTCATTTCTTGTAAAAGTATTACCTATCTATAAACTCAAACCATTACAATTTTTAATTGCAGTTTTTATATTATTGTTGCATATTATATAATATTGTTATTGTTTAATTTTTCAGGTACAGAAAACAATATGCAATTTCTATTTTATTTTGCAAATTTATTTTGTCTATCAAACTATTTTTGTTGATTACTGAAGCAATATTAATAAGAAATTTAAATATAAATTATAAATTATAAATCCACTAAAAAGAATATTAGGGACAAAGAGACGTGGTTATTAGAGAGAAAGAAGAGAGAAGAGAAGGAAGAGAAGGTGAGAGAAACAAGAGAAAAGAGAAGGAGAGAGACGTGGGAGAAAAAGAGGGAAGAGAGACATTAATTTACATAAATAATTATTACCATATAAAAATAAGTATTAATTGAGGGCCCTATTTATAGACATAAACTAATAATTTTATTACTTTATAATTTTTTTTTTAATAAAATGACCTACACCTACATTCATCTAACAACTTGGATCTCTACCTATATAAGTTTAGAATAATGGGTGTCTTGCCAATTTCCCATTTTTAATAAGTCCTATTAATGTACACTGTAAATCTGAACTAGTGAAATTGTGTTTGCAAGTCCACGTGGATGTAGGGCATATTTGTGTCTGAACCACATTAATTTCTTGTGTTCATTTATTTGCTTTCAGTAGTTTATAATTGTGTTAACACAAGAATAATAGTTGTAACTGAATATTGTTCCCACAACTTAACCGTTACAACTTAGGTTAATTGATTTCTATAGGCATATAAATCAACCCACAACTTAACGGTTACAACTTAGGTTAATTGATTTCTATAGGCATATAAATCAACAAGATTTAATAAATGTTAATAAGATTGGTTCATTTGTGGCTGATTTGATTAGTTGAATAATGATTCCATGATCTTAGTTTATTTCCATAGATTAGAGAGCATTGAAGCATATAAAGGGATCAACTTGTAACAATAAACACAACAATGTATTGAAATCTTTTGAATAAGAGTGTGTCTTTTCGGTTCTTCAAGAACCATTATTTATGCAATGAACTTATCGGAGCTTTTCTCCGTGGCATTCGCCCCAGACTTATCAATAAGTCTTCCACAACTGATTGTGGCGTCTTCGCATACCAAGGTTCTTGGCTTTTTAAAGGCAATGGGTCAAGGTTCCAACCCACTGAATCCTTCTTTGGACAATCCAGGATTTGAAATTCGAAGTATTGATATCGGATCTAGTCCAGAAGGGGACATGGTTTCAGAATATACCATCTTTACCTACAAATATGAATATTACAGGGAAGTAAGAAGAAACAAATCCTTACTTATAATCACAAAATGCCACTAAATCGAGAAGTCTACACATGGAAGAAAAGTTTGGGAAGCGTGAGAAGTAGCCCTCAGTCTCTTGTTGATTATTTATAGTAGTCTTAGGAAAGGCAAATAGCTACAAAGTTACACTCTTGGATCATATCTTATCTAACGACACTAGAAAAGCCACGTGGAGGACAACCCAAAGGACACGTCCGCGCATTAAAAGAAAAGTTACAACCAGGCCTGTTCAAGGGTTGTGCGTGTCCATTAATGGGATCCATAGGCACAAATAATAAAGCGCGAGTAAACCCTGGCCACACGATTAAAAAAACCCCATGGTGGAGAATCGCCATGTCACTCATATGAGGAGATAAAAGCAACGAAGACGGAAGGAAACTTTGGCAGCACACAAATTTAGTCGGCGTCACGCAACCCTAGAAAGTGAATCATTGTCAACGACAGTCTTCATTAAAAGCCATGCACGCCTTTACGAAAAAAGATAATAACACGCTCGTTCGCGATTGAATACATCCACACCTTTGTGCTTCAACTCTCGATCTACCCAGCGAACTGGGGGACCAGCCAGTTCAAATTTTTACTTCAAGCTAGATCAAGTTCGCTCGACTAAGATTCTATCCATCTGCCCAGCGAACATGGGGAGTAGCCCTTTCGAACTTTTCCTTCAAGATTAAGTTCGCTCGAAAATTGACAATGTGAACATGAGAATCTTCACCTACCAATCCACGAAGTAACCCGCTATTTTGGATCATCATTAAGAGGCCTTGCTTGATCTCGAAATTATTGGCCTCAATGGGTCAATATTGGAAACTGGAATGGAATCCATCAAGAGTGGGGACTATGTAGTCCTGAAGTGCCACTGGCCTAACGACTAGCTGTAGTGGAAGCCATGGGGATTGGTCTTGGATTTGATTTCCGTCTTCATCAAACAAATAACTAGTTGCGTCTCATCAGCCTTCATTCTCCATTATATTGTTCTCGCGTTGGCGTCTCCTAGCGGCTCGAAAAGTGCGTTTAATCTCGGGATCAAACGGTTCTTTGTCGATATTGAGTCTTCTGCGCAAAAAATGGTACCTAAAACAAAAATTAAAAGAAAACAAAAATTAAAAAAAAAATTAATTTTTTTGGGGGAATCGTGAAAGTTATTCAAATCTAGAGTTAGAATAAAATAAATATTTAAAAATTTCTCGGCAATGGCGCAAAAAACTTGTTAATGATTTTACATACACGCAAGTGTACATATCGAACAAGTAATATAGTGGAGAAAAGTCCAGTTATCGATCCCACAGAGAATATTAAATTATCTAATTCTAATCGCTAGATTCTACCAATTATTATCAAGTCCATCCTACATAGTCGAAAAATGATTGATTAATCTAAATTAATGAAAGCAAATTAGGCATGCAAGAACACGAAAGCAAATAAACACAAAGATTTATCAGAATAAACAAGCCTAGGATTTCATCTCCCCCCTATGTGATTATTAAGTCCCTAATTCTTTCAATTATGCAAGTGATTAACACGGATTATTAACCTGAGATGCTATATTAATCATAAACTGCTTCCGTGTGTATTATAATTCTAATATTCTAGATTAAATTATAGTATTCCTACGTAATTAGATCTAGAACACAATATTAAGCACATATCTCAATAATGGCTATCTAAGAGGCTAATCATATTCCTATGATAGCACAACAAAGGTTCTTCTACCAAAGTTCTAATTATTAAACCGATCTTCCAATTCATGTGTTTAACAATAATAGAAAAGCACATAAACTGGCCAGTTTCATGCACCTAATAAAACAAGTAGAAAAATAATATGGAATTAAAACCTACATAAAATCATAGAAAAAGGTTCATAAATCTACAAAGGGTTCAAATAAAATTCTAGAAGAAAAGAGTTTAGCTACTCATGATTAAATTAAACGCAAAATAAAAATTCATGAAAGATAAAAACTATGCTTGAAGTCTTCAAGTTATTTGTATTCGTTATAGCTTCTTTGCTCTCAAAATTGTGTAAAAGAGGACTCTTATTTTCGTGCTTGAGATTGCCTTTTATAGGGTGGAAAAAATCGATGAAAAGTCAGTTTCGTTGAACAATTAGGATTTCCTTTCTGCGCATCTTCGCCCGTTCAAACGGCCATCTGAAGATTAAGCCTTCATTTCGGACAGCCGTCTGAAATGCCGTGGGTTTTTCTTCCTTTTCTTGGCTTCGGACGGCCGTCTGGAGTTTTAGTACGTTTCTCCGACGGCCGTCCGAGATCTTGACTGGTCCTCTAACGTTGACTTCACCAATTTTGTCCACCTTTTCTTCTAAATTATAGTTTCGACCCTCAATTTATTAAATTTTTCACTTCGTACCTAATACACAATAAATCAAATTATTAAGCACCGAATATCAATAAAATACACCAAAAGCTCTAATTAATAGATATAATTAAGTGTAAAATTATACACTTAACATACTAGCCCCTTCGAATTTTTTCTTCAAGATCAAGTTCGCTCGACCAAGATGCTCTCCATTTGCCCAACAAACTAGGGGAGTATCCACTTCGAATTTTTCCTTCAAGATCAAGTTCGCTCGACCAATATGCACTCCATCTTCCTAGTGAACTAGGGGAGTAGCCACTTCGATTTTTTACTTCAAGATCAAGTTCGATCAACCAAGATCAAGTTCCCTAAAAAAATCTATAATCTCCATTTCTATGAATATAAGTCTTTGAGGAGAATTCGGACCGAAAAGTGAAAGAATATGAGGAGTACTCAAGATGTCAGTTATAAATACGTGTACAATTAATTATATGTCGACAATATTTTACCGTACAATTAGATACTTAATTGTCTTATGGGTATTTCAATGAATTTTTTACATTGACTTGAAGTTTACTCACATAAAGTTGTAGAGCCTTTAGTACAACAGTGGGTAAAATTATTGCGGTATATTTGATTGCTTTGGAATAATATTTTTATGATGCAATCAATATATATAAAATATTCAAATTACTTTACATGCATCATATGGCTGCAACTACCATATCTATATGGATCATATTTTTTTCTTTTCATGCTTGGAGCATATAATAAGATGTTTAATTAGTTAAACTCTATAAATGATTCATTTACATACTACAAATATTTTGAAGAATTGAGAGAGACCTGTTAAGGAAAGGCCCAGCAGGCATCAAGGAGACCAAGTAATTTAAAGACTAAAGCCCATAAAACTGCCACTAGGCCCATCACCTTTCCCCGCGAGGGATGGGCGGCTGACCAATTGGACTTGCTTTACGGCTGAAGCGACAACAAGGACGGAAAGGCCTGCAATGAAAATGACCAAAAAAACCATCCACGTGAGACCTTAGAGCAAGGCAAGCCCAACTCTCTCTCTCTCTCTCTCTCTCTCTCTCTCTCTCTCTCTCTCTCTCTCTCTCTCTCTCTCTCTCTCTCCCCATGAGCGAGTTCTCTAGAGCGATCTCTTATCCCACATGGCAAGGACAACTCGTAGCTCACAACGAAGAGCCCGCTGCTCAAAGTAGGAGATCGTTGATGACAAATCACAAAACTAGGAGGGTCACATTACCTCCACGTGAGGGCATGGCCGTAAAGTGACAAAGGGCTCCACCACCTTACCTAAATGGCAAGTATAAATGGCATCCTTAAGGTACAAGAAATACATACTTACCATAATACACATTTTGCTCTTCATACACGCATTTTCCTCTTCTACAGTACTCCGACTAACTTGATCGAGTGCTAACGTGGGGACTCCTCTCGGTTCTCCTTTTTTGTAGGTCTCCCGGGTTTGGCTTGAGCTTTCTTCCTTCTTGGGCTTCTAATGTAGTCATTATCCATTACACGTACGTATTCCATATATTGGCCATTTGGCTATATTGTCACCATAGCGAATGCATTGTTTATGAAAGGAATAATCAAACTATTTGATATTCCATTATCATTGTGGACGACCTAAATCTTGTGGAGGCTTTCCAAGAGTTCACATAGACTATCAATTATTTGATAAAAGAATTTGAGATGAAAAATCTTGGATGGATAAATTTTATTTTGATGTAGATTGAACATTAGTTTCATGAATTATTTATCCATCATTTTAAAATGATTTTAAATGATAAAACTCATTCATTAATTGTGCGATCTTTGGATATAAGGAAATGTTTTTCATCCCTGAGAAGGTATTGAAGACTTTGGTACTACTATATGCGAATAATATTGTTTGATTGCACAAATGAGAGTTTTTATTATGCTTAATCTCACTTTGCACCCTTTAAATATAGCATTTTGACACTTTGCACCCTAAAAAAATAATTGCACAATGCATTCTCGAAACACAGTAGATCATGCGTAATGCACCCCAGTTGAATTTTTAGAGCTAATGGAGGTAATTAAATATTTTAAGGGGATTGTTTTTAGGATGCCAAATGTCAAACCAATTTTTCTTATATTAGTCGATCATTTCAAAACTACAATGTGCAAAAATAAAAGTACATCTCATCAACATATTTAAAAATTATATTTTTTTTATCACAAAATTTTACCAAAGAAAATAAAAAATTCCTTAAACTATTTTGTTATCGAGAATTTGAAAATTATTTTTCACCAATTATGATAAAATATCCATCAATCGAACATTTAGTGAGAATTTTTTTTTTTTATAGAAATTATGGTTCTTCGGTAATTTGGTGATTTTTATTTTTTCGCACTTTGAATGCTCGAAGCTAACTTTGAGGTAGAAGAATGCAACAATTTAATTTTTTATTTTGCACATTGAAAATATACAACAAACCCAACAAAAATGAAATTACCCTCATTAAGTTTTAAATATTCAATTCATGGTGCAATGTGAATGATTCATTATTTTCCGAGGGTGCAAAGTGCTATTAATATTTTTCAACGGTGAAAAGTGGAATTACGTTGTTGTATTATTAAAGTTTTTCTTAACTTGCAAGTTAAAGAGGAGAGACGATATTGAGAATCATTGGTGTCAATCTAATAACAAGTTTGCAAATCGATCGTCAAAAAATCTAGCATTACATCATTTAGAAGATGATCTAACTCCAAAATCTCATACCAATATCACGGAGAGTGTACGTGATCAACAAGCACTATATTTCTTTTCTCCCAGTTTTTATCCCTTTGAATTTTTCTTAGCAATGTTTTAACGAGGGAATAGAGAGAGAGAGAGGGGAGCGTGTTGGTACAGGGAGAATTGATACAAAATGGTAGAACGTAGTGGGCCGTCGAATGAAGTATTGGTGTTTTTTTTCTTTTTTTATATGTATAATGGATGAAATTTATAAATTTTGTTTTAGATGACAATATTTTGAATTCTAATTTATTTATTCCATCCATTTAAAAATATCATTTAACACCCTTTACCCTGTTGGGTTATTTTAATAAAAATAATATATTTTATAATAATGGTTTGACCACTTTTATGAGGTCATTTAGACCACTATTTTGAAACCTCCAAAACTATTATTTTCTTACATAAAACACCATAAATTTCTTTAATTCTATATTAATGAGAGGCTATATGGTGATCAAATTTTTGTGCTATAAAATGGGGGACAAAGTGTTTTCTAAAGGAGAATAGAGTTTACTAATATTTTCTTAACTCTCCATAATTTCCCTCCATATTATGAGTAAAACCAAATTGACTTTAAAGATTTTTGCATAAACCCACATTCCAAACTTAATTAGTGAGACCCCCTCAATTAAACGTGATAAGACATAAGTATCCTTATTAATAATTTTAATTATAAATCAAATATTTAATCACGATATCTTTCCATAACCGAACAAATCCCAAAATATATACAATGGTGTGGGAGCATTCTCTCTCCACCCCCACCACCATCACCACCCTCCCCGCACAAAGTTCTCCACTTCATTTGCCAACTGGTAAACATACTAGATCTTATTGCATATTTTTTTATGTTTCTGATTTAATTATATATTTACATAGACGAACAAAACACACATAGTTCAAAGGAAATTTTGGAAATTTTTTATTTATTTTTATTCTACTTCTGTGTGTGAAGACCTCATTGGCTTTGTCAGATATGAAGACCACCATAGCCGTCTCCATCACTCTCTCTTTCATTCACCATCGTTGTCGTCGACTATCCCTTCCTCCCTTTAGTTATTTTCGATTTTTTTTCATTTTGTTTTTCTCTCCAGATCTGAAGCAGCAGCAGTAACGTGACTATAGTCTTGTTCGAATATGACTATTGCTGATTTACTTGATTAATGATTTATTAATTTCTTGTTTGTTACGCGAATCTTGAATAACAGAGTATATGATGATGAGGAAGAGTGGTTCCGATTAATTCTCACGAATTCGAAGAAGGAAGATGCGATTCAAAACCAATACGAGTTTTTTCAAAAAAGAAGAGGTAGCTAAGCTTCTCGGTTTATCATACAGAAGAATGAAATTTTGTTTATCCGATCACATTGCAAATTAAGTTCGATATTCTCGGTTTTTTTCCAGATCTATCCGACACCACCACCACCGTCGCCGCCTCCCCTACTCTCGTTTTCGTTCACCGCCGCCACCGACGTTGTCGTCAATTCCCCTTTCTGCTCTTTCGTTATATTTCGATCTCTATCTATCTGTGTATTTTTCGATTTTTTTTCCCTTCAAATCTGAACTAGCAGCGGTAACATGACTATAGTCATATTCGAGTTTGTTTTTTCTAGATCTGAACTAGCAGCAGTAACATGACTATAGTCATATTGGAATATGACTATTGCTTGAATATGACAATAGTCATATTCGAATATAAATATTGTTTTTATGACTGTAGTCATATTCAAATATGTTCTATATTTTCGTTTCAAGTTGACTTGTAATAACAACATTCAAATTGTGATTTTTTGCGTGGATGTTGCTAGGATTGTTTTCGTAAACAATAGGCAATCTTCGTTGTTTTATATAATTTAGTAAACATGATTGTACCACACTATATAATAGGAATTTTTAAATTGAAAATGTAAGAACCTGCAATATAAAGAAAAAATATGACTACAGTTGATATAGTCACATATAGTCATATTCAACTATAGTCATAATAAAAAAAAAATAATAAATAAATAAAATACGAAATAAATCGGAAATAATAAAAAATAAAAATAAATAATTCAAATTGTTTTTTTTTCATAGCATTTTTTTAGGAATTTGGAAGCAAATATTTAGGAATTAGATTGTTATTATGGAAAGAGAAAAAAAATGAAAAATTGAAATAATTATGCTAATTAATCCCAATTAGCGAGATTAAGTGCCTCTATAATAGGGATTTTAAAATACTGATAATTAGTTTAAAAAAAACATGATATGGCCATATCACCATTTTTCATCTATAGAAAGGGTGTATTGCTAATGACCCCTATTTTTTATTTATATTAGTTGTGGTTATTGCGTCGGTCAACTATCATGATTTATATCGTTTGATTATTACTAATCAGAATAGAATACTTGTGGTGGAATAAGAATCCCAATAAAATTACTGTTTGTCTATGTGCATTTCATTTTTTTGAGAATTTTGTTACGAGAAATAATATTATTGGTTAATTGTTACCAATTTTTCTTTTTGAAGAACAAGAATTTATTTAAACGTAAACCGCCAAATCGTTAGAAAGCGAAACACCTTCCGTACAATGAAAAAAATGCCTCGTGGCAAGTAAGTGGGCTAAAACATTACCCTTACGTCTAATGAATGAGAACAAGCAACTAGAAAAAGATTGAGAAAAGAAGAAACAATCGTCAAGATAAGCTCCATAAGAAGCGTATGACACCTCACCAAGATTGAGGGCGTTGATAACTTCTAAGCAATCGCCTTCGATGACAACGGAGGTCCATCTTTTTGAAATCGCGAATTTTATCGCCTCTAGCATTGCTCTGGCTTCACACTCTGTTGGAGATGGGCGACCTGGAAGCTTCGTAATTGCCCAAGCAAGACACGAACCGCTATGGTCCCTAGCCACCAAGGAAACCGTGTGGAATGGCTTACCTTGTGGGAGGGCCACGTCAACATTAAGTTTAATACATCCTGGTCTTGGTGCAGCCCACACCGAGGAGAGACGAGCCTGATGAGTAGTGGAGAGTCGTTCCATGTGTTGCTGATAGTCTGCCAAAAAAGTTGCACACCAACTCACTGATATGCTATCCATGTTAGCATTCCCATCATGCAACAAATTGTTCCTCATGCCCCAACTTTTCCATGCAACCACCATGGCCAAATTGAAAATGTCCAAAGACAGGGTACTACGGAGCAACGATAGCTATCCCCAGAAGGTCGTTCGTCGATCAAACGGGTTGAGAGAAAAAGGAGGGGTTGACCACATGCCATGCAGCTCGCGGCAAGAGATAGCATGCACGAGAGATTCTTCAGATACTCCACAACGAAAGCACAAAGGAGACGGAATCATTTTTCGTCGAAAAAGCTCAACACATGTGGGAAGTGATTCCAAGCACGCTCTCCAAATGAAATTTTGAATTTTGGGTGGCAGCGAGAGGTGCCAAATGAAATTGCATTCTTGATAGGATTCACCACTACTCGATCCCACATTATGTGGGTTGTTTCTACTCCAGGAATAGAGATCGTACATCGCGTGGTAGCACGAGCGAACTGAGAACTTGCCATTCTTCGAGTAGTGCCAAACCCAACGATCTGTCAAGTTGACGCTGCCAATCGGAATGCTAAGGATGCGATCCCGATCAATTGGCCAAAAAATGTTGTCCACCAGTGGAAAGTTCCAAGAGCGAGAAATCGTATCAATTAAGTCCGCCACTTTGTCCGGGAAGGCCGTGTCAATTGGCCTAGAAGAAACGATCCGAAAATTGGAGATATCGGGTATCCAAGGATCGCCCCATATTGCCGTAGAGAGTTGCCATTCCCAATTCTTCGTCGAATTCCCACCGATACCGATGGCCGATCTTTGAGGAGGCTCCGCCAAGTCGCCGAAGGCCAAAAACCGATCATTGCAGTCATCACATTCCTCGAAGGATAGTACCGTGCTTTCATAATTCGGGCAAAGAGAGACTCAGATTGGGTATAGAGTTTCCAAACTTGTTTTGCGAGGAGCGCTAAATTAAATGTTTTAAGATCCCTAAATCCCATCCCACCTTTATTCTTCGGCTTGCAGAGTTGGTGCCAAGAGACCTACGCTGTCTTTTTCTTGTCACTTGAGCTCCACCAGAATCGTCGGATAGCGGCTTCAAGGTCATGAATTATGCCAATTGGGATAGCAAAACAACTCATCACATAGCTCGGAATGGCTTGAAGTACCGATTTCACCATAATTTCCTTGCCTGCTTGAGAGAGGGGCCGTTGTCCCCAACATTTAATACGTGTCCAAATTTGTTTTCGAACAAAACTGAAGATTTCCTTTCGGGATTTGCCGATAGAGGCAGGCATCCCTAAATATTTCTGGTGACGATCCACAATTTGGAATCCAAGTATCTGATGAACAGCTATTTTTTTCTCCTCCGCACTATTGGGGCTAAAATTCATAGTAGACTTCTCCGTGTTAATTTCTTGCCCGGACATTCGTGCATAAGTTTCTAAAATTCCCTTAAGCGTCAACGCATCCTCTTCCTCCGCTCTGCACAATAAAAGAGTGTCATCTGCGAAACACAAGCTCGAAATCATCGGGGTTCTTGGCACAATCTTCACCCCCCCTAAGGCGACCATCATCCGTAGCCTGTTGAATTAGAGCAATCAAAATCTCCGCACATAGAATAAAGAGATAAGGAGATAAAGGATCGCCCTGCCTGAGTCCCCGAGAGGGATATAATTTACCAAATTGAGAACCATTGAACATAAAAGAGTAAAAAACGGAGGTGACACATAACATAATCAAATCAATGAAAGTAGAAGGGAAGCCAAAGCATGCAAGAACTTTTCTCACGAAAAGCCACTCAATCCTATCGTAAGCTTTGCTAATATCTAACTTGATAGTTATAAAAGACTCTATATTACCAGACCTTGTTTTTATGAAATGATTTAACTCATAGGCGACTAGGACATTATCTGTAATGAGGCGATGGGGAACAAACGCTGATTGGGTGGGAGAAACAATATCGTTTAAAATTCTTCTCATCCGGTTAGTGATGAGTTTGGAACCAATTTTATAAATCACGTTACATAAGCTAATAGGCCGATAATCTGTGATTTTTTCGGAGAGATACATTTGGGGATAAGAACAATAAAAGTATAATTGAGAGCCTCCGGGAGGATTTTATTATTCAGAAAGTCCAGCACACACGCAATAACACTGGAATCGATAATATGCCAATAGCGAGTAAAGAAGAGAACTGGCAGCCCGTCGGGCCCAGGTGATTTCAACAGTGCCATACTGCGTATGGTGTGATTTACCTCAGATTCCGAGAAAGGAATGGAGAGCACTTGTGCTGCTGTTTGGGACTCCCTCGACGGCATCTGACTCAATATCTCATATATCTCTGCTTCATCCGGGTGAGTGGTCTGAAATATCTGAGCAAAATAGTCCCCATCCCCTCGATCTGACTATCTTGATCCTGCCAATTACCCATTTCGTCCCACAACTTCTCCACCCAATTTATTTTCTTTCTCGCCGATGCTCGAGCATGGAAAAAGTGAGTATTCCGGTCTCCCTCTTGCATCCATTGAATTCGGCTCCTTTGTTTCCAATACTCGTCATTGTCACCATATAACGCTTCAAGCTGACATTTGAGTTTAATAATTCCTCTTTGGTCCGTTTGGATTGAGTACTCTCCGAAAGATTCTGGATTTTTTGTTCGATCTGGTCAATTTTAATATGAGGAGCTCGGATGGAACTTTTGCTCCACTGAATGAGTGCAGTCCGGCAGCCCTTTATTTTGTTAAGTAGGCGCTCCACAGAATTAGATCCCTCATCATAATCCCACGTCTGTTTAATCACTTCTTCACACTCATCGCGACGGATCCACATGGATTCGAATCTGAAAGGTTTTTTGCGCCTGCTCCGCCTTTGAAGAGTCGTGTCTTGAAGAACCAGAAGTATGGACAGATGGTCGGAGACCGCGAAGTGCAGGTGGTGAACTTTGGCATAGGGAAAAAGATTAGACCACGCACTATTGGCACAAACCCGATCTAATCTACATCGAATCGTATAAGGGTGATCTCGCCGGTTAGACCAAGTAAATGGAAAGCCCTCAAAACCCATATCCAGTAAGCCGCAATCATCAAGACATTCTCGGAATTCCTCAATCTGCCCAGGCGGCTTATCGTTACCCCCCTCTTTTTTCCGAGTTCGCCACTATTTCATTAAAATCTCCTCCGACGATCCATGGGATCTCGGATTGGCCGCTTAGAGTGCGCAACAGATTCCACGACTCGCGGCGGTTCGTCGGCTCTGGGCAGCCGTAAAAGCCCGTAAATCTCCAATTTCCTTCGTTTTGAAACCCCGAACAGATCACATCAATATGGCTTTTGGAATAAGACTGCAACGATACATCCACATCCTTTCTCCATAGTAAGGCTAATCCCCCCGACAAACATATTCTATCAACTGCAAATCCATGGTAATTCCACTTAAATTTCAACCTGTCCATCATACGAGATGTCGCTTTCGTTTCCGAAAGAAACACCAAGGGAGGGTGATATTTACGGAGCATGGCTCCGATTTCTTGAACTGTCAAGGCCCCCCCCCCCCCCCCCAACCCCTGGCAGTTCCAATAGAGGCAACTCATTAATCCCGGCTGGGCTGCCCCGCAGCCTCTGCCGATATTGGTAAATCCTTGTCCCTAAGCAAAAGGTGAGATCTTTTGGTTGCTCGATTCCCATCTAGTACCTTAGTATTGTCCACTCGCTTCTTCTTGTTTGTGTTGCTAACTTGAATGTATTTCCTAACTTGGGCTGGAGCTCCACCACTGGGCATCATGGTGATAGAGTTGGTGTATAACTGAGAATCATCCCAATGAATGGCCCCACTGTTTTCCTTTCCAACTCTTTGGTAGTTACCCAACATGTTTTCCATGTGCCTCAGGTGCCCTGGCATCTCAACATTAGGAGGGGAACCCGTGGAGCGAGTGGTCGTAGGTTGCAGAGCTATGTTATGCAGTGGTAAACCACTATTTTTCTCATCGCGAGATGATGACGCTTTGAGCCACGTGCCATATTGGAATTCAGAGCCGTGATCGACAAAGTCCGATTCGTAGCAAGATGGGCATCTCGCCTCCATGTGACCAATCCGACCACATAGAAAACAAAATGAGGGGAGACGCTCGTACGTAATGGAGACCCAGAGCTTCTCCCCATCCAGATCTTGAACAAACACCCCTCGTTTAAGCTTTAGGTTGACATCTAGCATGAGTCTGATGCGAACAAAATCACCATACGTGTTAGGTTTTTGAGGAAACACCTCTAGCATCTGCCCAATTTTTCCACCTATGACCCTCGACGTGTATTCAGATCTCAAAGACATGGGTATGTTGTGAAGTCGGGCAATTATGGGCATAAGGGCTAGCTCAACTTCATTCGGGTCAGATCCTGGAGAGAGTTCCTTGAAGAGAATGGCATGCTTATCGACCATCCAAGGGTTTCCCTCGAAAGCGTGTTTGTAGTCCAGTTGGTGCTCAAAGTTTATAACAAACCGATTCGACGACACGGAGATGAATGAGTATCCCTTGAGCGGTTGCAGGAGACGAATGAGGTTCAACTTAATGGTATGGGCGCTAATCTCCTTCGAAGCAAGAACACGACCCACAACTGTATCACCCAACTTTGGGGCCCCTAGGGCCTGTTAGCGCCGACGGTATTAAGATATTGTCATTCTCCTCCTCAGTGAGGACAACCTTAGCAGCCACTTGCTCAGTAATTTCATCCATGCCGGCGTGAACAGAAAGATGAGATATTGAGCAGTAGCTGCTGCTGGTGACCGAAACGCAGACGTGCAAATCTGAGAGGGGAGGGTAATTAAAAAACGTTAGATAACCCTAGCCACCTCTAGGAATAATAACATAAAAACAAACCCTAGAAAGAGAGACTAAAAAAACTAACAGTGATATAAGACAAATTAAACGATGGGAAAAAGAGCAATCTGAGAATACGCAAACAGGAAAAAATCAGCAAATCAATTAACGATGTGGGGGAGAAGAAAAGAACGAGAAAGACACACTCCGCCTCTAAAAAACGAGAGAAAAAAAACCTCTCCTACCGAGAGAAAAACATTGTGGTACTTATACTTTTATAAGTAGTATATATATATATATATAAAAGTAGTATATATATATATATATATATATATATATATATATATATATATATATATATATATATATATATATATGTTAATTGTTTCCAATTAAATATTTATGTATTTAAAAGAAAGATTCTCAATTTACTTATTAGACATTATATATTTTAATTGTGAAATAGTGGGGGTTGTTACTTCTAAATATGATAATGACCTCATGATAGTTGCCTCTAATTGAGAAATGAGCATAATTATAGTGATATATTCTATCTTGGTCTTAATTTATGATCATTGGGCAGAGGTATGCAAGTTTTTCTAATATTGAGAAATAGTGGGGGTTTTGTATCTATCTATATGAGCATACTATAATTGATTTTGATATGATCCAATTTTAAATTGCTCACTTTATGATTGATTTTTTTTATAGTGAAAATATGATAACTTGTGCTTTATTTGCAATCTTAAATGTGCAAGTGATTATTAAATGCCTAATTTTGCATTATGTGAAGTGTGGATATTGATTTGCAAAAATAAATTTGTGAAAATAATATTTGTGATAAGAAAATTATCGAATTATCAGTAAGATTTCCACAACGTTGGAATTCAAAATATAAGAAGTTATATCGTTTGATATATAGTGATTACACCTCGAGTCCGCACAAATATCACAAGGAGTGTAAACAAGATCGATCTCTCTGTTTGGTATCGAACTTACACATCTCTGCACCACATCACCAAACACACTATCTAGCAGCCATTGAAGTGGATATGACCGTGAGTAATTTGTAGCTTGAAGTCCCAATGCGTTCAACCTCTGTATAGAGAATGATTGAAGCATCTCTCTAGGCACCGCCATCTCATCAACATTCACACTGAGAGTCTGCACTTTGGTCAGCTCGGCATTAACCTCGATCCATGGCTGGATCATATCAGACCTAGTCCGCGCCTCACCTTGCCTATCTCCATATTATCGTGGTTTTTATTGCAGCACCTTGTTACCTTTAAAATTGGAGAACAAATGGAGTCCAAGCCTCAATCCACAAGTTTCGTGATCAATCGTCAAATTGCAGCCGTGGTTCCAATATACCCATAAAGATTAGATGATATTTCCTCTATATAAATATTGATGCGCGTAAAACCTACATATGAAAAACCGCAAGTGTACAATATCACGTTTTGTACAATAGTGAATTCCAGATATCGATCCACAGGGAATTAAGTTCCTAAATTAACCAAGTAGCGTAACTGTACTATCCTAAAATTTATCTAGACAAAAAGAATGGGAGAAATGAAGCTAAAAAAAACAATAAATAAAAACAAGGTCTGCGAGGACACGCGAGGAATTCCGACGTGTGGTGACTTTTAGGGTAAAATCCTCCAATGTACCATCGATAAACATCTACAAATCCGAATCTAATGTCAATTCCATATTCGCTAACCCAGACACTAAAATATTAACCCCCATCTCCAGTGTAGTTAGAGTCTACCCACAGGTCCGACGTCTCCGTTCAGAACCTGATATTAAGAGATGATTTAGGTCAAGTGCTTAAGGGCTACCCGATGTGCATGACGTCTATGTTTTCACAACCCGAGCTATGTTTTCCTAAAATCAAACAAGAAATCTGTTGGGGATCGGGCACATGTACACAGTCGAAAACAAAAAAAATAATTTATTTATACAAACAAACACGTGCACAATAATTACAATTAATTGGTACCTTTTCGCTGCCAATCACCGACAAACATGCTTGCGTATATAATTAATTTAAATAACATAAATTAAATCATCATAGCATGCTCGCGAAATTAAATAAAATAATAAACATGTTGAACCGAACGGTTCACATAAACACATAATCGAACATATAAATTCATGCGACTCAATAATCAATTAACATACATTAATCTCAATATATATATATATATATATATATATATATATATATATATATATATATATATATATATATATATATATATATATATATTAGGGAAAACGATATTTTACCCTTGAAGCGTGAATCGAACGAAAACTCGAGAAGATGGCTAACTACTATTCCCACTCCTACTGATCCAACCTGTTTTCTGAAGGCTTGCTCCGATTTCAATATTTCCATGGTTATTGACTAGATCGACAATTTCTTGTGAGTTATTATAGATTCATGATTCCGGAAGCTACTATCAAAATTTCACGTCCGTCCAATCACTGGTTGATTTATGGAGAATTTTATTGCTGGACTGCACAGAAAATCCGAGAGCAATTTTTCAGAATTGCCTTCTCACATCACCGGCTTGTGGAGGCGCATGAAGGAGACCTGGCGGCGGCGTTGGTGGCCAAAGAATCTTCCTCCTCTTAGGTTTTACCTCATATATTCAATCCACTATCCACGCAGCACTAGATACGTGATAGGCTAAGTACAACGAAGAAGAACGAGGGGAAAAGGAAGATGTCGATGCGGCGGCGACTGGCGGCGGCTGGTGGCGGAGGCAGGATTTCGGCTGCAAGGTGGATGACTCATGGAGGGAGAGAGGCAAGAGTTTCAAGCTTGTGATGTGTGTATTTCACAAGACGACAAATCCTATTTATATGGTCCTTATGAAAACCCTAACAGGCCTTAAGTTGGTCTAGCCAACAGCTTAAGTCCACTCTCTTTCTCGGCTCGTTTCTAACAAACGTATGCTCGCAGAAATATAACAATTATATTTTGAATACGAGCATAATTTATCATCGATACGAGTACCACTTTGCAATTTACCAATTTCCAAAATTGGAAACCCTAATTTAGGACCTGCCAAATAGGGAAACTTCCCAATGTAGAAAGTTACTAACTTTCCGTCGAATTCTTTTCCTCTACTTATTATCATATGTAATTAACAATTACGAATGTTGAATTCAATCACATTGATTTCCAATTACACTAAGATTAACTAATTAATCTTAACTCATTGCATTAAGGATCTCAAGTACACGAGCATGGTTCAGGTGTAAGCTAGCCGTTGGCCCACAACCCATTGTGGTTTAAACTCGTCCCTAGATCTTATAATTAAGTTGAAGCTAGTTTCAACTTAACTACCCAATGAATCAAGATTGGCGTCTAGCAACTATGCTTCATGATTTCCTAGATACAAATGAAGTTCCTGCAAGAACCATGTGATATAGTTAAAGTACAGTACGATCCCTTTGATAAATATATCCCGATTGAACTAGAGGCATTGGTTCATCGAGACCTCTTTATGAGTTCAATAACTATGTGGACGTTCTTGATTATAGAACCCGTTCATGTTTGACTTGAAGAAATACATTTCTCTAATCACGACACTTTCAGCTGTGGCCACAGACTTCATGGATTATAAATCGCAAGAACACACAGGATATCCATGACTAATCAAGCGATCGAATCTCCTACTACAATGCACAGACTTCCCACTAGATTTCGTACTGTATGAACACTGGCCCTTGGGGTGGTCATCGGTGGAACTCAGGGATAGATCACGATACAGCTGGTCTTCTAGTGAAGTCACGGTGATGTCTGGGTCTTAAGGATTAATGGTGTACAACTATATCATAGAAACCTCTATTCGATTATTGGGAACCACTTAGAGATCTCTAGCTTGAGAGAGTTCAGTGAACTCATTAGCTTATGAGTACCCACTTATGTATGTTGATGTCACAACACCATTGACTGATGAAACGCAATACACATACACTAAGTGCTAGTCTCGAATGGGAAAGGCCGATATTCTCATTAGTGGCATAACTCGTTGACTAGGAACTATGTTTTAACAGTTATTGTACTTAAATAAATATTTTCACGATTCTGCTAGATATATTTATAGTAATTAAGTAATTGTAAGGACTACGTACATCTATGCTTATGCAAGGGACAAAGATATAGAATGCCAACGGGGTTTTTATCATTAATACGAAATTTATTTACGAGTAGCGTGAGAAAACACAACAATTAGTTGGCGCTTCAGTCACCTACTCTAACAAAATCCTCTCTCGAGTTCATTGTCATTTACAATCAATTCAATTATTAGCCAAACAATCTAAAGCATTTAATACAGGACAACATAAACAGAATCAAAGAACGACATATAGATCACAGATCTGCAAATCAAAATCAATATATACAAGGTTTCATTTCCCTAAAAAAAATGCTCAGTTCATTATAAACATAGCATCGAAATGAAAAGCACGAGAAATCATAAACTAAACGTAAAGAAAAAATTTATGCAAAACCCTCGTCGAAACTTTCCGCGAAGAACTGGCGAAAACCGAGGAGAAAACCGAATAAGTCTTCAAGAAGTCGAAAATTGGAGAGAGGGCGTGTTCTATTTATAGTAGGCTGCAAAACACAAATATCTTGCCTCGAAAACTGTGCACCGCCTTGCCTAATTGCGATACAGGAATGTTGGATCGTGATATCTGGTTCTTGATCAAAAAAACGTTCTGTGAGACCCCCCAGATCGCGATACAGGAAGGCTGGTTCGCGATCTGGGTCCTGATCGAAAAACATTATGTGAGCCCCCACAACCCCCCCCCCCCCGGATCGCGATAAAAGAAGGCTGGATCGCAATCTGGCATCTGCGTCAACTTCAAACCCTATTTTGACCATCTTTCAGCTCGAATATGACAAATATGCATTTCACAAAAGTTGTAGCCCTTGAAGTTGGCTTTCTAACTCTACTTGAATCAGCCCAATCGGAGGTCATATGAGAGAGTTATGCGTCAAATACCGAACACTGCATAGCCCGGTAGCATGCACTTTTGTACGTGTTTGGTTTGGATCTCGGCTTCGCTTGCAAAATCGTTTTGAATCGGCAAAAATAGTTTCGCTTTACTAAAATAGAAATAAAACAAGAAATGCATAATATGTACAAATAAAGCCGAAAACTCGGACGAACGAAGACCAAAACTCGAAGATTCAATAAGTAAAATCGTGCAAAACGAACACTTATCACAATACTCATTAATGATGAAGGATAAATCAGTGAAGATTTTTTTGTTATTATGTCCCTAAACTTCAAACAAATACATAATATAAAAAAAATCTAGCTAAAGAGATATTTAAAAATAAACAAAAGGAATAATCTCTTAGTAATATTTTTTGTATGCATAATGGCTTCGTATTTAATATTAAATATTTTAATATGATAAATAATATTAAAACATAATTGTTAATTTTCTGAATTAATTTATAGACAAATGAAATATTTGAAAGGATTAGACTTTAGATGAATCAAAGTAAATGTTGATTCACTATGCTAGAAATATCATTGAATGACTCAAATATGATTCAATATCTCATCTTCAAGAACCAACATTTTATTCATTTGTCTTTCTTCTAATTTCTGAAAATGGACGAGAGTTCTTTATACAAAAATGAATACATTTTGCCATTTTGAACATCATATAAGTGTTGAAAATAAGATATATCATGATTTGTATATATATTTATTATACTGACTTAAAATTAGGTGTAGTAACTCTTCTAAGAGCATCTCCCACCCATCACCAAATCTCATATTTATCATCTAATTTAGGTGGTTTTAGTCTCCCAACCTAAATTTCTAAATCACCATTACACCTAAAATTATAGTGATTTAGTTTAGTCTCCCACCCTGGTCAAACTCTATATCACTAATTCACTATATCCCTAAATCCTATATTTTCACCAAAAATTTTGGTGAAGACATTTTCATCTCCCACCCATCCACCATTTTACCATTTTTTCCACCAAATCCTATTTTTTCTATCAAATATAGAAGTGAAAATAGGATTTGGTGTAATTAACACCATTTTATAATTAACATATAAAATTACTATATTAACTAATTTCATGTGATTATCAACTTATAAATACGCTGATAGTAAATATATTAGTGTTAATTAGTGAATTAGTTTTCAAACAAGGTTTTAACGAGGCCCCTGTTATCAGTGAAATATTTTATTTTTTGGCCAAAAAAATGTAATAATGTTTTTATGATTAATTTATGTTGTAATGTTTTTATGATTAATTTATCTTGTATGGTTTTTAGGCAATAATTAATGAAATTATTGTTTATTTGTGGTTTTATTATATGTACAGTAGAACCTCGATAAATTAATACCCGATAATTTAATAACCTCGCTTAAATAATAAATTTTTCCGGTCCCGACTCGGGGACAACGTGCTAAATTAATAATTCGCTAAATTTATAAGATAATACACATTCGAAATTTTTAAGAAGCCCCATATAATATATAAATTAATAATGCATAAAAATAATTCTTAAATTACATGATACAATACATATTTTATAGATCTATGAAGGCTTAATACAATATAATTTAATTCTCGTTTGTTTCTTGTTGAAGTTCACATTACCATCAATCTCGTCCCTCACTTTTCTTAACATAGTTAGAATTTTCGGTATGGTTTTCTCATACTTCAACATAAATCATTCTATACCACTGCTGCTTTAAGAGCTTCCGTTCGTAAAAACGGGCTCTACAATGCATTAAACTAATGGTACAATGAATAATATACACGTAATTTTTTTGAAAAAAATGTATTTATTGAAAATAATAATAGAAGTAATTTCATAAATTAATAAGTTATTAATTAATGTATTAATTATTAATTATTAATTTATCGATAAATTAATATTTCGCTAAATTAATGAAATTTTGATGGTCCCAACTGTATTAATTTATAGAGGTTTAACTGTATAATAATCTAAATCGATTTTCATTCATGTTTCAATATTTTTTTTTATATTTATCATAATTTTTAAATTATATACTTAATAAAATCATTGTTTAAGATCAAATTCATAATCAATGTTTTGGTGATAAAATAGACTAAATTTACAATTAACATTAAACTTATAATTTTGTAATATATTTGGTGAAATGACATGGGAGATCAAATCAAATCCTATTCTCTATAAATGGTAAAATGGTGAAATATTAATATTTAATTATTTTGTATAAAATTTGATGGAATTGGTGGGAGACTAAATACACTATTTTGTCACTAAAAATAGAAAAATTATAGAATGGTGTGCTATGGGTGGGAGATAACACCATTTTTTCACCACAAAAAATAGGATTTTGTGGAAAAATGGTGTTAAGGGTGGGAGATGCTCTAACCGGTCACTGTATCGCAATTTTTCATCTAATTACGTATTTTTAGCATCCCACTCAAAATTTCTATATCACCACTACACCTGAAATTATGGAGATTTGATTTTAGCCTTCCACCGTGGTCAACCCCTTTATCACCATATACTCAAATCCTATTTCCACCAATTTTTTTGGTGAAAGAATTTTCATCTCCCACCCAACCACCATTTTTTGATTTTTTTTCCACTAAATCCTGTTTTTCCTACCAAATATAGAGGTGAAAATAGAATTTGGTGTAATTAACACCATCTTATTAATTAGCATATAAATGACGATATTAACTAATTGCACCTCATTATAGACTTATTAGCATATTTATTGTAAAATACATTAGTGTTAATTACTAAATTAGTTTCTAAAATATGAACACATTTTTTATTATTAATAATGCTTATTTTTACTTAATTTTTTTTTTTTGGTATCAATGTTGATTAATTCATTTCTTTAGTTATCTAATACGCTAATTGTTATTAATAGAATATAATAAGTAGCAATAGAATGATTAACAAAACACTTTAATTGATAAAATATTTCCCTATAAATCTACATTTTGATAATGCGACATATATTAGTTTTCTTGGTCGACATTGAAATTTGATAAATTAAGGAAATCAAATGAATTAAAAAGTAGACTGCTAGCACACTTGTGAGATAAATGTGCTCAAATCGATAATGTTGAAGATTATGATGGTGATGATGATGATGATAATAGTAATGGTGAATGAGATAATTTTTTTATGAGTTTAATATTATTTTTATTTATGTAATAAATTATGAGATTATTATTTATGTATGATTTTGTTATTTGTAAAATAATTTGAGTTCATGTTATTTTATGTTTAGATAGTTTTTTAAAATGGATAACGTAAATTTTCAATTATATAGTTAAGACAATTTATTACTAAAAATTGGGTCTATAATTAATATTTAGGAAATAAAATATAACAAAATTACGATAAATATTAGATTTACAGTTTTGGGACATATATGGTGAAATGCATGGGAGACCAAACCAAATCTCATTTTCTATAAGTGGTGAAATATTATTATTTTAACATTTGGTCTAAATTTTGGTGAAATCCTTAGGAGATCAAAAACACCATTTTTCCACAATAATGGTGGAATAATAAACTGTTGTGCCGCCAATGGGAGATGAACCCATTTTTTCACCACAAAAAATGGAATTTGGTGAAAAAAAATGGTAAAATCAGTTGGAGATGTTCTTAAACCATTAAGACATTATTTTGAATCTTACTAATTGTTTGATTAGTTCAATTATTTCTAACCATACAGTTGAAATATCATCGAACTATATAAATATATGTTTATTAATTCTATATTGTCAATCAAATATTCAAATGAGGTTTAAGTATACTCAGGGGCGGATCTAGGGGTGGCCAAGTATGCCATGGACCACCCCAAATAACCAAAATAAATTTGCCTTAGTGGCAAAGATCTCCAAGTTGTTAGATGAGGTCATGAGTTCGACTCCATTATAGTAGAAAAAATATTGTTTAATTTTTTGGTCTAAATTTCTTTTGAGCCCCTCTCCCATAAACACATTATATTATATCCATATTACTATTTAGTCCACCCAAAATTCAAAATATACAAAAAAAGTCCTAACTTTTTTCTTTTTTTTTTAGCCCCTCTCCCCAAAAACACATTATATTATATCTATATTATTATTTAGTCCACCCAAAATTCAAAATATAGAAAAAAAGTCTTAAATTTTTTCTTGTTTCTTTAGCCCCTCTCCCCAAAAACACATTATATTATATCTATATTATTATTTAGTCCACCCAAAATTCAAAATATACAAAAAAAGTCCCAAATTTTTTCTTCTCCTAATTTATCCTAAAAAAAAAAAAAAAAGTTTCAATTTTTTTTTCCCTTCCCCTAATGTATCCAACAATAAAAGGTTCAAATTTTTTTTCCGGGGGCGCTGCCCCCGAACCCCCAAATATTTAACCCCACTATACAGTAAATTCTTGGACTCGGCATACCCAGAATTTTCGTCCTAGATCCGCCACTGAGTATACTTTAAGAATAGTTTATTTTTTTAAGTGATTTCAAAAGAATAATTATCTTTTGAAAAAATAGGGTAAACTACACTTTATCCCCTTGTATTATGCTATACGCTTGTTTGTCTGATTTTTATTTTATTTTTTTACAATTGTAATCATTTTTTATTTAAAGCGAATGAAGGTTTTCATCACACTTTGGATCAAAATCCTTCGTGTTCACATCAGCAGCTTCTACGTATTGAATGCAGGCATAAAGCTCACCACTACTAGAAAAATAGTTTTTTCGTGACGCTTCAGTGACACCTTAACATGACACCTTTTGAAAATCATGTCAATAATAATTCTATTGAAACACTTTGCAATAAAAGCACCTCATTGTCATTGTAATTTTCCTTCTATTTCAAGGGGTAATTGCAAATAAGCCAATCAATGGCTACTTATTCATAAAGAAATCCAGACAAAAAACTCATTTACCTATAAGTCCACACATGGTCCAGATTTTTGTAAAGGACTAAAATAACCCCTCATACTTTAATATGCTCCAATTTTATCTTTAACTTTATTTAACCTCAATTTGACCCCAAATTTCATAAATTTATTCAATTTTGACCCAAAACTTTTTTTTTTCCCGCCGGATTCCGGCGATGACTATTCAATTTTTTTTTATTTTTTATTTTTTTTTCATCCGGATTTTTTCGCCGGTTTTCGGCGTTGACTTTTTTTTTTCTTTCTTCTTTTCTTTCGTTCTGTAACCTTTTTTTTTTTCGTTTAAACAACAATATTGCTGTGATTGACAGTAAATTAACTATCTTACTGTTAAATACAGTAAAATTAACTAAACTACAGTTTTAACATAGTAATATTGCTATATTAATCTCTAGCACAGTAATATTAACACAACAAAACTCATTATTATTGTGTAATAGAGTAATATTACTATGTTGACCGTTCAACAAATGCAAACATAATAAAAAACCAAAAAGATTAATATTAATGTGAGTGACAATAATTTTACTATAACAACAGTAATATTACTGTCAACCACAGTAATATTACAATAATAGACAGTAATATTATTACGTTACTCCGTGAATAACTCAAACAAACAAAAAATCCAAACAAAATAATAATATTGATGTGGTTGAGAGCAATATTACTATAACAACAGGTAATATTACCGTCAACCACAGTAATATTATTGTGTTTACAGTAATATTTCAATAATAGACAGCAATATTATTACGTTACTCCGTGAATAACTCAAACAAAACAAAAAACCCAAAAAAATAATAATATTGATGTTGTTGACAGTAATATTATTGTGTTTACAGTTATTTTACTGTCAACGACAGTAATATAATTACGTTGACTTGCCAACAAATCAAACAAAATAAAAAAAACAACAAAAAATGAAAAATAATAATATTACATTAATTTACTGTCAACGGCAGTACAATTACGTTAATTAACTGTCATTGACAGTATAATTACGTTAATTTACTGTTAGTGACAGCACAATTACGGTCAACATTTAGCAGCGGACGTAAAAAAATAAAAAAAACAGACCAAACAAAAAAAAAAACAAAAAAAAAACAAAAAAAAAACTGAAAAAAACACTAAAAAAAGTCAACGCTGGAGACCGCCGGAAACCGGCGAAAAAATCCGGAGGAAAAGAAAAGAAAAAAAAAAGCAAAAAAAAAAAATGAAAAAGTCAACGCCGGAATCCGGCGGCAAAAGATATTTTTTTTGAAAAAAAAAAGTTTTGGGTCAAAATTGAATAATTTGTGAAATTTGGGGTCATATTTGGGGTCAAAATTGAATAATTTGTAAAATTTAGGGTCAAATTGAGATTAAATTAAGTTAAGGATGAAATTGGAGCATATTAAATGTATGCTTAAAAAAAAAGTCAAAATTGGATTTTTGTGGACAAAATTGATTAAATTGGGGTTGCAATTAAGAATTGGGTATAAATGATTGAGGGTAATATTGACGTATACATGAATGTTTCCTTTATTTATAATAAATATTAAATGAATGAGCTTATTGGTAAAAGAGATGTAGCCTCTAAACCTGGAATAATAAACATGCTTGGTTGGGAACTTATACACAAAAACCCCTTATTTTAATTCTAAAAATGATATAATATGACGCTTTCAAAGGCAGTGCCATAATATGGTCGTCCAGACCCACTGAAAAGCTATCGCCCTATACCCTCGAAATAATTTATAATAAATTAATCAAGAGAATTACCGCTGAAGTTTGCATTGATTTCACATTTTGTTTCTCATATTCATAAAATACACATTTAGTCCTTTATGTGTCAATACTTTAACAATTTTGGTCCTTTCCGTCAGTCTACCGTAAGCCCATTAGTTAAAGCAGCGACGGATACACACTAGATTCCATTAGTACTGACGGAAAATTGAGCGAAATGACTAAAAGTGTTGAATTAAACATGAGGGATCAAATATGTTTTTTGTGAACATGAGGGGCCGAATGTAAAATTAGTGCAAACTTAAAGGGCAAAAAAAAATTGTATTTTTTCCCTAAATTAATCTACCCACTACGAAATATATTTCCTTAACTCGGAAATCTTTTTACTCTTCCGTATTCTACCACTTCCCTCCCCAATTCTCAGTATCACCAAATTTGAGGGCAAATCTCGTTCTTCTCCAAATATCAAGAGTCTGATATTCCGGCGAAGAAGAAGTTCTTATTTATCGGTGGGCAATGCGATTTATTTTGATCCGAAATATATTTCTAGATAATTAAATCTAATTGAGTATGCGATTTTGAACGTTTAGGGCTTTTAAACACACATAGATGGTGATTTTCGTTTGTATAAATTAATGCTTTTATTTTGATCCGAAATATATTTCTAGATAATTAGGTTTATCTCGTTCGAAGGAAACACAATTTGAAGGAGTATGGGATATGATTTGTTAATTAACAGCAAGTTATTATGATTAATGTATTTGTTTGGTGTAACAAATAAAAAATTTCTTAATTTGATTATACCATCGATAGGCGTTCATGCTGTTCTACTTATGCATGTGCCGATATTAAAATTTAAATTAATTAACTACTGCTTCCAAAACTTATCATCAGGTTATTTAAGTATATGGATTTTCAATTAGTTTTAAGGAGATCGTAAATGAAAGTTATCACAAGAGTTGCTATGTATTTCGAGTAATTTTAGAGAGGTAGAGTTTGTTTGGATAAACTGTTATAAATTTTGAGGTTAAGATGTAAATTGTCTACTTTTCATTTGCTGCACCGATTTATATAATTTTCTTCTTTTATATTTTAAGCATTTAAGCATATCTCATAGTTTCTCGTGTTTGTGTCCTCTAATTTTAAATTATTTTCACCTTTCGATTGCAATCAACACTGTTTTCAGGTAGAAACAAGTTTTTGTTCCGTTATCCAAACAAGTCGTGAATGAATTTGTGTTGGCTGCTCTAAGATTCAACATAGCCAAGCAGTAACGGTAACTTTCTAAAGATCTCATCCGTGTATGCCGATTATAGAAATTTCATTTAAAAAAATTGCTATTCTCTTCTCTGCATTAAGATTACAGTTATTCCTAAACTTGCTCCCTTTGCTATTTACTGAAAACTTGATATTAAATGTTGATACACCTCTTCCGAGTCATTTAATAAAATAATACTTCAATGAAAAATGCATAAAAATAAGTATATAATAATTAAAGTTGTATTTGCAATAAAAGAATAATACTATTGGCCCTTTTTAGTGCATTTTTATCCAAAACTTTTCAAATAAAGTATTGAAAAATTATATAACAGATTAGAATTTAGAGGCCCCTAAACTTACTTCTTTTTGAAGGCCCAAGTGGCATGTATTATTGCCCTTTGCATCGGGCAGGCCGAGCCTGGATGGTGTCTTATTTATGTTTTCATGGTTAAAAAAAAAAAAGAAAGAAACGAAAAAGAATAGTACTGATGATTTTTCTTTTCTTTTTCATTTTTTTTTTGTTTCTTTGTGGTTCGAGGCTGCAACGTTGATATTATTTCTTCATGGGAACTTACATAAAATGAGGTCATTGTAATTTTATCGCTATATTATAAATTTATATTATATATTTTTCTGTATACTTTACTTTGCAAACTTCCTTATTGTCCTTCTTTTCCGATTTTAAACCCCATTTGCTTACATAAACACACAAATATAGCATTTGGTTTCAAAACAATCCTGCAGCGGAGGAGACAACCGATTTTGTGAAAGAAAACATAATGGAACAGAGTCTGTTATAGCGAATGTTGCCTTATTTAAGCATTGTATTTTATATCTTATCGACATTGCTTGCAAGTCAAGCTGTTTCGATTTTTTTTTATTTAGTCTATGCTAGAATGTTTAGTAATGTATTTTTTGGATAGCATGATAGATGAGTTTAGCAGAGGACTCTCCTGCACACTCGTCAAGTAGCGATGGCGATGATTTAGTAGCATTTCTGGACGCTGAGTTGGATATTGCTTCTGATGGAGAAGCTGATTCTGAAGAAGTTGCGGATGATGAGGATAGTGATAATGGTGACGAGGATGATGACTTGGATCTTAAGAGGTATACTTGATCTGATGAAGTCATTTGCTTAAGAAACCATTTGCGTGTGATGGTGACTTGGATGTTGACTTGGATCTTAAGAGGTCATACTTCGATTCATACTTTTTGTGGGCTATTTGCATGTGATGAATATTTCAAAAGAAACCATTGTGTAACTATCATGTTTCAAAGATAAACGTTTCTAATTAGTTGTCTGTATGAGGCTTAACTTCCACCACGTCGCTTGGAAGATATTGGTTCCTTGAGGAATTGTCTCGTTGTTGTTCCTTGGCGTTGTTGGTTGAAACTTGTCCACTGTCCAACGAAAGTAACTTGATGAAAGTAGTTAAGTTGTGTTTGCCAAACACTTGCAAATGTGCTAAAGCCATTTCTGTGCTCTCTTCAAATGTTGTTTCTGTTATTTCCACTTTTCTGATAATTATGCTTTCTTTCTATTTTTTTTTATATTGTAGAGTTAAAAGGCGCAAGATGGAGTTATCTGAAGACGTGAATTTTGACGTAATAAATTCTCAAAGTTCCTCATCTGCAGAGCAAATTTTAAGTGGTGAGTTTGTGATTTTTTTAACACCATTACTCAACAGAGTTTTGACCCTTTGTTATGTTTTCTTTTGTATTTGCAAGTTGTTTATGAACAGGTTTTTGACTTATGTTTATAACAATTTAGGCATTCCTTGATCTTCTTGTTGTGCAGCAGGGTCATCACCTAAGAAGAACACGTGTCTGCATCCCGGTGTTTATGCAGGAATGTGCATGAAGTGTGGCCAAAAAATGGATGATGAATCTGGTGTTGCATTTGGGTACATACATAAGGTCACTTTTTTTTTAAATATATTTTGTTAAACCTAAACCTGGTGTAATATATATTAAGCATCGCAAAGATTATGCCAAGTCTCTCTTCAATTATTCTTACTCATTTTGATGAAATAAATTATCTTTGTTGCTTGTAGAATCTGAGGCTTGCTAATGACGAGATAGACCGATTACGTGACAGAGACTTGAAGAACATGCTACGCCATAGAAAGCTTTGCTTAGTTCTTGATTTAGATCATACCTTGCTCAATTCAGCCCGACTTCATGATATTACAGAGCAAGAAGGCTACTTAAATGGCCAAAGAGAAGCTTTGCCAGGTATTTTTCCCCTTTAGCATTATTTGGATGGTGTATTGTCATGTTTTTAGTGAATTCTATCATGTACCTGACTTACAGTTAGTTTGCAAATGAACGAACAGATAATTTAAAGAACAGCTTGTTCAGACTGGATTGGATTTATATGATGACTAAGTTGAGGCCGTATGTGCATACATTTCTGAAAGAAGCTAGCAAATTATTCGAGATGTATATATACACTATGGGTGAACGTCCGTATGCATTGGAAATGGCAAAGCTGCTCGACCCTGGAGATATTTACTTCAATTCCAGAATAATTGCACAAGGTGATTGCACTCAGAAGCATCAAAAGGGTCTTGATGTTGTTTTGGGTCAAGAAAGTGCCGTTGTCATCCTTGATGATACTGAAGCCGTACGTGTGATTTTTAACTTTTATAAACGAAATTCTGATACCCATGTTTTATAACCTTATGATTAATTTGTTCAACTGGAATAATTTTCTAGGTGTGGAGCAAGCACAAGGATAATTTAATATTAATGGAAAGATATCACTTCTTTGCTTCTAGTTGCAAGCAGTTTGGCTTCAACTGTAAATCACTTTCCGAACTACAAAGTGATGAAAGTGACACTCAAGGAGCACTCGCTTCTGTTCTGAAAAGACTTCAGCAGATCCATACTTTATTCTTTGATGCGGTACTCTCTCTCTCTCTCTCTCTCTCTCTCTCTCTCTCTCTCTCTCTCTCTCTCACACACACACAAACACACACACACACAGACATAAAGAACTAATTTAAATTTTAATCAGATTCTTTTGAAACTCTCTCTCTCTCTCTCACGTGGTTCTCTCTCTCTCTCTCTCTCTCTCTCTCTCTCAGAGAGAGAGAGAGATAAAGAACTAATTTAAATTTTAATCAGATTCTTTTGAAACTCATTTTGTTGGTCTATTGTTTCAGGAGCGTAAAGATAGTCTTGAGGACCGGGATGTGAGACTGGTAAAATACTAAATTAACTTGTACCAATTTCAATAAGATGAATTTACGGTAATTTTTTTAATGTTACAGGTGATGAAAACTTTACGAAAAGAAGTTTTAAAAGGATGTAAAGTTGTGTTCACCCGTGTTTTCCCGACTAATTTTCCGTCCGAGCACCATTCCCTATGGAAAATGGCTGAGAAATTGGGAGCCACATGCTGTAATGAAATCGATCCATCTGTTACACATGTGGTCTCCATGGATGCAGGAACCGACAAATCCCGTTGGGCGGTGCAGGAGAAGAAGTTCCTGGTGCATCCACGGTGGATAGAAGCTTCCAACTACATGTGGCAGAAGCAGACAGAAGAAAACTTCCCCGTTAGTCAAGCGAAGAAGTAAATGATTTTATTTATATCTAACATCTGCTGACGAAATAGAAGTGAATGATTTATTTTTTGTTTAATGTTTTGTAATGGCTTAAGTCGGACCTTCTACTGGTGTATAAATTTTGTATTAGAAAGGTCCCTTGAAGAAGGTGATAGCTGTTTAAGACATGGGACTTTATCGAAGCTCAAGTTTTGATTTTATCGATTAGTTAAATTAACCCCGAATGGATTTGTTTCTTGTTCTTGGTTTTATTATCTCCCTTTTGCATTTTATTTTCTGATGGGCAACACAACTTGCACTATAGAGAATGATTATGGGAAAATTCGTATTTATGGTCAAAATAAAAATAAAATCTTATTGATATTAATTATGAAATGTTTTTGGGCCACCTTTTCAATCAGCAATTGAACTTTGTACGAATTACATGAAGTGAGTCCGTGTATCAATTTTATTTATTTATTTTTAATAATTAAATAAAAGTCACTTGACATTCTCATACCATTTGTCCAAACAAAACTGAAAATACGAAAAAAAAAATGCAAATGAAGATGTAGTTTGATTACATGAATAACTATCTTTGGCGTGTGCTTTTTTGTTTTTACCATAGTGCTTTTATTATGTCCCATTTTTTGAGTCATTTAATCAACGGGATGCAACGAACTAAACGCGCTCAAGAATAATTTAAGCTTCAATCTTTATACACAAAGGAAAGATTTGTCCGGAAACCATAGATCCATTTTTTTGAAATATTTGTAAGGCTGCGGCTATATGCAATACTCATTTCACTTGTGCAAGACCAAATTAAAGAAAGATTCCAAAAGCTTCTATTTCATTAAGATGGAATGACATGTATGCCCATAAATTAAATTGGCTTTTTTTTCTCATGTAAGACCAAATACAAATAATGAGAAAAAAAACAAAAATCGACACCAAGGTGTCGAAAAACTATGCTACAAATCGACACTTAAGCGTCGAATTTCATAGGTAAAAATCGACATTGACATGTCGAATTTATAGCACAAATTCAAATGTCGAATTTTATACCTCAAAATCGACATCTAAATGTCGATTTTTACCTGTAAAATTCGACCTGTACATGTCGAATTCGTTTGCACGGGATTTTTTTTGGAAAATCGATATTCTAGCTAAAAAAACCCATAAATGCATACATTCTTGGGTTCTTCCATCGTAGAATCTTCTTTTTGATGTCTTCTGACTCCATACTTGCCATCTTTGTAAGATTTGTTGAGTTTTGATGATTTTGAATTTCTAGGTTTTGTGGGTTAATGGAGGAGGAAGGAGAAAGGTCTTGTGGGTTTTGGAAGATGGAGAAGATGAGAGTTGGTCTTGTGGTTTTGTGGTCTTGTGATAGGGTTTTTTGTGTTTTTGAATTTTTGGTCTTGCATATTTGGAATTTTTTTTTTTTAATAAATAAGGGTATTATAGTATTTATACATTGAAAAATTTAATTTGGTCTTGTACAAGTGGAATTAGTCTTGCATATAGCCGCAACCTATTTGTAAACATATGGTTATTTTTTGTATACCAAAAATCAAACCCAAAAGTTTTTATTCTTCATATTTTTTTCCTCAATTTTTGTACACGTAGGTTTATTACATAGTGAAAGCAACCTTCCCACCTTCTATGTAAAACCACCTCAGGAAAGAAAACCGATTGTACAAAACTTCCAACGTTCTGAATAACCGATCTATATATACCCCACCCAATCAATATATCCTTCTTAATTCTTTTACCACGTTGTATACTTTGCAAGATTTAAAATTTGAAACATGTAGTCCCACTTCTTCTCTCCTTCTGTCTAAAATTTGGTGATGGTGACGCCCTCAATTTACATCCACCTTCTCTCATCACCCATTGCCGCCGCCGCCGCCGCCAGTTTCTTCATACATTTCTCTTTTCTTCTTCTTTTCTGTTGTTTACTACTGCTGCGTGGAATAGATTTCCGATTTTGTGAAGAGAAAATAAAATCTTTGTTTATCTACTACTGCTTATATTTTTTTTTTCTTTTTTTATGGAATTTCTTCTTCTTTTATGCAGATAGTATGTATCAATGTATGTGTTAATGCATTATTAGACGACTTATCCAAATTCGACTTTAAACAAGCAAACGTTGAGCAATTGAGTCTACAATCTTGCAGTTTTTCTCCGATCCTCCTGCCTTTCAGGTTTTCATGTTTTCACGAATATTCATTTTTTCAGTACATTAGAGGTTGTAATTTCTAAATTTCCTTAGTTCCACAGTCTAAGTCGACAAAAATAGAGGAATAGGGATTTAATCTATTCCGCGTGACATCTTTTTGTTTAATTTTGCAGCCTGTTTCTTTCCTTTCTTTTTTCCTCTCTCTCTTTTTTTTTTTTATTTTTCCTTTTTTTTTTATTATAATAATGTGTCATGTTTGTATTTGAAGGTAATTTGTTGTATCCGTTATTTGCACCCTTTTTTCATTATATCGTTAACTAATTTATGCGTTTAATTATTATTCGGCCAGCCTACAATATATGCTACCATTACTTCAATCTTAGACATTATATTGTGTCTTCTCTCACTTCGATCAATCATGTATTGATAAAGGCGTCGCTCTGCTCGTCCTTATTTCCTCTATTGAGGGCACTGTTTATTAAAAAAAAAAATAGAAACTCATGACTCTTATTGTTAGATACTTCTATCAATTCTCGGTATTGTTGTGTTTCATCTTTCATTCTTGGCAAGTTTATATGAACACGTAGATCAAAGTGTGTACTTTATTACCAAGAAATACACTTCAACTCTGCATGTCAATTTTGTTTGTTGACGGTTTGTAATCTTTTGTTTCTCTTTTGGGTCATTGAATTTTGTATTAACGACATATGTTTTATTACAAAAGTTGTTGGTGCCTCAAGTCTCCATCGACCCTCTCCTGAACCCTTATGTCATCTTTTGCTTCGCTTTTTGCTTTTACGCTCTTCATTTCTAGGATTTTATTTTGAACCTCATGTGGGATTTATGAACCCTTTTCCATGATTTTATGCAAGTTTTAATTTCGGATTATTTCTTCTACTTGTTTTATTAAGTGCATGAAACTGGCCACATTATGTACTTTTCTGTTATTGTTAATCGCATAAATCGGAATATCGAGTTAATACTGAGAACTTGGGTAGAAGAACCTTTATAGTATTAACATAGGTATGTAGTCAATCTCTTAGGTGGCTTTTATTAAGATTTGTTCTTCGTGATGTCTTCTAGGTTTAATTGCGTGGGGATACAGTAATTAAATCTAGAATATTAGAATCGTAATACACGCGGAAGCGGGTTATGATTAATTTAGCATCTCAGGTTAGTAATCCGATTTAAGAATTTGCATAATTGAAGAAATTGAGGAATTATTAATCACATAGGGGGAAGAATAAAATCCTAGGCTTTCATGGTTTTGCTTGTTTAAATTGTTTTACTTTAATTTAGTTTCATTAATCAACTTTCGACTGTGTAGGGTGGGCTTGAGCATAATTGGAAGAATTTAGCGTCTAGGATTAGATAATTTAATATTCTCCGTGGGACCGATATTCAAACTTAATTGTCCAATGTTTTCGGAAAATTTTCATTTTCTTTTGTTAGTACAAAACTAATTCCAATTTCAGGTCTAAAATTTTCGAAATCAGAACTTCATTACAATTCCAAAAGTTATGGAAATTTCGAAAATCACATAATTTTGAACATTTTACAAGAAATTCAGAAACTTTCACAAATTTTGAAAATATAAGAACCACTTTCATAAAATCATAAAACTACAACTACTCATGTGATAAAAATAACTATAATGATAACAATTGCACTAGATACCTATTTCCAAATCACAACATTCTAAAGCCTTAAAATGGTAAAGTCGAGACTGGCTTTTTTTTTTATTTGAGAAATATCAAAGGAAATGCAACCAGAACATGCTGATACGGTAAAAATATGATTAAATATTTAGAGTTAATTGCATAGACCCCCCTGTGTTATTTCTCGGAAGCAGAAAACCCCCCCGGGAAAAAAAATTAGCATATAACCCCCTCTGTTGTGTTTTAGTCAGCCCACCGCCCCTTTGTGTGCACTGGCTCGTTGACTTACGTGAAATGACAGAATTGCCCTTAATAAAAAATCAAGCAAAAAAGACCCTAATACCCAAAATACGTATCCTAACATTTTCCCCCAAATCGTATCTCAGATTTTGCTTATCCAAATTATAGCCAGCCACACAATCTCTCACACCACACCATCAACTTTCAAAAACAAAACTATCTGACATCTCCGAACTGAAATTCGAAGCCCTAAAAAGAAATCGAAGCCCTAATTTTGAAATTGCATCTCTGAATCGCGAAGCCCGCAGAAACAGAAGAAAGGAATGTAAGCGCTAGAAGAATTCTCGCCCATATATTAAAGAGGTTGGATTTTGATTTCCGAGTTTTTGCTGTTTTTAAGGCATGTTGAATCTCTGTTCATATGTTTGAAGATTCGTGGCAGTGGTCCATACATTGTCTGCTTTTTTTTGGGATGTGTGGGTTGTGGTCCAATTTTTATTTATTTATTGATTTTTTTGTGTAAAACATGTGCTTGTCTGGAACATCAGGGAACATGTGGGGCTTCTACACCATTTCTTTAATCAAGTTGATTCATTGTAGAATTTATGTTTTTTAGTGTTTGTATTAAACTTTTTAAAGCAGTGAACATGTGGTTAATTTTTTTTTGTCTTTAACTGTGAACTCAGTAATGTATTTAAGTCTTATATAGTAATGTATTTAACATGTGGTTCAATTTTAACTGTTCAATTTTTTTTGTCTTTAATTTAATAATGGAGATGAACATGTGGCCCAATTTAATAATTGAGACAGTGACAGTGGTTCTTTGTATTTAATTTTTTTTGTCTTTAATTTTTTTTTGTATTTAACATGTGGTTCTTTGTATGCAGATGGAGAACCTTGTGACAGTGTCTCTTTGGCTAGATGGCACTTTTAAACATAGCCCCAACTTGTCTTATGTTGGAGGAAGAAAGCAAGTGACCACAAGGATTAGCTTAGACTACATGAATATGGATTCACTATATGCGCTATATAGGTTATGTGGAGGTAAAAAGTTGAATGTCACTTTCTATTTTGTGTACGCTGGTCAGTCACTTGAACATGGCTTAAGGCAGATTTTATATGATGTTTCCATAGCATGGTTAGTGAGTGTGCATGAAGGCCTAGATCATTTGACACTGTACACTGAAGATACTGGTATAGAGCCACTACTTGCAGTTGATAGGGATGGGAATGTATTAAGGGAAGAAGTGGAAATATTGTATTTGCAGCAAGGGGATGAAGAAGTACACTCTTCTGAAGCACCATTTGAAGAACCACTAAATGATGAAGAACCAAATGTTGAAGATCAAGAAGCTGAAGAACCAAGTGTTGGAAATCAAGCAGATGCAGAACCAACTGTTGAAGATCAAGAAGCTGAAGAACCAAGTGTTGGAAATCAAGCAGCTGCAGAACCAACTGTTGAACATCAAGAAGCTGCAGAACCAACTGTTGAAAATCAAGCAGATGAAGAAGCAAATGTTGAAAATCAAGCAGATGAAGAAGCAAATGTTGATTCTGAGGATGATGATTCTGCAGATGATGACTACCTGCAGCCTGAAGATGCTACTTCAGATGAAAATGATGTACATTCAGATGTTCCAAGTGAGGAGTTAGATGATGTTGGGGATCGTGCATGTATACGCAGCGGAATTTAAAAATTTTTATATCGAACTAGTTTCGATTACATGCAAAACTAATCATATAGTCAACGTACCTTAACGCTTCCGCCATACATATGGTAATTTTTCGATTTAATTGAAAAATACATAAAACCGAAAATCACGAAACATGCTTATTCATCATTTAATGAAATCGAAACACGTAATCACATATTACTCACAATCATAAATTATAATTCATACAAAACATGCTCGAATTAATTTACGATAGTTTCGATTTGTTTACCTCTTGTAGCGTGAGATTTCGACGAATCGAAATCAAGAACCAATCACGTACAAGCTGCGATTACCAATCCTCGGGGCTGCAGGAACACCACCGAACGGCAGCTGGACCGAAGGTGGAGCGACGGCGGCGCGTGCGTGACGACGGCGGCGGCGCGTGGGCGGTGCAGCGGCGCGTGCGGCGGTGCAGCGGCGATGCGGCGATTCCGTCGGGGCAACAGCTCCTCTCCAATTAGGTTTCACCTCGAATAAACGGATCTCCCCCTACTGTAGCACTAGATACAAAGGGGTTAGATAACAAAGGGAATACGATAGAGAAAGGAGAGAAAAACCGGCGGATTCCGGCGACGGACGGCGGTGGCGCGGCGGAGATGCAGCGGCCGAGAGGGGGGGCTGAGCGGCTAGGGTTTTGTGCTGAAAAATCTGATCTCAAAACTCCTTTTGAGGTCTATTTATATCTAGGGTTTTCAACCCTAGCGGGCTTAAGTCATTGGGCTTGACCCACTGATGCATTAAGTCCATTCCCTTTACGGCCTCGTTTCTAATAAACGATCGTCCACAAAATTATAACAAAATTATATTTGTGACGAGCTCAAAGTCCTCGTCGATACGAGTGCCTCTTCGAAATTTCCAATTTCCAAAATTGGAAACTTCCAATTCAGTGGACTTGCTAAATCGGGAAACTTCCCAAGTTAGAAAGTTCACTAAATTCCGCATTTCTCTTTCTCTACGTTTATTCCGACTCGTAATCCACAATCACGAATCTTGGACTCAATCATATTGACCTCCAACTTTGCAAAGATTAACATATTAATCTATGCTCATTGTTATCAAGGATCCATGTTACACGAGAAGTGTGACCCTCAATGGTTCAGGTGTATGCTAGCCGTGGGCTCACAACTCTTTGTGATTCGAACAACACATTGTTCTTATACGAACTCCTCCCAAGAGTCCCGATTAGTGTAAAACTCATTCTACCTAATCCCGATCAAATCGGTGCCCAACGAATCAAGATTGGCGTCTAGCAACTACGCATCATGATTCCCTAGATACAAGTGAAGTGCCTGCAAGAACCTTATGATATAGTTAGCGTACAGTACGATCCCTTCGTAGCACATGTCCCGATTGAACTAGAGGCATTGGTTCACCGAGACCTCTTATAAAGTTCAATAACTGTGCGAACGTTCTAGGTATTATAAATCCGTTCGTGTGCGACTTAGGGAAACACATTTCCCTAATCACCCCACTATCAACTCTGGCCAGAGATTCCATGGATTATAAACCGTCAGAACACACAGGACATCCATGACTACTCAAGCGCTCGAATCCCCTACTATAATGCACAGACTTCACACTAGATTTCGGATTGCACGAACGTTGGCCCTTGGAGCGGTCCGCGGTGGGACTCAGGGACAGGTCACGATACAATCGGTCCTCTAGTGAAGTCACGGTGATGTCTGGGTCTTAAGGACTAATGGTGTACAACTATATCTTAGAAACCTATTACTCGATGAATGAGAACCACTTATAGATTTCTAGGGCGAGGGAGTTCAGTGAACTCATCCAGTATGAGCACCCACTCAAGTATGCCGATGTCACAACACCGAGGACTGATGAGACGCAGTACACATACACTGAGTGCTAGTCTCAAAAGGGAAAGGCCGGTATCCTCATTATTGGCGTAACCCATCGACTAGGAACAAGGTTTAACAGTTACATTACATTGCTGAGTTATCTCACGATTCTACTAGATCAACTCACAGTAATAGAGTAACTCGTTAGGACTATATCTATGCTGCTTGCATGGGATAACAGATATAGAATGCCAAATAAGATATTTTATTATTACGAACGAAAAACGATTGTTTTATTACAAGAAAAAGAGAAAGACCACAGCCACAAGTTGGCTTGCCGGTCACCTACTCTAACAATCTCCCACTTGACCTAAAGCCAACTACTCATAAATCTAAGTCCCATCGACTCTCGATGTTTCTCGTGGACTGATCCTGACAATGGCTTGGTGAAGGGATCTGCAATATTGTCCTCCGAGGTGACTCTGTCTAGCTTGACTTCACCTCTCTCTATGATCTCTCGGATCACATGGTATTTTCTCAACATGTGCTTCGACTTCTGATGAGCTCTTGGTTCCTTAGCTTGTGCTACGGCTCCGTTGTTATCGCAGTACAGCCGTACTGGATCGCTAGCGTTCGGAAATACACCCAACTCTTGGATGAATTTCCTAATCTATGACCCTTCCTTTGAAGCATCTGATGCTGCAATATATTCAGCCTCGGTGGTGGAATCAGCCGTCGTGCCTTGTTTGGAACTCTTCCAACACACGGCACCCCCGTTGACCTTGAATATATACCCCGAGTTTGACTTCGAGTCATCCACGTCCGATTGAAAACTAGAATCCGTGAAGCCTTCTATTTTCAACTCGGTATCCCCATAGACCAAAAACAAATCTCGAGTTCTTCGCAAGTACTTGAGAATGTCCTTCACAGCCTTCCAATGGGCTGGGCCGGGGTCGGACTGATATCTGCTTGTGACGCTCACAGCATACGCAATATCAGGTCGTGTACACAGCATGCCATACATTATGCTTCCTATAGCGGATGCATAAGGTGTCCTTTTCATCTCCTCGATTTCCATTTGTGTTTGAGGACGCAAGAATTTCGAGAGACGAACCCCATGGGACATTGGCAAGAATCCCTTCTTGGATTCTTCCATGCTAAACCGTTTAAGAACGGTGTCTATGTACATGGATTGGGACAAGCCAAGCAATCTCCTCGATCTATCTCTATAGATCCGTATTCCCAATACGTAGGATGCTTCTCCCAAATCCTTCATCGAGAAACGTGTGGATAACCATACTTTAGTCGACTGCAACATCCCTACATCATTCCCAATGAGTAGTATGTCATCAACATAAAGTACAAGAAAAGTCACTGCACTCCCACTAACCTTCTTGTAGACACAAGGTTCCTCCGGGTTTTTCACAAATTCAAACTCTTTGATAGTTGTGTCGAACCTTTTGTTCCAACTACGGGATGCTTGTTTCAATCCATAAATGGATCGCTGGAGTTTTCAAACCTTTTGCTCATCTCCAGAAGATATGAAGCCTTCCGGCTGCGCCATGTAAATTTCTTCCTCAATGTCCCCATTAAGGAAAGCGGTCTTCACATCCATTTGCCATATCTCGTAGTCATACCACGCAGAGATGGCCAGCAAAATCCTAATGGACTTAAGCATAGCAACTGGAGAGAAGGTTTCCTCATAGTCAACTCCTTGCTTTTGAGTATAACCCTTCGCTACCAATCTAGCCTTGTAGGTCGATACCTTTCCATCTACTCCAATTTTCTTCTTATAGATCCACTTGCAGCCTATGGGAACGATTCCCTCGGGTGGATCTACCAAGGTCCATACCTTGTTGGAGTACATAGAGTCCATTTCGGATTTCATGGCATTTAGCCAATGTCCCTTGTCTGTATCCGATACAGCTTCGTTGAAAGTTCTAGGATCACATCCTTGGTCAACTTCATCAACGAGGAATAACCTATCGGGCGCTCTCCGAACTCTTTCGGATCTACGCAGCGACGGTTCAGGAGGTATATTAGTGGTTTGTTGAATTGGTTCATTATCTGATTGTTGTGCTTGAACTTCAGATTGTGGTTCTCGAACTTCTTCGAGATCAACTACACTGCCCTTTCTATCCGATAGAAATTCCTTCTCAAGGAACACGACATTTCTCGAGACGAACACCTTTGCCTCGGAAACATAGTAGAATTCGTATCCCATGGAATCCTCGGGATACCCCACAAAATAGCATAGGTCGGATTTTGTATCCAACTTATCTCCCACTAGCCGCTTCACGTAAGCGGGACAACCCCATATCCTAATATGTTTAAACGTGGGTTTCTTGGAGTGCCAAAGTTCATAAGGTGTGGAGTTAACTGCTTTGGTATTAACCCTATTCAGCAAATACACGGCAGTTAGGAGTGCATGACCCCACAGGTATGCCGGTAGCTCGGTGAACCCCATCATAGATCGAACCATGTCTAACAGTGTTCGATTCCGACGTTCGGAAACTCCATTAAGTTGAGGAGTTCCAGGAGGAGTCCATTGAGACAGAATCCCATTCTCTTTAAGATAGTCTATAAACTCAGTACTCAAGTATTTGCCACCACGATCGGATCGTAGTTTCTTAATACGTCTACCGAGTTTGTTTTCTACTTGGTGTCTAAAATCTTTGAACTTTTCAAAAGTTTCAGACTTATACTTCATTAAGTACACGAAACCATACCTAGAATAATCATCGGTAAAGGTAACGAAGTAGTTAAAACCACCCCTAGCACTAACGCTTAGTGGACCACACACGTCTGAATGAATCAAATCCAAAAGACCCTCGGCCCGCTCCATCTTCCCTTTGAAGGGAGTCTTGGTCATTTTTCCTTTAAGGCAGGATACACAAGTTTGAAGTGATTTAACGTCCTCCAAAGAGAACATTCCTTCACTAACAAACTTGTTCATCCTTCTCAAGGAAATGTGACCCAGTCGAGCGTGCCAAAGTTGTGCGGGGTTAAGACTTATATCTTTTCGCTTTGCTGATATAATGTTAATAGGTATTTCACTTGGATTCAGTTCATATAAGTTGTTTATAAGTTGTCCCTTACAAATCATATTTTGTTCCTTTTGTATAATGCAAATCGAATTTCCAAAAACAAAAGTAAAACCTTCATTATCCAAAACAGGAATAGAAATAAGGTTTCGAATAAGTGACGGAACAAATAAACAATTGTTCAAAACAATGGAAAAACTAGAATCCAAAACAGAAAGATAAATTGTCCCAATGGCTTCAGCAGCAACCCTTGCTCCGTTGCCCATTCTTAGGTAGGTCTCACCCACATTAAGCTTCCTACTTCTTGTCATGAGCTGCAAATCATTACAAAGATCTGAGCCACAACCAGTATCCAATACCCAAGCAGAAGATTTAACGGACAAGTTAACTTCAACTAAATACGTACCCTTTTCAGAACGTTTCTGATCGAGGTAAGCCTTGCAGTTGCGTCTCCTCTACTTGGAGCACAAGTTTCAGATTGCGAAGCCAATCCAAATAGTTTGGACCGGTGAGTTTGTTTTGGTCGAGGATAGAGGAAAGGGATGTTTGGACATTGTTGATGAGAAAATTTTAAGAAGACAATAATTAGAGTTTAGTTCGTAATAATCGTTACAATTAAAATTTTGGACTTTTATGTTTTATTGTTCTCCCACTAATTTTATCGAATTCCACCACCCTCTAGCAGACAATCGAGAAAACTTATTTTTCTTTAATGGGCTTTAGGTCCAATAGCGCTAATGTAACCCGTAGTTAATCTATCCCGATTACATAAGCCTAAAGGTAGAGTACTATCAATCACATCACTATGTGACCCTAAAGATCGATTTACCTCACACTTGATAATGACCTAAGTTAATCTAGCGAATATCAAAATCTTCGTGTGTCAAGTCTAGCCTACCAATATGAGATGTCATGGATCCAACTATATCAAACTAATGCAATCCCTAGTTAATCTAGCCGACCACATTAATCCAACATAATTTTATCTATGACCGTATCTCCATCTAATGTCAATTAAATTACAGCTTATCCCACAATAGCACTCCCCGCTAACACGGCTTACTGCACTATTATGAGAGGCTACACATAATTTAATTGTTGGTAGAAGGAAAGAAAAATTCAACAATTTGGTTTTTCTTTATAGCTTGATAATTATTCTTGATTAAGAATGAGGGATTTTATTTTTAAATCTTATTAGCTCATCGGAAGTTTTAGGTTATGATCGTTTGTGATTCCTACAACTATGTTCTCTAGGTATGTGGAAACGCATATTGATCCTAAGAGAGACATACGATCATCATCGTACTTAATCACAATTATTCATCTCATGAATTAATTAATAAATACGATTAATTGCAAATATAATTAACGGACTTCTTTCATTCATAAATCATTCAAATAAGAATGAAGTCCATTAATTGTTTGCCATCTAATTTGTGTTCCATTAATTAAACTAATTTAACGATTAAATTAAATAATTAATCCAACACTATTCTTTGAATTCAAATTAAATTAATGGATCAATTATCTAATTGGGTTTAATTGATAAATAATTTAAATAATTAAAAAATCAATTAATTTTTAATATTAATCTCAGAAAATCAATAAAAGAAATATTTTTTTTTTTTTTTTTTTTTTTTTTTTGTTGTTGTTGCTGACCGGACCGGTCGGATCGGTTCGACCGGGCCGGTTCGGTCAGCTGAAAAAACAGCAGCAAAAATCGAATTTTTCCAAAATTAAAAATCTTTTATATTTTCTGAAATATTCAAAATATTTAATTAATATTAAAACACCCAATTTGATAACACCAATAATTCAACAATTCAACAAATCGAAGCATGCTTTCGAAAACGATAAACACGTTGACAAATAAACGATTAACCCGTGGCTCTGATACCACTGTTGGGGATCGTGCATGTATACGCAGCGGAATTTAAAAAATTTTATATTGAACTAGTTTCGATTACATGCAAAACTAATCATATAGTCAACGTACCTTAACGCTTCCGCCATACATATGGTAATTTTTCGATTTTTTTTTCTTTTCTTTCTTCTTCCTTTTTCTTTTT